>JAIFAC010000493.1:0-77982 GCA_026545765.1 Plantago major
TACATTGATTTTACGCATCATTCTTGCCTCGATTATATGTTTTAAAAATTAGTAACTATGAGTACTTGTACTATTCCACAACTCTAAGTCCGATTACCTTGCATCATCATGATCATACATCCATCGAACCTTGAGCACTCAAGCATTGTTGTGAAAAACATCCCCGCATAATTCTCAACACCATCCACCTTTGTAATGATATCCCTACCAAGTACTTGACACATTCATCGGCATCTTCATAACAAATTAATTATTAATCTCACAATTACAAGATTAGTCGATGCAAGAGAAAAATCGATGATTAGTTAAATGATCCAATAATGACATATATAAAGTATCATAATGGTTGAAATAGATTACTCATTTATCAAATAAGTATAGCATCGAGAATCTTGATATCAACATTGTCACCATTTTATAATTTTTTTATCCCCATTGCCCATAACCGACATGAAGTATCTACTTAGCAAATTCTTCATATGCCTATCTTGAATATCGATATACATTTAACAGACGAATGATTTTATTATGAAATTAGAAAGAAAAACATATTGAATATAAAATAAATATAAATTACAAATTTACATGCAATTTGATTTTTTAAATCTTAAGAATTTCACATATGTCACATATCCCGGAAGAACATACAACATCTACCTCCGTAAAGACTTTACAAATGTGTCTAAAAGCTAAGTCAAGACGGTCCAACCCATATAAAGTGCTCGTGGACAATTCAAAACATCCCTTAAACCCTATTCCTATTAACTCACATACTTCATGAAATTTCTCATAATGGGATGGACTTGAAGTATTTTGAAGGCACCCACCCATGTTACAAAGGTTGTGCCCAAGCACAACTCAGGTCCATGTGGAGTAGGAGCTTGAAAGCCCGTCATGGCTTCTCGACTCGCATGTATTTGAATTAGATCCATCGAGGTTGGTAGCGGACTTCACTTGGTTACGTAGGCTTGGCCCAAGCCCGACTCATGCCCCGTGACATATTTAACAATTAACTAAATTAAGGTTCTTCTGTTTATAACTTATTTTATGATTAATATCTAGCTATAGCATGTGTTAGTGAGTTATGCATCAGAATATTTTTACGCATGCAGAATCCGACACGCAGTATGCATGAGCAAATATTTTAAAACTATAATTTTCCTAAGTAATACCCTCTATTCCGATTTCAACTTTCGATGTGGACTTTTTTCGTCAACCATTGTTAATTTTAACCCCTGACTACTTTATAGATGTTGGTTAAATATTTAATTAACAAAGTTATATTATA
Source organism: Plantago major (assembly GCA_026545765.1). Taxonomy (NCBI): domain Eukaryota; kingdom Viridiplantae; phylum Streptophyta; class Magnoliopsida; order Lamiales; family Plantaginaceae; genus Plantago; species Plantago major. The sequence goes on from JAIFAC010000493.1 coordinate 1,289, forward strand.
AAATCTTATTTTCAAATTTTCACTATATGGTTTTATTAAGTCATTTACCTTATAGTTTAAGAGTATAATTTGAGGTACACTTGATAATGGTCAATTCAAAAGTCAACACGGAAATTGAATCGACTATCATGTCAAGGGAGTATATAGTATGAAATACCATATGATATAAGTGCAAATTGATGGTTACACCAAACACTGGTTAGAGCTAATGTTTTCTTCAATTCAAAAAAACACGACTTTATAATAATTTGACTTGATTATTTTTTTACTTATTTAAGCACGGAGTACAATAAAGGAAAATTGCTATAAATGTTCACGAGTCAAAGTTTAATTTTAAAATTTTAATAAAACTAAATGTGTCATTTATTTTCGACGAGGGATTAATATTAAGAGATTATATGATATTAATCACGAAAAAAGTTGTGATTAAACTCTCACTTTTTAATATTGATATTCTTAAATAACTTTTAGCTAAAAATTACTACTTAATCAATGAAAAAAGTTGTTATATACTTTACTGCCTCGTAAGAAGGTAAAAAGTTATTGTAATTACTGAGATTCCATATAATTAATTATTTTTTCACTATACCCGAAAGTATCTTTACATCATCAAAAGCGCAAGAGGCACTCATGAGTCAGAAATAAAGACCAAGAAAAGCCTGCAGATCATCAACATTCAAAGAGCATAATAAGGACATTAGAAAAGTAGATATTAAATTCGCTTAACATATGAAGTAAACTCAAAATGTCACAAGAACTACATAAATTTCGGCCAATTAGTATATGCACGCATCGTTGAAGTAAACTATAAAGATTATAACATATTTTGTTCAATCCTAATATCTATTTTATTCTGAACGAAACAACACAAGGGAATTTTATTCTGTACCAAGAATACATGCATTTTTCCTTGAGAAAGAAAAAAAAAAATTGAAAAGAAAGAAAGAATGGAAATACGAAGAGTAGTTTTGCAACGTAAGGGTAAAAATTGCAAGTCAAATATTCTTTAATTAGATATAATTATCGAGTTAAAGTAATGGCAACAATAATAAACGTAAATGATTTTATGGCAACATATTTAAGCACATCACTTGAGTTTTAAATGACCAATCGTAATCAAGACATTGGACAACTATATAAAAATGGACCAATCACATTATAAGATTTGCCACATAATTATTTCACGCGACACCTTGCTCCAAATCTTTTTCTTAATGTATTATAATATAGATATCACACATCATTATCATCACGTAGTCGCCAGACCTATGTTTTGAAACTGATTTCGACGTCAGATCCGCTTACTCCTATAGGAGGTTCAACCGGTCAACCTACAAAATTTTTTTTAAAAATAAAACATAATGTATGCCTTAAAAATTCAACATATACATTTTTTACCTAAAAAAAAAAGATAGAAAACATTGCATAAACGACATATGCCTCAATTCAATTGCCACAATTCATATAAAATATAGAAATAACAACAATCCATAAACCACAAACACAAAGTCACCATAACTCCATAACATTGAGTTCAAAATAACAAATAACATCAAAGCATCATAGTTCCAACTTAGTTTCTAAAGCATCTTAAGATTGCAAATAATCCATAAACAATCAAAACAAAGTTCACTTGAAGATGTTTTTGAACAAGAGTCATAAATGCCTAGCTTTCTTTCTCTCGCGCTTTCCCTTCATTCATGCTCACCTCCGGGCTTTTGATCATCTCCCACATAGGATCATCATCGCCGAACGGAACAGTAGACAGAGCCGAATCAAGAACGGAGAAGAATGAGCCAAAAAGGAAAAGACCGAAAGCAAAAGGAATCTTATTAGTGCTTTTGATTTTTCTCCTTTTTTATATAAGAAACTTGGAACCGGCTTAACGAACCCAATTTTTTCGGTTTTCGACTCGGACCCCATCCGAGTCATGTTAAACTGGTCAACCCGGGTTTCATAACATAGGTCAGACTCAAAGCTAGTGAAAACATTTTGAGATTTCATGAAAATGGACCCTATTACTAATATTAAAAATATAAAATAAAAGTTTCATATATTGTTAAAATCATACTTTCAATATACAAAAATACTATTATATTACTTGAAGGGCTTTAACACTTTAAATGTAATAAACCAAAAATTGTAAATGAATTAAGACGCTTTTAGCATGAACAAGAGGACCAAATAGCCAAATTAGTTTAACTTGTCTGTTGGACCAACTCTCCCATTGAATTCAAGCCCATATTATATTATTTGCATAAATCAAGTCCTGTGGATTACCCTTTAATTTTAAAAATCCAACCCAATTCTTTCATGGATCCACAATTGCTTTAATTAATTCTCAGTTAAGCTTGGCAGGAGTTACAGAAACTTATGAGTCTTTCCAGTTGTACATACACCCGTTTCCCTGCTCTACACAAAATCAATCACCGACCTTTCTTCTGCAACCATTTTGTGCCCTTCATCTTTATCCAGAAGATGGATTCCATCATGCTCCTACATTCAAATCGTTATTTGCTCCAAGTCGCAGTGCGTGTCGAGGACGGTTTGGATTTCTGAAAAGGGATCATCATGCTTGCTCTTGTTTCTTTGTTGAGGCTTTAACCAAGATAAGTTCCTTAGTGGCCGAGAAATTCCACGACGTATGCTTAATTCCAAAGCTTATATCTTCGCAGATTTTAATTATTTTAGTCCTGAGTTAATGCAATGCAACCCTATGACCTGACTTGACTCTAACTATTAACACTTGAATTTGTTCCTCTTGAAAACTCTCAACTTAAACTAAAAACTTTTCTTGAAAACATAACATGACCGCGAGCTCACTTGGCATCGTAGATTCCTATCCTGGCCATGGTGGCTATCTACCGGCCTCAGGTCACTTTTGTGGCCCTATCCGTTGAATAAATAAATCGATAATTTCAGTGACTTTGGTCATTTACGAATATTAACTAATAATCACACACAAATACAAGGATACTCCCCTTTACTTATATTTAACTTAAAAGACTTTCTTTACTTCAAATTTTTACATTTTTTTAAAGTGAATGTATGCTTCTATAGAGTGTGGGTGCACATAATCATCATATAACACATATATAATAAATTCACAATACTCCATATAATGATTAGCAGAAAGCAACTTGTAGCAAACCGTGTATGTATACTGTTAACTACAAGAATTAACTTAGACATCTTCCACTTACAGCATATGATCTTCACTGGACAATTGTATATACTACTACAATACTCACATCAACCAAGTTTTCAACAACGAATTGTTCAGTACAAAGATGACTAGCCTGAAGTAGTATAAAAAGCATCTGATCAATCAATTCACGCATAAAGATTACATCAAAATCACATAAGTTCCAACAAACCATCACGTAAAGCCAGGATTGTATGATAATCAACATATATACCACAATAACAATCAATTTATAAAGGTAAAAGAAACACTAGGAAACTTGCAAGGATCACACACATAAATCATATCATAAATAATAACCAAATATTGTGAATGAGATTTTAGGAGAACTTGTATCAATTTCATATCATAAAGATACATATATAACAATCAACTACGCAAAATTTATATCATACATATACATATTTGTGCATGCAAGTCCTACCGTAAGCTGCCTTTTACCATTTTTTGTTTCATGATTTATAAACTTTGTACTCAAGTTTTTATGATTTCAAAGTTCAAGATTATTTTACTAATTCATGAATTAGTATCAAGAATTTCATGGTAGGTCTTTTGACGCCAAGGCGCCTAGTAACGTTTTTTTAAATTTTTATAATTCAAGTTCATGAAATTTATAAGCTCACGAACTAGCGCGAGTCATATTTTACTTAGTTCGTGTTTTAAAAATCAGGGTGCTACATCAAGTGTTATTTGAATTAAATTGCTATATAAACACTTTACATTGAACCTTTATTTTTATATTTTCAATACTTTAATTGGATAAGTATAAAGTTGGGGCTTATCAAATTTGAGAGTAGATACAGGGGCGAACGCAGAAATTTAGTTAAGGGGAAACGAAATTTATTTGTGAAGTAACTAACATAGACTTCCTCCATCCCTATAAAACTTATCATTTTCACTTTGACCGGTCAACTATTTTCGACTTTGACCACACATTACTCTTAAACGATAAATAATTTAATAAAATTATATAATTAAAATTTAATAATTAAATTTTTATTATATGATTTTATTAAATTATTTATTATTATAGTTTAACAGTAATTTATCGTCAAACTCGAATACAGTTGACCGCATAATATTAAAATGGGAAGTTCTAAGCTTTAGAATTAAAAAATATATATAAAAGAGGTAAAACTATAAAGAGAAGAAGGAATTATGAAAAGGAATGATTATAATAAAATAAAAAAGAAAATACATGACACTTAGGTAATATTTCTACATAAGCTTTAGAATTTTAAAAATATATAAAAGAGGTAAAACACTAAAACTATAAAGGGGAGAATGAATTATGAAAAGCAATTATTAAAATAAAATAGAAAAGAAAACATATGACACTTAGGCAGGCTAGAAGGTTAAAAAAGGAGATAGTGCTGCTCCTGCATAGTGTCGATGCCGTGACATGGGATTGATGAAGCAAATAAACTAAAATGAACAATCACTCAGCCACTCAATTAACATGTTTATTTTGTGCGAAACTATCTATATTTCTAAATATAATTCTTTGAACAGCTAGTACATTCACATAAAAATCGGTGTGCTCGCCCCTGAGTATGTACCTAACAATTGATTTTGTTATTAATTGACTAAAAAAATTGTTTCATCTACGGTTAGAATCAGTCATGAAATGCCGCAAAAAGTCCGCCAACACTCGATCGAGCTCGAGATCGTCAACGCGAAATGCTCGTTTGAATTGATCACCCTAGCAATAATCGGCTCATGAAATGCTTCGTGAGTAATAATTAATTTAATATATATTTAAATTTATTTATTTACATATACATAAAAAAAAGTAAAAACCCTTGCCCCTAACTTAAACTATCTAAAAATCAGAACTGTGTAAAATTTTGGAACGAAAGAGTTCATTTTTGAGCTCTAACGAGTCGAGCGCTCACGAGCAAAAGCAAGTCAAGTTTATCGAGTTGCTCGAGCAATTCGATATTTAAACGAGCCGATCACGAGCACGACATGAAAAGCTCGACGATCACGAGCAACCGAAATTTCGACGATCATCGATCCATTGAGCCAAAACTCCTCGCTCACACCCCTAGTTTCATCTCATCTTCCATGCCGTACAACCTCCTTTATTACCACCAATCACTTCATTTCCACCATATCGATTTTGCATTCATTTTCATGAAGTCGTTAAATTTAGTGTTGAGAATTAGTAATGCTAAAACCAAGTGTCAACATGCATGCAATGAGAAGTGTTGAGGACCAACCTTAACAATATTTTAACACTGTTTTATATTTTTCATATTTTGTAACTCGTTGCAAATTGATAGTTCAATCTTCATAATGGTATAAGACATGTTAGTAAAGCAAATTTTAATGTAAATATATGATTATAAATTGGTCCAAACTAGTGTGGTTAAAATTTTTAGGCAACATTGTAAGGAAGAAGGCATTTATGGAACAACTGTTCACACGTATGAAATCTTGGACGAGATTTGAACTGGAATGGAGTAGAGTTGTGTAAACATGTGCATACCTAATGTCGGAACAATTAACCTTATTTAGTCGTCAATTGCACTAGTAATCGAAACCAACGTGAATTAAAAAACTAATAGTGTTTAGCTTACAACTAAAACTCGTAAAACTGGGTTACAAACATATAATTTTTTAGTTCGACTTGCATTTTTAGTGATATAGCTAGATTGTGAGCACCGTGTCAGTGTGCATGCGCATTGTGAAGTAACGTTGATAAGGGTGCCTGCCTGGAGAAAATGACAAGAAGATATGGAGCTAGGACTAGATATTATAATTATTGACTTAATATACATGCATGCACGGAACTACTAGTGACTGCTAATTATTAATATATGGATATATACTGGACTTATATAGTTTATAGTTCGACGTTCAGAATTCAAAAAAATGTAGCTAAAATAAATAGTGAAGTACTAAATATATATAAGAAACCGAAGTCATTAAATGCATATGATTTGTATTTTGTGACTTCAATTCAATTCAATTCATCTGCGCTAGATATGTCGTTCTTTCACTAAAGCCCAATTGACAAAGTTGTCATCATACATTGCCATTACGTTTATTTGTTTATAAAATACTTCATATTCAGATTTTAGTGGACAAAGTTGTCATCATACATCTCCATCTCTCTTGGCCAACCTGTATGTATGTACATCTACTCTATTACAAATGGAAATACATTTACTTATTCTTCCCAAAATAAGTGTTACATCTTAACATTTATTGATCCCGATAGAGTTGTTACAAATTTTCTTAATTTGCCATTTCTAATAGGATAGTATGAATTCTACATTCACTTATTATCATCAAATGACTTGCCTAACTAATCCCTATAAAATAAAATTCCTACCCACAATTAATATATCAATATAATTAATACATCTTCTTAATTAATATTTTGCATGCACAAGATTAAATGTAACAAATATTTTGGAACATGATATTATAACTTCGATAGTTGGCTTGGCTTAGTGTACCACTAGCTAGTCCGATCACATTGCATTATTGCTTTGATAGTGAGCTTTGTTGAACGATCGTTGTTCTAACTTGTAGCCTGTACTAAATGATTTTAAGGCGACATCAGCTAACAGACAGGTGCATGCATGGTGCCTGCTTATGCAGTTTGCGCAAGCAGGCGCCATCAATTCCGATTATTTACATATGGAAACATGTTGTATTTTTTATTTAGTTAAATGTTTGGAAAACTTGTGGATGATGACATTATGCTTTTACTAATTTGTTCCAATGTTTGGAAAACTTGTGGGATGATGACATTTATGCTTTTACTAATTTGTTCCAATGTTTGGAAAACTTATGGATGATGACATTTGCATTTTACCTTGTTCCAATGTTTAAAAACTTGCGGGATGATTATATTTAATTGTTAAAAATCGGACTCAAGTTCAACGTTAAATCTGATTTCGCTCATATATACATAGGCCTCTCTATATCGTTTCGAAGAGATTAGATTCTAGCTTACTCTAAATTTTGAACCGTCGGATTTACATATATGTGGAAGGATCCACGTTAGTTTTACTGAAACTGCAAAAAATATGTCAAAACATACAAGGCCCAATTTCAAGTGAAATTTGGTTTCACTCACAAATAAATAGGCCTCGTGGGCTATACCGTTTACAATATATACGACGACACAGAAAACAGACTCTGTAACTTGTAGTATTTCAAAATCTTTAAGAATTCATGAGTGGAAAATTTCACAACTAGTATACGACGACATCACAAAGTATTCTGCTTTAGCTAATGATCAACTTTATAGAAGATTTTCACTTGTTAGCTCGAGAAATAATATATCCCCGATTCTAAAACTCCATAGTAATATATTTGATCATATACAACGACTTTGATGGTGATCGATCTCAAGGTGTTTTGGGATGATAGTGAGCATTGTACTAGCTAGTGAACAGGTTCAGCACACTCCTGAAGAAACTACACATGCCATAGCAGCTACATAGGCCACGAGAAGGATAGCTTGAGTTGGATCCAAGTCCAACCACTTTTATGGGCCTTCGAAATTGTTGAGATCACTTAGCAAGAGCCTGAGCCCAAATACTATAGCTAGTGTCCAATCACTTAGAAATCATGCTCTATCCGTATACGATTGGGCCCATTACCAACCACAAGGCCCTATAAGCCTACCATCTACAAATTTCCCTAATTCTCTCAGCAGCTATTAAGTTTCACAAACATTTGCGATATACCGTCACGAAGATACCAATTCAATATCATATATTTATATATTTATGTATTAATATCATAAGTATATTTTACTTCAAACATCACGCAGTATGATAAATACGCATTATACTTGCATTACATACATTTATTAAGATGCCATGCTCAGAAGAAAATACGCGATGTTTGATTTATCATGAGACTGTATCTTGCAAAAGTTACTCATTAAATTTTGAGCACATCCCAGACATATTGAAGCACAACCACGATGAACCTGTATTTGATCGTCAATTTGATTTACATAACATTTTAAACAATAATTTCGATCACCAATTTGACTGATATAACATCGTAATCTCAATCGCCAATTTGACTTTAATATAAAATCCTTATTAACATCTAAGCGATAATCACAATCGCCACATAACATCCCAACCGTAAATGGTGATCTTGATCGCTATTGATAGGACTGCTTTAATAATTGTAGGTTTCGCATTATTTTATTTCAAATATACTACCTTGTGATACAGGGTTATAATATGGTACTTGAAGGAAGCAGAAATTATGAATGTGAAGAATGAGAATCATGCAAGAATGTAGCCAGAAAAGATTAAAGCTCCACAGAAGGTATACTTAAAAAGACAACTTGTTTATTATCACACAACATATTCATACTTGGTACAAATTCAAGGGATCAAAAATGGAAAAGAACAAGACCACGGAAAGATCGATGGATTTAATCTCTTACCTTGTTTTTTTCTCCCTAGACAACAATCTTCAATACTATAACAACAAACATTAACACCAGCAATCAATCACATAAGTGTAGTAGAGGTAATATCGAATGGTTATGGCGGCTAAAACCATGAATTTTGATCTGGTCCTTCTTGACAATACCAGCATTGGTCAAGAAATGAGAGACATTCTTGCGCTGATCACCTTGGAGCTGAATGACCTTGCCAAGCTGTTTATCAACTATAACATTACCGTTGCAGCAGAATTCTTTCTTGAGATCTTTCAAGATCTTCTCGTAGCTGAATTCTTTACGCAACCCTTGAACTGTAGTCAGGCTTTTCTTTCCATTCCTCTGCTGTATCCTAATATGAACATACCCTTTGTTCCAGGAGCACCAGACTCTTTCGCCTCCGTAAACGGATCAAATGCTGTTGGGATGATCTGGATGTCGATATCAACCATGAAAATTTCTTAAACAAACTTCTTCCCACACACAAATCAACACCTCCTGCACAACATTATTCATTAATCCATCAGATTTCGTTCAATATGGAAGGAATAAATCCAAATGCGTACTTGCAAAATGAACATGATTTCTTCTCCAATACTATCAAGATTAGACACCCAAGTTTCAACCATCTATTCTCAAAGAATAGCATTTCACATAAAAACTCAAACTTTCATGATATATGGTCTCTAGATAACTAGATAACTTATCTAGATAACTAGTGAGTCTTTTTATAATATGAAAAAATTTAACAGAACATAAACGTTTTGATTAATAACATCGATAATTTTATTGACTTTTATAAGTCTGTATCTTAGAGGCTGTATTTGAAGAGACTTACTCGTATTAACTTTCTATGACATATTCCCTTATTTTGGAAGCAATCAAAATTTTATTTCTGTCTCAGAATGATCTTCACATGAATCATTGTTGAGGATTACCAAATAAACTATATTTCACCATCTATAAAATTCAAGCCTTTAAATAAGATGGAATTCTATGTATCACTAATAACACAATCAAAACCTTACTACCTAAAAAGGAAATAATGAGAAAGACAGAGCAGTTAACTATTTGTTTGTCTCCAAGTTAGTTCATTTATTGATTGATACGGAAACAAGGACAGATATCATATAGGAAATGACATGATCAACAGAGAAAATGATGAAGACCGATTAAACTATATATATAAATAAAATAAATGATGAAAGGGAAGTAGGAGAGAAGGGTACCTTGGGACTAGTTCGCTTTGTTAATTTGTTTGATTGCAAGAAAGAGAAGAGAAGTTGAATGAGAGAAATGAGGCAATGGAGAAGTGTATTTATAGAGATATAGCTTAAGGCGGTGGATCATGGACCCAACAGAATACAGAAACAAAGTCAATCAAGTAAACAATTACGACCCATCAACGTAACGGGGAAGCCTCCTCAAAAATACCCATTTTATAGATTATATCGAATACATTAAAGTTTCTAGTAATAACATTGATGGTATAAATATACATAAAATATTCACTACAAAAATATTATTAATATTGTTTAAAACATTATAAATATATTTAATAATATCGGTCGGTTTGCCTCTCATTAATGTAGATTTATTCTTAAATGCACCAATGTATTGTTAAAAAGCTTTTTAGAGTATAAATGTATTAACAACGATGATATTCATATGATGAAGATGTATCTTTGTTTTTAGTAATTCAATATAAGTTAAACTCTAAAACGATTTTAAGAATAGAGTGGGTGCGGTGATTAGCACGGGAGATAAACCCTTAAGTAAGTATGCTCAAATGGTTGTCTCGATCCAAAACGGGATGTTACATTAATTGAAACTTTCTATATTTCTTTATACAACTCCAGAAAGTGGGGGAAAGAGGGCTAGTGAATGGTAGCCGATCCTTCTGGAACGACCGGCCAAGATTAAAGAAGATGGATGATATGATATGATATGATATTATTCGAGGTGATCTAATCTTGAGGCTGGAGATGATTAAGCAAAGCGTAGGTTCAACGCATGTCATATCTAATTCTTATCTGCACTAGTATAGTATAGTATTTATTGTGTGGGTGGGACCCACTTTGTGAGTGGTAAGGAACATTCCTGAGAATTCAGTCAGCTGAAGGAAGAAAGCATATTTTCATGAGAATTCATTGTCATTTCACTGGGAAACATCAGATGCTAATGTCTCTGCCTCAGCTTAAAAAAACAAACACGGATCATACACAGATTATGCACCAACACTTGTTCCCCCTATTAATTTATATACATATGACACCTAGCTACGTACTACTAATTTACTAAACATCTCAACGACAATAAACTATCTAAATTTGCTCCCTAACTAGTTAGTTAGGCTCTTCTACAATCCGACAGCTACGCCCTATCAACTAACTTTGATAAACCAACTATGCGACGGGTCCTAAGTTGCACCCTACAAAGTCAGGCCAAAAGATAGATATTTCCCAGCAATTGGAAGGAAGCAGCATTCATCATTTGAGGATCAAACAAAAGACGTCAAGGCATATTAATGCACAACTCACAAACAACCACACTACCGCCATTTTTCGACCGGCTATCAATGTTATATCAAGCTACATACATACAGCACAAATGATACAAGAGCATTTTAGGAAGAAGGACGATCAGGCAAACGCTTCAGATCCATTTCAACTTGGTGAATGGTCCATTGCATATTTTCCAATTTCTGCAGGCAAAGATCTTTACTTAGAATCCAAAGATTCATGACCGGATAAGAATTAGAAAGCATGCAATGACAACAATAATAATACCTTAACCATGTCATCGTATTGCCTCGCAATGTTATCAAAGTGAGGATCAACACCTTGATATTCACGGAGTCGTGTCACCTGGTAAAGAGAGAGATTAAAAATAAATCAAGGTCAATCGTATGTCCAGTTATCCAATGGAAACAGGTGCATCACATAGAGCTTCTAAAGACTAGATGAGACGAGATGGTCCAACATAGGCACATGTTCAACAGGTACAGATTAAGAACAAAGAAACACATGATTTTCTGAAATCCAGTAATAATTCTCTGTCAGGTTCCATGTGACAAGATAAGCACTGTGATTCTATCTTGTCAATTAAACAAAGATACCACCAAGTTCCGAGAATCATTCATCTGGCCATTTACTTACCCTGGGTCACTATATGTGACGAAAAATCCCATTTCCTCGTGATTAACTTGAGAACCCATCCGCACTTCAGTTTATATCTCACAAACTTCATTCAGCCAATTTTGTTTCAAGTTAGCACTGGTTTTTCACTCCAAGAGCAAATCCCAATCTTGAACAGAACATAATCCAACATAAGGATGCCAAGGACACACAGGTTCACCTTAACACTAAAGCCTACATCTCACACTTCCCTTCCCTATTACTCACTGTCACTCTTGCTTTCTCTTCATCTTCGTTTTTCCTGCTCTTTCCCAATAGAAGATATATTGATAGGTATATACCATTCCATCGCATCAAGTCATTACAGAATAAATGTACCACCTAATTTTTAAGAACCAAAAATACATAGGAGCGTAACTAAAACCAGAAAAATGAGCTAATTCGTTAAATACTGATTTATCACACAAATCCAGGACCTAACTACAAAACCTCAATCTAAATATTATTGAATGGGGGTGAATGTGCATTGACCACAATAACATACAAGGGATAAATCTCAGTAGCAGTAACAAAAGTCATTCATAACTAAATCAGCTGTTATGTAAATGCAGAACTGCGAATTGATATCGCCAAACTTGAAAGTTTTATAGAAATGAAATGACCAGATTGATGCTTATTACAAAAAATAAACAGTGGAGCCACTTAAAATGAGCAAATGCAGGGGAGCACTATAATAGGAAGGATGGATACCGCTTGTTGTAGGCAAGTGAAGCTTCCTCAGTTGACTCAACCAAATATTTCCTACAAAAAGAACCGCTTAGTGTTTATGGCAGATAAATAAACTACATAATAATAAATGTATATATATCAATTTACCTAATCTTGTGAAGTGCTGGAATGGTTTCCTTTGTGTAGGTCTCAAGCAGTAGAATATGTTCTAGAACTCTTCAACAAAACATAAAAACAAGAATACTGTAAGCCTAGGAACAATTCAAATTAATCAAATAATCCATATATAATCAAGGAAAATATCAACCTTAATTTGGCACTCATTGTTTCACATCTTTGCATAACCAAGTCTTTTGTAGTTCATCCTATAAAATTCATAGAGATTCTTATATGAAAGCCATCATAATATATGACACTTAGAGCAGTCTCAATAGAAATCACTATTATAACATTTTTAATGCAACCGGTAAATGAAGCTTACATATTTATGCTGATGTCTCAGTTTTATATCTTTGACAAGCTTTATAAGCATCCGAGAATCTGCTCTAAGACCTTTGGGCGACAGAAAGTTTGATTAGGCGACAGGCACAAACGATTGCAGGGCAAAAGAAATTCAGCAAAAATATGAAAGGTAAGTACATCCAGTTCTTGCTTACGTTGTAATACTCTGCAAATTTTCTGTCAGAAGAATAGAGATCCTCTCCATGCAGATTCTTCTTTCAATTTCCTCAATAATCAACTTAACCCTGACCAGAAGATCATGTTATTTAGCTGGTTGTAAACAGAAAATAAAGATATTACATTATAATTACAGATGCCACATAAAAGTATTGAAAACTTTTGCCTCTCAACATCCACAGGCATATGGAGAAATAAGTATCAAGAGATGACAGACGAGATAACTCTATCAAGCCATGAGGACACGTTCATCAACATTAGTATCAGTCAAAAACATTATTAAAAAAAAATGCCATTGAAATGAATATAGATACACAAAATCCGTGAGAGGACAGGTACCATCTACATACAGCATTGTCCATCCAAATGCAGATCTTAAGGAAATATGAGAAGCTATCACATGACTGGCGTACATGAATTCATTCTCAAGTATTTGGAAGAATCTGGATTTCAGAGAGAGACCTTTCTGGAAGACGAGAAGTCAAAGTCTGATGACTAGTCGATGAATCTGAAAAATAAAAAGGGAACATCAGCTTGCAGTGTAAGTATCTTTAACACGCGCAATACGGTCATAGACTGAGAAACAAAATATGTGCTTTGCAAACCGCTTCAGGGTAAACAATGCATCTGCAAACTAATAACTCACTATCCAACTAAGTAATGCTCCGATATAACAAAGTAGAAAACAACCAGAAGAAAGAGTTGCGGGCGAGAGGGTAGAAAACAACTGGAAAAGGACATGTTGGGGGGGGGGGGGGGGAGCATAAAGATAACATACGAAAAGACAATGTCTCAATTAACTGCAAACGGAGGTTTACATGCATGCATTTAAGGAGCGCAAGCATACTATATGCAGCGATGTAGGATTAGATAGTGGAGGACAGGAAGTATTATAGTATAAGACTGACCAAAGTCGTCAATGATAATGGCATCAGCCAACTTATCACATTTGGCAGCTAACCGAGTAGCAATTTCGCGTGCAAGCAGCACCTGGTATTCAGTCGTGTCCTGCATGTCCATAAAAGCTGAATTAACTTAGACTTTACCAATTAGAGTAACTCGGTAACCTACACAAATTAATATAATTCGACACGCAAAAGAACTCTCACGTGAGGTCTGTCAAGATGTTAAAACAACCTACAAATTCATCACAGGTGTCTATGAGCAATATTAAAAGCGGGATCATACCATCGATAGGGGCATCTGCTGAAGTTGTGTTTGCCATAAATAGCCAGGTGTTATTCCAAGAAACCTATTTGGAACACCACCAACTTCAGGCTCTGATGCATCAGTATGTGTTGCTCCACCAGGGCCAAACGTAGATACATTTGAATAGTTTGTGGAATTTGTGCTTGAGCTTACTGTGATACTGGTACTCGTACTATCCAGTGAGCTTCTAGACACAACACTCAGTTTCTCGATATCTTCCTCATGAATCTCACCATCTTTGGAAATGAGAGGTAATCTCAATTTTTGAGCAGCTTCTGCAACAACCATCCGGTGCTCAAGGGCTTCAGAACCTGAAAGACATGACCATTCAACTATAGTCTCTTGCCCTCCCTAAATGGCCAAATATATAAAATGCAAAACTCTACAGCATCTGGACTCTAAGTTAGACTTAAAAAAGTATCACTAACACCCTTGTACTACACACTTACGCATACAGATTGATAAAATTCTCCAGCTTACAGAGTTCAACCATTGCATCAGTAATCAGTTAAAACATTTCTACCTATTTAGATATGAAACAGTGAATAAAATTCTAAAATTTGCCATAAATTTGGGACCTGAGGTGAGTTCATCAAACCAAGCTGAGGGTAAAGACCCTGGACATCACGAATGCCACCCATACTCGCTCCGGAAACTGCCTGTTGATACTCCTCCACCATAGCTACAGCCTCTATATACACAGCCTAAAAGCAAATCCAGTCCCACCAATTAATTCCAACAGATCAGTACTCATAAAACTACACTGCCGTAAAATTAAACGCGAAATCAGTACCATAGATTCCAAGTATCGCTGCCTTTCTTTACACATTTCTTCCCTCGCCTACATTTCCACATCAAAGAGGAAAAAATTAAAAATCCATGAAACCAAAAATTAGCAGTAAATAAATGCGAATTACGATAGAATGGTAAACGAGACATACGAGTTGGAGATCATAGTAGGCTGATTTTGAAACGAGAGATCCATCAGAGCCAAGCAGTGGCGCTCCAGCTGATCCATCACTGAATTGACATCCGCCGGAAGATTCTGAGAGGCAAAGATCTTTGCCATGACTTACTCAACAAAGAGGGAAAAGTCTACCTGCAGATATTTAACTCATCAGCATTGCCCTAATTTCTACTACTCACCAAAAGGTTTCCTGTTTCAGATTCAAACGCCACTAAACGACATCGTTTGTTTCTGAGTAACTAAACAGAAATTGGGAATCGACCGTATGAGCATTCAAGCCAAGTTGAGTGAGTGAAACTTCTGAGAAAACACTGAGTATTGAGAGATTGATACCTGGAATTGGAAGATGAAATGGGAAGAGCTTTTGCCGGCGCTACCGGCAAATTTTGAAAGCTAGGTAGTAAAAAATTGTTTCACTAAAACGCTCAAAACGAAAAATTGTAACAATTTTAGTGAAACGGAGTAAGTAATTGGTAAATTTGCAAATGGATTTATGGTCAATAACTTGTTGTGCAGATTTGAATCCGCCAAATTCAAGTTGTGTTTCAAATTGCGATTCACTATGTTTTATGCTGATCGCATAAAAACAATTTTTTTTTTTTTTTTGCATAATCACATAAATCAAATGTCTCCCTAGTTGACATTCGAATTTGCGATGAACGGTGGGTTTGTAATCGCAGCCCATTATTTTTGCAATTGCAGGTTCCATTTTGTTACCAATCATCACAAATTTGCCAGTCAACCTTCAATTATTTGCTTTTTGCCTTGCCAGTCACTACCTAAGCACATTTGATCCTTTTGGCCTTAATCACGAGACTAATCACTTAAGTTGTCAAGCCGGCTGGTTGATGGCTAATCACCTGTGTTGTCTCTTATATTCTGAAGCTCGATTGGCCGAACAACACTTCGACACTATCACATTAATCATGTATGAGATGGATCCAGAAGGCGATTTTGCACTATGGCCGACTTTCTTCTCGCTAGACCGGTTTGGCTCATCATTATGCAAAGCTTCTACCATTATGGCTCACGAGCAAATGGCTGGAGCCTACCTTCGCACACCTCCGTTACTCTTTAGGAGGCATCCGCCCCATATAAACTACCCACCACAAAGGTCCCGCTCACTTATATAGTCATTGTTAGTTTTCAAATGACGTAAAGAGTAATCTTTCGAGATTGGTTTTGTCCTCCCACCTATCCTACACATTCCATCAAGGTTGTCATTGTGAAGCTATAGTGAAGGTGCACATGGTCTTACCGTCAGTCATTGGTACTTCGTGATCCTCACATAGAATTCCATTTCATCGGGTCCATGTCAGATAACGGCAACGTGACACTCGTAGTAGGTCGCTAGTTATGCGAGAAGGAATTCGCCACCTTAGGACAATTCGAGTAATTGTTGCCGTTAAGTCGGGATATTGTGTGGCGTATCGTCTATTGAAATCGCATCATGAACAACGGATATGAGGGGGTTCATCGTCCGAAGGAAGTCTAAACCGGAACTTCTTGTGTACTTCTCGAGTTGCGGAAAAAAATAAAAATTTGTCTTTGGAGGTTAGTAAAAGACGATGTACCTACGATGGAGCAACTCATGAAGCACAAAATTATGGAGGATTCACGTGTATGGTCTGCAGTGGAGGGGAGGAAACTACGCTCCATCATATTAAGGACTGTTCTTTTTCTCAACAGGCTTGGGCGTTGAGTGGCATACACCGTGGTCAGTGGTAATGTATGCCTATGGAGGAATGGAAACACAAGTTACACGATAAATTGTCTCGGGTGGAGTCAGAGTTTGCAGCTACGCTGATTTGGGGGATTTGGTATCGTAGGAATTAAACGGTCCATGGTTAGGTACCGAGTACATCAATGGAGCTTGTTGAATTTGTTACCCGGTTTGATGCACAATGCAACGAAATTCTGCGTGTTGCAATACATGTACCTTATGATGTTCCAACAAATTCATCGTGTCTAGCAAATAGGAGTGCATGAGCAGGTGCTGATCGGCCAGTTGCTGGAGGAGCAAGTTGTATTAATGTCGCCGTCAGAGGTAGAGCTTTCAAAGAGCCATCTAATTTGATTCAGATATTTGTTGATGTAGCGTTCTCTCTTGATGGGTCGAATGTTGGATGCGGGATGGTGGCTTTTGATAGTCAGGGATTGTTAGCAAGGTTTCAGAGATCTTTAGCTCAACGAGTTAATCCGGAAGTAGCTGAAGGATGAAGCTATGGCATTACAATGGGCCATCGAAAGGTACGCAATATTGCTTCGTTTCATATGGATTGTCACCGCTTGTTAATTTGTTTAATTCTAGTTCGTTCAATTATTCTTTAATTGTACTTCTTTTGGAGGATATCAGATTTTTAAGTAACTCGTTTATTTCTTTTCGTTTGAACTTTGTGCCTCGTGAACGGAGGGCCTGATTGGTAGAGGTATTTTGCACCCCAACAGGTGTTTGACCATGTAATTGCACTTGATTGGTACGTTTTTTCCACCCTGGTTGTGCGTTTGGCTGCCCGGGTATTCTGACCGAGATGTGTTTCGAAACGCGCTAAAATGGTGGTTTCGAAATACATGCCCCCCTGCATTTGGGATTGCACCCCAATGTGTGAAAATCTGACCTTGCGGATTGTCCAATTCGACCTCATGGATCACGAAATCACCGAAATGCCACTCGAACCCTACCCTTGTTCATACATGTTTCGGTAGCAGTCCATACATGTTTCGGTAGCAGCTCTCGAAATGCTACCGGGATAAGCCTCTCCATGAACACATGACAGTCGTAGCTCTTCATCCCATAAACCTTTGTCTTCTTCAAATCCACACACTTCTCTAAATTTGAGGCGTAATTATCTGGAAAACTCAATGCCCTCACCCAATCAAACAAAATTGACCTAGATGCATTGTCAATTGTGTAGCACGCTTTCGGCCACTTACCATTCTCATCCTTGTTTGTCAACTCAGGCCTTTTACACCACGTAGACAACTCGGCTCTAGACTTCGTATTGTCCTTTGTTTTTCCCTCAATGTTGCAAAGTGTATTGAATAAGTTCTCAACACGCTCTTCTCAATGTGCATGAAATCTAAGTTGTGACGGATAAGAAGATCGCCCAATAAGGCAAGTCCCGTAAGATGCTTCTCTTCCTCCAACCACATTTTTACCAATTTTCTCGTTATGCTTCATCCACCCAAGTTCACCACCTTCATAAGACCCAACCTATCAATCTCCGCAAGAATTTGTGCACCAGTAAGTCTTGTCGGGGCTTTTTTGTTTACGACTTTATTTTTCAAGAATTGATCCTTGTTCTTCCTGAACGAATGGTCACTTTCTAGCAACCTACGATGACAATCAAACCAACAAAAATTTCCACTACCATTCAGTCTAAATGCATCAAGATCTCCAAGCAATGTGGATATGCATATTTCCTGCTTTTCCTTCCAGATAGCATGGAGTACGCAGGAAAGTCACCACGGTCCAAAGAAGAGTTGCTCTCAAGATGAAGTTCTTTTGGTCGACACATCATATGCAGGATACCATCCGGCCCACAACTCGATCACCTCGATTAGGGGTTGCAAGAAAACATCCAACGCCGCCTAGATCTTTCTACGTGCACCAACGCAATGAAACATGAATGGCTCCTTCATGCACTCACCGGGGCAAGTTGTACGGTGAGCATAATCGCCAACAAGAGTATTTTCGCTCACTCCAACGAAAGTTAAAACCATCCGCATAAAGTCTCAATCGACATTTCTAGATTCGCCGCAAACTCGGATATATCTTGTCAAACGATTTCCATGCGGTGAGTCTTTGATGGTCCATTCTACCATCTTCGTATTATCCGAGATTACTCGCCTCGTGCCACCGCATTTTATCCGCAAGCACTTCAAGCATACAATCTTTTCAAACGGCGTTAGAGGAAGTACCACATTTTCTTATGTGGGAGATTTTTCTTCATTGCTTTTCTTTCTCCTTGTAACGCTTGTACCATTCCTTACCACGTAACTTGCATTGTATTAGATCGCATCCTCCTCCCAATAGATCATGCACATTTTCGACAATGCCTATGGTTACCATAGGCAACCCTAAACCCGTGATCTTTTCTTCGCTTTGTAAAAGTCAGGAACTAGGTTTCTTCAGACAAAGGTCCGACATTACGCCAACCCATTTATTGAAGCTCATTTCGATTGGCCATTAGCCTTACAACTCATTAGCCGAGCCAACAAAGACAACTCTGAGCTTACACCCCGGATAAACCGCTTTCGATGATTCTAATAAGTCAACGAACACCGATCCTCGGATTCGGTGGTTCCTCCACCTCCACCTCGGTTTCAAGTGTTAGTTGTGTCCATGAACTCGCACCGCAAAGATCATACACCATTTGTTCGACTCGAGCTCAATAGCATCGCCTTCGTATGTACTTTGTTCTCGACTTGTTCATTTTTTTCTTCCTTCCACGTTGTCTATATTGGTCATATGTATTGACGGCGTCGCTTCCTCACCATGATGATTCCATACCGATACGCAGTGTGAATCCAGCTTTTCCTCAAGTCGGACTATCAGAGGAGTCACGATGTTGCTTGTTTCAGACCGCTTCATTGCACAAGGGCACTTTATCAACCCATCATTTACACAAGCCGGATTTGAGATTGCAAATGCAATGAAACCTTCAACCCTTCGTAAAAACTCGATTGAACTCTGCCATTTAGAGTACGACAATACATCCATGAACGATCGGTATTCATTGAATAATTAGATAATAACCTGACACATTTGAATTCATTAGATCGAGGTCTATCATTTACGATAATAAATCAATTTCACAATAATTTAATCAATTGCTACGTAATATAAGTTATATTAGCTTCAATCAATTGTTACGGCATTACATAATATAAGTTACATTAGCTTCAATTTTACCATAATGTTTGGTTTCATATATCAACTAATGATTACTAGTTATACAAGCCTAGAGACAAAATGGATAAAACTCATCATTCTCTTGCAGCCCCCTCCTCATCACATGTGATGCTCCCTACCACAGAACTTGCATTCCAACAGATCTACATCCTCCTCCCAATACACCACGCACATGTTTCGCATGCACAAATGTACTCAATAGGCGGCCCCAAACCCCGCCTCTCCCTCCATTGGAGGTATTCCATGGACGGTGCTTCCTCACCGTGATGAATCCATACATGATACTCAGGCATGAATCCATAACGTCGCAAGTGCTCGAATCATCAGAGTCATAAATTGCTTGTTTCGCAGTTTCCAATGTGCAAGGACACTTTATCAACCCCAGCTTGCAAGCTTGACGTCCCATGGCAAACGAGATGAAACCTTTAACCCTTCTACAAAACTCCTAGAAACTCGCTTATTTATCGTCAGACGATCGTATATCCATGAACGGCGTAATTCATTGTATACTTTTTAACGACATCGCTCCAATTGATTAGATCGTATTTAATTTATTAGATCGATTCCAATTCAGATAAGAAGATTGTAGAGATTAATTGTTAATTATTATACGTTTCTTATAAATTAATTATTAAGTGTTCGATATGTTACAAAATTTATTAAGTGTTTTACTACGAGTTATAAATTATAAATTACACGTTAATATAATCAACAAATTATCCGTCGCTCAAAACACTTAACTACATCCTCGTAATTTAGTACATATACGAATTTATCAAATCAACCAAAACTACTACATACATACATATCAAATTAACTAAACTAACTACATACATACTTAACATACATATCAAATTACACATACATATCGAATTACTACATACATACTTAACATACATATCAAATTAACTAAACTAACTAAACTAACTACATACATAATTAATTAACATACATACTTCACTACATACATACTTATCGAATTAACAAACATACATATTGAATTACTACATACATTCATATCAAATTAACTAAACTAACTATCAAATTACATATACAAATCAAATTAATCAAAGTACATATACATATCAAATTACATATAATTGATCAAATTAACTAAACAAGCTACTACATACTTCATATAAACATACAATTGAGAATAAGTAGTCAAAAATCAAAAAAATTCCAAATTTTCAAAAGTTAGGGTTTGGCCAAAATACCGTTGATTCCGAATAAAATAGCGGATGAAATTTGAAATTGATGGAAGAAACGAGCTCCTCGTCCAACGATCTTCGAATTGAAACCAAGATTGAGAACAATCGTCAACAATTGGCCGGATTTGATGGAGGAGAAATGAAGAAAAACGGAGGAGAAAGGAAGAAGCAGAAGAGCGAAAATGGTTTCTGTTTCTGCTTCAGTCCGACTAAAGGCCTTCTGGACCGACGAAAATGTATCCGTCGCCCCGTAGCGACGGATAAATTATCCGTCGCCTTTTTTAATTTTTTTTTAATTTTAAATATAAATATTAACGACGGATAATTTATCCGTCGTTAATATTTAATTTTTTTTTAAGTCAAAGTATGGGCGACGGATTAATAAAATCCGTCGCCCATATAGCGACGGATAATGGATAACATTATCCGTCGCTAATAAGCGACGGATAATTATTATCCGTCGCTAAGGTTGGCGACGGATAAAATCCGTCGCCAACATAAGCGATTTGTCGCTATGGGGCGACGGATTTCAATCCGTTGCATAATACCAGAATTCTTGTAGTGTTGCCTCCATTTATAAGCAGCCCTTCACCATTTTCTTCTCCAAGCTTTCCACCATTGTTGAGCTCAAGCTTTCTCCATCCACTATTCTTCAGGTATTTTCTACTCCAACGCTTCATTTCTTTACATATTCGTGATCTACTCCTCATTTCCTTTCTTTCTATCCTTCGCTTTGTGGTCGGATCGAAGAATCCGTTGGGACGTTTTTGGATCTGAGCATATCGCCTCTGGATCTGCAATTTCCGCTTCAGCTGATCATCTTCGAGTGGAAAGTAGGTATTTATAGCATCTTCTTGGTCATTTATGTTCCGAATTGTTGGTTGAGTAATGAATGTACAATTTCTACTTGTATCCTGGTTTTTGTCAGCATTCAATGTCCGTTCCTCATTAATGATGTGCTATGCCGTTGCTTATGCTTGGGATGGACCATTAATGAGTTGTATTGAATTATTTTGTTTGGTTCAATTTGTTAAATGTGACTTGTTGGTTGGTTTATTGATGGTATCCTACGGTAGTTGTGAGTGGGTACCCATTAATGATGTTTCATTCGATGTATTAAAAGTGTCTGAGTATGAAATGTGACTGTTTGCTGACTGTCCTTGCTGGTCTGTTATTTTAGACTGGATGTTTGCCCTATCTATTCTTCAGGAACTTGTGTTCCGAGGGCCATCCTTGGTACATGAATATGGAGTGTTGCAACTGACTGTAGTAGTTAATGCTCTTTGTGAATGAGTTGCTGCTCTATATTATGATAGTTTGATCTGTTTTGTTAATTGTTGAATTAATATGACACATAAACAATCGGGTAGTCTTTCTTATTTAGTTACACTACAAAACTACTGGTCTGTAGCGACGGATAGATCCGTCGCTATAGACCAGCGATCCGTCACCCCAACTCTGGCGACGGATAAAAATTCCGTCGCCTCACTGGAGCAGTGGCGACGGATAGATAATCCGTCGTCCAATTCGCGACGGATTATACGACGAATTATCCTGTTTGACTTTTTTTTTTTTTTTAAAAATCGATTATTGGGGCGACGGATAGATTCTATCCATCGATACATGGGGCGACGAATAGATCTATCCGTCGCTGAAAAGCTATTTTTTAAATAAAAAAAATCCGTATTTGAATTTTTATATTCGTACGGATTAATTCGTATCCAATTTGTATTCGTATACGAGATATTGATTTATCGAAACTACAATATTCAAATCGGACAATAATTCGGTTGATATTCAAATCGAAACTACAATATTCAATACGATTATACAATAAATCGAAATTTTTATACAATGACAATAATACAAATTCATTATACAATAATACAATACAAACTAAAATACCGAAAATGTACAAAAAAATAAAAGATTAATACCTAAAATACCTAAAATGTACAAACTAAAATACCTAAAATACAAAATGTACAAAAGATAAATCAAGATCCAAGGTGGACGGTGGAGATCCGATGGCGGTATGGCGAGAGATCCTGAGGCAAGGTGGCGTGGAGAGACGGGTGGTGGTGGTGAGAGGCGGATGGTGGTGAGAGGCGGGTGGTGGAGTGGAGGAGGAAGAGCGGTGGTGGTGGAAGGAAGTGGAGGTGGTGGAGGAGATGGTGGTGGTGGAGGAAGAGAGGTGGTGGTGGTGGAGGAGGAGAGTTGGTGGTGGAGGAAGGGAGGTGGTGGTGGAGATATATTAATGTTTTTTAGGCTTTTAGCGATGGATAGATCTAGATCTATCCGTCGCTAACTTTTCTATTTTTTTTTAATTTTCCGGCCATTTGGCGACGGATAGATCTATCCGTCGCTAATTTTTTTTTTTTTTTTTGTATTATGGTCAACAAAATTAGCGACGGATAAAATTATCCGTCGCTATGTGCAGCGACGGATTAAATCCGTCGCTACCCTTAGCGATTCGTCGCTACTGGGGCGACGGATAAAATCCGTCCCTTTCCGCCGGATTGTCCTCGCTTTTTGTAGGTTATGGTGTTCCTACCGAGAGGAAGAGAATCATTTTGTATGGCTCGTATGATGCTAGCTATTAGTTGGTACTACTTTAGGAAGGTAAGACCTCGTTCACAACGAAAGTGCAAGCGGGCAGCCCGATACCGAATGATACCTAAAAAGGTTTCCCAAAAAGAATACATGGACAAAGTTAACTTCGAGAGTGATGAGAATCGCAAAACGTTCTGCGAATGAATAAAACACATTTTAGGGAGTTCTGTGCACTTCTACGTGATAGTGGTGGTTTGAAAACGAGCAAATACGTGTGTCTTGAGGAAAAGGTTGCCATCTTTCTGGCTGTACTTGGCCATCATACAAAACAAAGGGTTGCACAATTTGGGTGGAGACGTTCTGGATGGACCATCAGCATATACTTCAACGAGGTCCTTCAATGCGTGTTGAAGTTGCATAAGGTATTATTGGCACGACCAAACCCATACCTCCTACTTGTAACGAGGAGCCTTGGTGTCATTTCAAGGTATTGTTAATTTGATTGTTTTTCACTAGTTAATTTTGTGTAGGAATTTGATGTCACAGATGCTATTGTAAACCGCGTATCCATGTACATTTTTGGACTTGTTGTTAACACATGCTTTTATTTGATGCCTCAACGTAGGGTTGTCTTGGTGCCCTTGACGGTACTTACATTGAAGTTGAGGCCGCCACAGCAATACAAGCGCACTATCGCAACCGGAAAGGAAGGTTGTCTGTTAATGTCCTTGGTGTGTGCGACAAGGACATGAAGTTCATTTATGTATTGACTGGTTGGGAGGGTTCGGCTGCTGATGGTAGAGTCCTTGGAAATGCCCTTCATCGTGAGAATGGGTTCACCGTGCTAAGAGGTAAACTATTGTCTTCTATTAAACGTTGGTTAACACTATTTGATGGCAAACAGATCTAGATGATTCAGCTGCTGTTTGTTTTTGTTTTGGATTCACAGGGAACTATTATTTGGTTGATGTTGGATACATGATTGCACCTGGCTTCTTACCCCCATTCCGAAAGACAAGATACCATCTGAAAGAGTGGGCTGAAATAAATATGCAGCCTCAGACACCAAAGGAGTATTACAACTTGAAGCACTCCTCGGCAAGGAACGTGATTGAAAGAACCTGGGGGTTGTTGAAGAAGCGTTGGGCTATCTTGCGATCACCGTCTTTCTTCCCGTTTGAAACTCAGAATGATATTATCCTGGCATGTTGCCTTGTTCATAATTTCTTAAGGGAAGTTGCTTCCGACGATCTTCTCCTGGATGAGCAAGATGATCCAGCTTACTTGAGGCGGGAAGCTTTCAATGCTGCTCCATCTGATGATGACGGTGATGATCCCGAACCCATTGATAGTCTTGAGAAATGTGATGATTGGAAACAATATCGTCGTGATCTTGCAACATCCATGTATTTCCATTGGAGGATGAGAGTTACTGGCCTAGAAAACCATGCAAAGGGTCGATTTATTAATCGTGTTCGATCGATGATTGTGGGGTTCCTGATTGGGTGTTTTGTTTTGTGAAGATCATCATGGCTTAGTTACCTCGTGACATTGTTTTATTCGGCCTGCTGTGTCATTTTCATTTGCTTCTCTGTTGTAGTTTGACTTGAACGTTTGATGTAATGTTGACTTCTAATCCCCTATTTGAGTATAATTTTCTTGTGTTTTGCCTATAAGTCATATGCTTTGTGTTAGTTGCTATTTAATAGTTTCAGCAATTGTGTTCTATGTGGCTGTTATGAACTTGTACTAGTTCTCTTCGTCCTTCTATGGTTATGTTTTGCACCATTCTTCAATGCTCTTACATGACAAGAACACTTATGCATATGGCTGATTCTTTTATCTATATATATATATTAAAAGAAGCGTATTTCAAGCCTTGTGGTTAAGCCATGTGTCATGTTGACGTGGCACTATTGAGCATTCCTATTGGTCAGTTTTTTTTTCAAATGTATTTTGATTGGTTGTTAGAATTTCAAATTTGGTATGTTGGTGGTGAAACATTTTAAGTATTTAAGACGTAGTGCTCCATATAACTTCCATGATTTATTTTTAGTATGTTGAATCCATATATAATTTTTATTTAATCTCATATATATTTATCTACAAAACTCCAAAAAATATTTTGAACGTATATATAGATTCATCGCGACAAGACGAATCCATAGACACCAAACTTGAATATTTTAATAATTAATTAAATTATTTATATATTAAATTAAATATTATGTAGGTTTATTAAATGATAGAAATAATAAAATTTAAAAAATAAAGCATTTATTAAATACTTAATACCCCCTCTATTTATTAAAGAAATCAATATTTATTTAGGTATACAATTACAAATGTATACTTTAAAAATTAGCCATAAAGTAACGTATTTGATTAAATAAAAACCATCATCTTATCAGTATTTACGTGAATTCTCACACGTTTTCTACTTTTTACTCATTATTTATTCAAATATTACCTTCTATCTTATATACTCACTATATGAAACATTTTGAATATAAATTTCACAGATATTTACAAAATCCACCCCTCCAAGATGGCCACTTTGCAGATTGATACCTGATGTTTGAACAATTATAAAATCCGCCCTTACATTTTTAAAGTAATTACATATAACCCAAAAAGTCAAAAATTTTCTATTTTTATTTTATTTTACCATTACCTTTATTTTCACTTTCTATTTTATCATTTATTTTTAATCATTCCATTTAAATATTTCATTACTTCATATTTTAAACCCCCATTTTTCCTTCTTCTCCAAAACTCCTCACCTCTACTTCCACCATCATCTCCTCCACTACTTCCACCTTTCTTCACCACCACCACGCACAAACACCATGGAATCTTCATCACCAAATTCACCACTTAACCACCATGGATGCTCGAAATTGAGATTCCATGGAAGCTTCAAGAGAGCTTCATGTCCATGGAAGCTCAAATTGACGAGCTTCTATGGACATGAAGCTCTGTCCAAGCTTCCATGGAAGCTCAATTCGAGTTTCCATGGAAGTTCTTCTCCTACATCTTCTTTTTCTATTTTTATGTTTTTTAATGTTAATTTTAATTTGTTAAAAGTGCTTTATGGAAGTCTCAAGTAGCTTCCATGGAAGATGGAAGCTCGTCGAGCTCGCACATTTTTTTAAAAATGTTTTTTTAAATAATTAAATGTGGGAGTTTGTTGCATTTTCGAATAATTTGAGGGTTAATTTCAAATATGTTTTTGGATGATAATATGAGCAAAATTTATAATTGGGTATATTTTGTTAAGTTTAAAATATAGGGGGCTCTACTGTAATAAAACTTACAATTGTAATTTTATTTTTCCATTAAGTTTTGTTTTACTATGTATTTTATCTTTTCTTTTTTTCTCAAAAATGAAACTTTAATGTTGGTCAACGATTTTGGGTGTGGACGTAATTGTTCAAACATCGGATATGAATCTGTAATTGGACAATCTTACAGGGGGTCTATTTGTATATGACCCATAAATTTCAATTTATATATATTGAGGTTGTTACGATTGAAAAGTAACTTTATTAGATTATTAATGCATTATTTTAAGGATAAAATAAGTAAAGTCGATAAAAGATCTTAGGTGTCAGATAGCCAATCGTGGCAGTAGATTGGTCACGCTAATCTTGGTATCATATTAGCTAATTTTGATGCTACGGCTGAGTACGGAGAGCCCGATAGGGTGTTATTAATTAGTGTTGTTGCTAGGCATCAACCGGTCAATGTTATTGTCAAGGCCAAAATTTGTGTCATATGGTTTTTTCTAGAGTGCGGAAGGTTTAACGACAAATATTAGCAACCTAATTGGTTCAAATTCGAGTGGCAACATGTAGTAATTAATTAAAGGATTTCTTCGGGGATTAATTCTCTGCTCACATATTATAGATTTGCGCTTTTTTTCATTATAGAAGAAACCGAGGCATTTGATGTAGAATTTGTTCATTAGTAGTCGCTATGCTCTAATTTTATTTTTGTTTTTTTCATGATCAATCTTTCAACTATTTTTCAATTACATATTTGTTTTCAACAACACCTAGATGTTGAAATGTTTCCTATATTCTCAAATCTCAACTGCTACCTTTAGTTGTGAAATGGGACATATGATTGTAAGCTTTATTTATTTGATAAACATGCATAGTTCTTGCTTGGAATTGGTTACATTTGAAACTCCCGATGGATAACAAATCGCCTAAATCGAGTAAGCGCCATACCTCAAGATCGACTCACGAGATTGAATAAATTTGAATGAGCTAAAATGTTCAAAATTATACTATTTTGAAAATATATTCTACATGTATTAGTTGTTTATTCATTAGTACTCACTACACATATAACTGCTCTATCATCCGTGCACACAATAATATCTTTGCATTTACTTCAATAGATGGAAAATAGTCAAGCAAGTGAATAAACGAAATGTCCTTATCATTGTTAGATAGGTGGATAAAATGATCACAAGATCGCCCACTCTTGCCCAACCAAGGACAAACTCAAAAATTACCTAACGTTTCATATATGACACTGGACACGGAATTGACAACATGATCAATGCTCTCGGGTTCGTTTCATTAAACATCTACACTCAATTTTATGTATCTTTCACATATTTCGTTTCAAACAAATTATCAGTTATACATCATTTAGTATCCATTAGAATTATAGATACTCTATGATAAATAATTTATTTTATTATTATGGTAAAGCCAAACCAATGAGGCTGGTGTGAAAACTGCTACTACAACATTTATCAAAACTATGGTGGAAGAGTACAATTCATATGCAAAAGTATACAAGACGGCCAGATATCGCATCTCCCTTGATAATGCCCGTGAGGTAGGACTTCAACTTAATACAAGACGCGAGGGGATGAGCGAACTTACAATTTGCTTACTACATCTGAAGTAACTGATGCTATAGTAGAGGGTGATGTGATAACTTACATGCAAAATATCATATTATGGTTGATCAGATGAGGAATGGGGACTTGAAGCACATGACTGAGTTTCGATGCTACCTTATTTTTCAATATCCATTACTTTTCGTCCATGGAGAAGAAGGGTGGTATATCGATATAGTATTGTGAGTAAGATGCCAAATCTTATCCTTAGGGAGTTCTTAATTAGCTTTTCGGATACAAGATAGGGAGAATAAGGTCATCAACTCATACTTAGCAGGACGTCATAATTACAATCATTATTGATTCGAGAGGAGATATTATATTTGGAGGACTTTATTCTCCGTTTTGAGAGCTAGAAGAGATACAATTCTCCCAATGGATTCCTTAGGTATCATATCATCGATGCTTCAGAGGGTCTGAACTGCTCAATCAAGATTCGATATACCATTGAAGATCCATTTAGACTTTGTATGCAGTAAGATTAAGCTTGATTCTGATGCAACCTGTCTACTCAAAGAAATGCAGGTTATTATATGGGACGGGGCTACAATGACCTATATGCGTTGTTTTGAAGCGCTTGATAGGAGTTTGGAGGATTTTATGCACCACCAAATTTCACCATTCGAGGGTTTGGTTATTGTATTTGTCGGAGAATTTAGACATATATCGCCAGTGGTTGCGGGGGGTCTAGATCTGAGATTGTTGATGCAACAATATGCTCATCCAAAATTTGGAATTCGTGTGAGGACCTCAGACTTACAAAGAACATGCGATTGCAGGTAACTAAATGTTTGTTTCACTTATGGTATGATTTTAGTAATTTGTATCTTTCTTTATATTTTGTAAAGTGTGTTCTGTGTTTTTAAGCCGGTACGTTAACAACTGAGATTCATGAGACTAGAGAATTCGCAAAGTGGATACTATGAGTTGGTGATGGAGTTGCCGATTGTGATAATGACAATGAGGTTGATATCAAGATGCCAGAGGACATTCTTTTTCAAGAAGTGAGAGATCATATTCCTACCATTGTCCAAAGTACATATCTATCCTTATTTGAGTAGTAAGATTATGCTTGATTTTGATGTAACATGTCTACTCAAAGAAACAAAGCTTATTATATGGGACGAGGCTACAGTGACCAATATGCATTGTTTTGAAGCGCGTGATAGGAGTTTGAGAAATGTTATGCATCGACTAGCCACACCATATTTGATGGTTTGATTATTTTATTCATGAGACTTTAGATGACATCGCCAAATGGTTTCATGAGGGTCTAGATCCGCTATTGTTAATATAATAATATGCTCATCCAAAATTTGGGAATTTAGTGAAGAGTATATTAGTGGTTTGAAAGGGAAAGTCTATGGAATTTGCGAGTTTTTACGCCACCTTCAGAACTATGTTGTAATCACGCAAGATGTCGAGGCTTGAGTAAGTTTGGAACAAAACATGGACTTTATCATCGATTTACATTATGTACAATCAACAAAGGTTACTCAACAATCCTGGTACACTAAATTTAAATACTATATTACACATTCCCACATACAATCAATCAGTTTAAATTTTCTATGCAATTGTCATATAACGATAGAGAACTCTTCAACCAGGTTTGAAATTCACTAATGAACAAATAAAAAACATTGCTATTATGCAAGTATAGAAGTTAACGAAAAAAAAGTACAACAATCTCAGTTCATTTGACGATATGCCCGTGCCGGATGAGTCTGTTATATAAAATGCTACAAATCCATTCATTTTGTATTAGATGTTCTATGTTAGAGTTGCAATGGAGCATAGCACGATGGTTTATACCCACAATTGACTGATGGATAACGTGCCATATATGAAATTATGTCTATTGTCGATGGTTAAAATGGCGAAGTATTCTTCTTATACATCTGCGGATGGACCACAAAAACCTTTATATAGAGAACGATGTCCCCTATTTTTTAGGGCTAGAGAAGATATTGTAATTCCAGTTGCGTCCAGTGGGCTTGCATCACTCATTCTTTATAAAGGTAGGATGAGTCCGCCTATTCAAGTTTCGTATCACCATTGCATATCACGAGGGCTCAACATTCAATAAGCTCATGATTCAGAGGTCACGGAGTGCTCAAGGATGCTCACTATTATTTGGGATAAGACTTTCATGACAAACCAACATTGTTTGAAGCGATCAATAGAGCTTCAAGGATGTGATGGGCGCTCAGATGAGCCATTTGGTGGGAGTGGTGATTGTCTTCAGGGAACTTCCGGCATATTTTGCCCGTTGTTCCTGGAGGAATAGTTATAATATTGTGAATGCCTCTATATGCTCCTCTAGGATATGAGTTGTCGTGAGGTGCTTCAATCGACAAAGAGCATGAGACCGCAGTAAATGACCTGCTTTATCTATATACCACATACTTATATCATACTCCTCCGTCATGTTCATCAATTCCGCAGTTCCGCCACAAGTTTTAAGATTAAAATGAATAAAGTAGGAAAGATGGTGATAAATTATGAAAAGAGTGAATAAAGTATGGCAAATATTGAATAAAGTAGGAGATATAGTGAATAAAGTAAGAGAGAGGTTTTCCATTTAATGGATGAGAAATTGAAATTGAGACGTCCCAAAATGGAATGCGGGAAGTTGAAATTGAGATGGAGGGAGTATTTAACTTATCATTGTTTACGTCCAATTTAATCCTATACAGACTGATTCGTCATCGTTCAAAATTAAAGAGATGAAACAATTTGCTGAGTGGATAACACATGTTGGTGAGGGCATTACCGCTGGACCTAATAATTGTGGGTTCATATCAAGATCCCGAAGTTTTACATATTTGAGAAGTGAGTCATCCAACTCAAACTATTATAGATAGTACATATCTTTCGTTGTTGTATCACTTAGGTGATCCATCACTTGACCCTGTATATTTCATCACGGATGTTCTTGATTGCAAATGAAATATTTGATGATATAAATCAATTTTTCATGTCAAGATGTCAATAGATAGCATTGAATATTTGAGCGCATATAGCATTGCTACTAAGATAATTTTGAGAACGGTCTCAACATGTTTTCATCAGAGAATTTTTCAACAACATTAATTGATCTAGATTGACTAATCTCGGATCATACTAAAGGTCAGGTGTATGGTAATGCTTCCGAGAAATATAGATCAAACTTTCGAGTTGTGCAACTAACAAGGCTTATAGTTACTAATCTTGGGAAGCATATCATCGAGGCAAAGATGATATATGGAATCAATGCATGCCAAACGGTTTTCATTATGAGGATGATGATGAGCCATCCGATGGGATGTAGTTCCCTATCAATTGATTGGAGACAGCTCCCTATATTCGTCTGCCTTGCTATGACCATAAATAAGAGTAAGTGACACTCTCTCTCACACGTTGGCCTCTACCTCCCCTCACATGTATTCAACCGTGATAAGTTAAATGTTGCTCTTTCTAGAGTTACCACCGGGAAGGGCTTGAACGTAGTAATTTGCGACATAGAGGGTAATACACATGACACGGCAACAAACATAATTTATAAAGAAGTGTTCGACAAGTTATAAGTTGATTTTATCTTTTATGTGTGTTTTTTATAGAGAGATGTTAAACGTAGGACAATAAAATACTAAACGTAGGACAACTTAAACTTAATTACACGTGAAGTCCATATATAGCCAAATTTGCATTACATAGACTTCATATTTTGAATAATTACAACAAGATACACTTTTAATACAAATAAATTAAAATAACAAGGTTGATGGTTTGTACGTTGACGAAATCAAACATGAGCGAAAATCTAAGTGAATAAGAGCCCTATCTTAATGTGATTGACAAAGAAAGTGAAGAAGAACCACCATGGTATGAAGATGGTTATTTTCAGGTATTTATGTACTTATATGTATTGGTTTAAGCTATTTTTACAGAAAAATTCGAGAAAAAAGAGGGTGTTTTTCGAGTTGATGCCGCCAAACCAGAATCGATATCACGCCAATCCTAACGCCTTCATCACTAACCCGCTTCTTTATTCATGGCGGTTGTGCTACATGGCTACCAAAGTAAGCGCCATTAAGGTGAACGGTCAACAAAATGTCGCCAAGTCTATATAGCGTTGAGATGTAGCGCCAAGAGACGGGAATCCGCGATTGAATACATCGCTACCTACAGTGAGATGGCGGCGAGATCCATAGCCACATGTGGCTGATGGCTTTGATTGTTGGTGAATAAAACTTGAAGCAACACTAACCTAATTCTTCCCTCTTCTTCTGGGTGAATTGCTCATCTTCTTAATTGATTAAAGCTTTTGTGGTTTTTTGGGTGTTGGAACTTGGAAGCGTCTGTTGTTTTAGGGGTTTTGTGACTGACTGTATTGACTAATTAGGGGTTTCAAAAATTTATGACTGAAATGATAATTTAAAAATAAATGTAGATACTTGATAATAATATAAAATAGAGATTTAATGTGTAAATGTTTTTAAGTTGTCATGTATTTAGTATTTTATGTCATGCGTTTAGTATTCGTGTTTATATATATGGTTTTGTTCAATTTCACTAATTTATATCATGCACTTTTCAACATGTAGGGTTACTCATGCAATGTCAGATGATTAGATCATGCATTTTATCACCTTACAATTTTTATATGTTTCTCAACTTCAACATGTTATTATATACATTTATTCATTTCTTATTTTAATTGTTTTTTCATGCCCCGTCGAGTATCGACGGGCTATTAACTAGTATAAAGTGAACTGATCTGAAGCTTTTAAATGTACTCATTATGTGTTGTAATGTATTGATAGTTTGTATGAATTGTTTCATGCAGACATGTCTGAGAGTGAGGCAAGCATTGACTTGACCAATGTTGGTGGGAGTGAAGAGGCAGCTGAAGACACTGACGTTGGTGATCAGGTGGATGAGACAACAAAGTAAATCAAGCATTTAATACTCACCATCCATTTATACTACTTCACTTTACTTCACTTTCACTAACACAAATATCAAACAAGTTCTCATACAAAATGGACTCTCAGCTATGCCATTGTGGACTTTCAGTTAGACGCTTTCTCTCAAGCACTGAGAAGAATCCGGCATGGAGGTTTGCCAAATGTCCACGATTTAGGGTAACTTCTACTTAATTTGACGCGATTACTTTTTTACTTTAGACTCCAAATTCACATTTTTTTGTGTGTCCTCAGATGCAACATGGCTGCCAACATTGGATTTGGCTCGATCCCGAATTGACACAACACTACAAAGATGTCATCAACGGCCTCTATGCAGCAGCGCAGAAGATGTCCGAGGAGATATCCGGACTCAAAGCTCATATCACTCACTTAGAGTCGCAGGTCCAAATGAATTTTACCGATGAAAACAACTCCATCGATGTGGATATGGATGGAAGTGACAACGACAACGACTTCCCCGACCGAAGTGAAGTCACTCAAGAGTTCGCTGACTTTGACATCCCCATTTACAACTCAGAAACTACCCACACATGCATCAACGCCCCGCCAAAACAGTTCATTTAGTGACTCAGACTTGCTATAGTATGCTATCATTGGTATGATGTTCCACGCCATCATCGAAGCGTAATGGGGATTTAGTCTACAAAATGTCGTTCTTTTATGAACCTAAGTTGTCGTATTTCCAACCAATTGGCTGCTGGCTTTATGCGTAATTAAGACTTCGATTACTACCTATTTTCATATGTTTGGTAGGAGTACAAATGTGTAACAAAAAATAGCTTTGAAGCTCTCGATTATGATTAAGAACGTTTCGACTTATGATTATTGGTTTTGTTATGTTTCATTTCTATAAAATACAAGTTCTATTTTTTCAACCCATCAAAACAATACCAATCAGGTGCAATGTACATGTAAAAAGTAAGGGTACAATAGACAATGGACAACTAATAATAAGGGTAAAACAACACTTTTGCTCAACACTGACCCCACATGACGTGACTAAACGCACAAGTACAAATGCTACCAATCAAATTACAGGTTTTCTACCACCAAGGTCATCGACTATCATTACCAATGTATCGACATCCGACACGGTCTGCTGTCAGATCGCCTCTAAACCGCTTTCCGTCGCCCTCAACCATTGCTCTGTATCGTCTTCAACCGCTATTTTTGTTTTTGTTTTTCTTTTTTTAACTATTAACTTCTTCAAAAAAAAATTTAATTATTAAAATTTTAACCCTCCTTCCC
The DNA here is from genome assembly GCA_026545765.1 of Plantago major. NCBI lineage: Eukaryota > Viridiplantae > Streptophyta > Magnoliopsida > Lamiales > Plantaginaceae > Plantago > Plantago major. The sequence continues at coordinate 36,463 of JAIFAC010000493.1, forward strand.
CAATCCCCACCACCACCCACCATCTTCTTCCCCACCACCAACACCGCACACCACCACTAAATCCTGAGTCTCGGAAGTCTGATCTTTTTTTTAATTTTTATTGAGCTTCCGCCATGGAAGCTCCGATCCAGAGCTTCCATGCCGGAAGCTCAATAAGAAAAAAAAAAAAATGATTTGAGTTTCCACCGAGTCTCCTAAGAATGGCGGCGAGTCTGATACCCATGGCTAAGCCTGATTAAGCTGTATGCTTCCTTAGAGCAAAAATATTTTTTTTAAAAAATATATTTAAATAATTTAAAGCCGACGAAAGAACACGTAGTAAGAACACCTCAAGCGACACGAGCAACACCCCATGGCAACATTTAGTGCGACAGGTAATAGATTATTCGATCTCCACCGTTAAAATTTTAATCTAATGTATCATAATAGGATCGACAAGTAATAATGCGCTACACTCGATCGACAAGAAAGCCCCATCAAACTATGCAAACAGCTTTTTTGCACTAAACGAGTGCAAAAACGTCCACCAATCGAGTGCATTTCCGCCGAGCAAAATCTCCAGAATTGCAACTTTCACCAAAGTGCAATAATTTAATGGTTGACCCGAAATTGCACCTCCCTCTACCAATCAGGCCCGTAATGTTCTTGCTCATAGACTTGCAAGGCGGAGAGTTCGGGCCGGGTTTGAGAGATGTAGTGATGTTTTTCTCGCATATTTTGATTCTAAAAAAGAAAAAAGGTAAAAGACCCGCAAAATCAAACAACGAAGAGATTCAAGAGAGATTTTCATGGAAAAGGGGCAAGCCCAAGAATCAAGAGAAAGCTTCATATCCACTTGTTTACACAATAAACTCCAATTAAACCACCAAAATTTCCGTAATCAAAATCCGACTCAAACCATCGCTTCATCTTTCCAATCCCGTAAGTCTCCCTATGCATATTCGATTTGATCCTATTCTATCTATTTGATTTTGTCATCATTTTGCTGTTCTTGGTTCAAACCGCAGATTTTGCTGTAAGAAAGAAGAGGAAGCTATTACCACCGAGCTTGCTGAGCTTGTGTTTGGGAATTGTGGGTACAAACCTAGAGGACATTCTTGATGACTTGTCTGAAATTTCACTCACTTTCCCCTCTGATATTAAGGTAAAAACAAAAGTTTGTAGCTTTTTAATATACATAGTTAGATGCTTCGTATTGGGTTGCTTTTTTACATGTTGGGACATCCACAGATAGTATTACTAGCGATTGCAAGAAGAAGAAAGTTGCTGAATGATGATGTTTTAGTTGCTTTGGCGGACAGTTCCTGGATGTACTTGATGTATCTGGCTCTGACGTTACGGATTCCGGATTTGCCATGTTGTAGATATCTGTCAAAACCTAAGAGCAGTTAATGTTAGGTAAATTTCAAGTAATTGTTGCTGTTTTGTTTCAGTAACACGGGCATTAGTGAGTTTTATGCTGTGTAAACTGGAAATCAAGGAATTAAAATATATGTAAGACCATGTCGAATTCAACTTGCCTGTTCAGCAGCAATGGTGAAAGACCTTTTTTTTTTTTTTCCGTTATATCTTGGGAGATTTCCCTAAAACATTTATTTATAGTTTTGTTTTACAGTTGGCGTTTAAATTTAAGATTTTTTAATAGACTATTCGCTTGCAGTCGTCGCAGCGGGCTGACATATAGTGGAGTTGCAGAACTTATTGAGCGTTGCCATTCTCTTGAGATATTGAGATGGGGGTAAGCACTCTTTCTGTATAGTTACTGTACTCTTCTCCTTCGTTTTATTAGAACTCTTGCTTGCAACTATGTGGCAATGAAATACCGAATTGTGCACTTGTGGTTTCTGAAAGATAAATTAACAATGAAGAAGTAAGCCAATTAGTAGAAGTAGATGTGGCTTGCAAAGTGTAGGTAAATGTGCTTTGGTGTACTTTCCAGGATATGTGGCTTGCTAAGTGTAGAAGTTCAGTAAAATTATGAAAACTGGATAAATTTGTAAAAGTTAGGCTTGAAATTTAGATCTGATTTGTTCTATTCTATGGGTTATTACACACTAGGGGTGAGATCATTGACCTCACCCCTAGGGTGTAATAAACCCTGTTCTAGGTAATTTCGGGTCATTGGTGAAAGGTATGAGTTTTGGCCCATTTCAAGTTCTGGGCTGTGTGTATTCCCTTCTAACTTCTAGTGAAGAGAGAGTTTTCTTGCAAGCAAGCAAACAGTGAAACAACTATACTAAAGTTGTATAGGGCATAATGTCCTGCTGAGTGTCAGTATGCATGCAGCAATAGTGGCATATTTATTGTGCACTCCATTATTCCATTTGTATCTGCTCTATTCAGAGGCACTTGAACAACATGTGTCACATCATCTCAAATGAAGAAAGTAAAAGAGACTCTTTGTTTCATTTGTACCCTAGATTAATTGTTTTCTCCTTTATAAGTCAAGATCTTGGACGAATAATTTGCTTCTGTTGACTTCCTCCTCTATCATTAAGGTAAGCATCAGGAATATATAATGACAGATTTTCACTTCAGTTTGACTGGTTTGAGGAAAATATGTATTGATTCATGGGACTTGATACAGTTTGCTTACGTCAGAGTGTGGTGTAGCTTCACCGTATCTGTAGAGAATATAGGAAGGATAGAAGGATAATATTCTATATGGATCTGAAGTGCTTAGACTCCTTAAATATACCCGCAAAGGTGGCTTAGTTTGTTAAAAGAGATGAATACAATCCTCTTCCTCACAAGTTTGAATCCTATTGGAACCGATTTGTGATCTATGTCTTTTGATTTAGAGCCTGACTACCTTGGTGCGGTTTACTTGGTTTGCGTGGTTTTCAGACTATTATGTGCGCCCAGGGGTGTGTACCTGAAGAGTAGTGGCTGTGTGTTCCCGACGTATTAAAAAAGAACTCTTAAAATACTAGTTAGAACAAGTAAACCTGCAGTATAATTTTTTTTATGTACATGTTGTGCAAGCATGGAGATAAACAGATATTGAATGATGCATGCCATTTGAGGATTTTGGAGGCTACCTGGTCGGCATATTATTGGCATTTATTAACACCCGTTCCCCCACCTCAAGATGATAGATGTCACAAGTGTCCAACTTGCAACAAATGGTGAAGTACTTCAAAAACATTTGTTCTTCACTCGTCATCTTCCTTGGCATGATTGCCTCTACCTTGAGTAACCAAAGCCAAAGGTCCAAAATGTCCAAATTCCTTTTACTAATGTAGTACTGTAAACACCACCTTTTTGTTGGATTCATCATTGTTCAATGTTCTCATCCATATTGGCAAGCAATTACTTATTGTCACAGATATTCCGATTAGCAGACACTTGCGCTTTGCCACGGACATAACAAAATCACATCATGCTTCATGTTTATAACCACATATCTGTTAGCAGCTATTTGTTGCTACTGAGTCAACCAAGTTTTCATCTTCCAGTTATGCACATCTCTATCAATTTAGATGACAAACACAAATTCCATATGACTGAGAACGCTTCAGGCACTGGCAACATCCTGATGTCGACATGGACCAACTTTGGCTACATATATTTACCTTTCATTGTTCTTTCTTCTGCTATTCTTTTTGTCTCTTTTCTTTTGAACTCTTTCTTGTTTTTCAATTTCCAATTTCCTCATTTCTTTCTCTGTCCTCCCCCCTTTTATCTGCGTCTATTGACAGTAGCAAGCATCAGTCACCATCCTCATATGGCAAGGGCATTGCGCCATTGCAGTTGATACCCTTTTGGAGTGTTTCAATGTGCTTTGCATCCACCTGTTAGCAGATCCAGCTGGTCTTGGCCAGGCCGACCCCAACTAATATGCAATGTATAAATGTTTAAAATCGAAAAATTAGTTGATGTTTGCAAAAGAATTCCAGTTAGTTAATTCCATCATATAATATTCCATATACCTCGAGCACTAGGGCCACCCCTAGCATCAGCTTCATTATTTCTGGGAGTCGTGGGCATTAATACCCACTTTCTGGCATACCATGTTTTGTACCCAACATCTTTTTTTTTCTGGAGGTGGCTGTATTGTGCCATTAATATAAGGGTGACTACTCTTTCTTTTGGCGATATGCACTCCATCGGTTGAGACAACATATCATAGATTAAATTGTTGACGGATTCCCTAATTAAAGTTCCTTTCGAATGTACAATAAAAGGAATAGATTCTGTTCCCAAAATTTCTCTTTTACTCTGGTAGTGAGCTGGAAACGACAAGGTAGAATGATTTAGATTAACAGAGAGCGAGTGTCTGCTAGGCAAATATCACTTTCTCCTCTACTTTCCTCCTTTTAAAAAATAAAAACTAAATTGCAGGATGCAGTCAGCCTGCTCTAGGTATCATGCAGAATATATATGAAGGATACAAGGATCACATTGGATATGTTTCTCCAAGTGTAATAGTGTGCTACCCTGGCATCCTAGAAAACATATCGAAGACTTGGATATGTTTACACCTGTGAAGCCATTGCTTTGTACTGCAATTGCAGTTTTAGATATGCTGTAGGTGGTTTGTCTTGTAATCGTGGGGCACTGCTTGTGCTTCATTTTGGTTACTCTAATAATACATTTTAACTTGTTAAAAAAAAAAAAAAATTGGATATGTTTCTCATTGGTCGTTTCAATAATAGTTGGAATAATATAAACTGCAGAAGAAATCTATCGATGACTGCCCGTCTAGGATGCAGGATAGGACACTATTAACTTTCCTGAAGATATCTCTCCTATTGTTTTGCTAAAATCAAATGTCAATTATCACTCTGTTTTGTGTTCTCGCTCCACTCAAAGCTTTCTGTTGCAATCTTAATTTTGCTCTAATTTTGGCACCTTCATGAAATATGGAACAAGAAATCCAGTAAAGCCTTCAAGTAGAGTGTCTTTTTGCTTACAAGTTTCTTTTGTTTGGACTTCTGATTATACTTGGCTGTCCAACTGTTCAACCTTGTATGATCTCGGTCATCTCACAACTAAAAGGGGACTTGTCCAAGCAGTCTATTATAGGATGTTTATGTCCTAACTGGCCAGTTTGTTGGGTTTCATGTTTTCAATTAACATGGGGATAAACCTCATAACAGGAAATGAACCAAAGTTAATGTTGCAGAGGTTGCCCGAGGAGCGAACAGACTGCTCGTAGATGCCTGAGCCTCCTAAAGCCAAACCTCAACAATGTCGAGGGAGAGTCCTGGGAGGAGCTTGATGCCACAGAATTGACTCAAGGTGCTCAATCATTGCGCTGGCTTGTTTGGTATGCCTTTTCAAATCTTTCAGATTTCTATGTACTTTTATACGTGGTCACTCAAGTTTAGATGTTGATCTCTCCCTGAAAAGGAGGTGATCTAGCCGTACTGGAGTCCGAATAGTTCTCTGAATACAGTTTAGGACACTTAATTTTGATGGGGAAGAATTTTTTTGTTTCCAGTAAACAGTATTTTACTTTTATTTGCAAGTATCTGGTTATGGTTAAGGACTGTATTGCATATCATGGTCTAGATAAGTTAAAGATTCTTAATCAACTTTCCTTGAATGAAATAGTCTTGTTTTTTCTTTATTTCCTCACGGAGAACTTGAATCAAGTTGTTCCGCTGTAAGGTGGTCGCTTGTTTTAGAGTGGCACATACGCGAAAGATTGTGGGTTCTTGTATTGCAAGTTGAAAATTTCTTTCGCGTATGCAATATATATTGCTGAAAACGCAGCAATTTGCTTCAGGTCCCTTCTTTATGTTGTGTTTGCGCTTAAAATCCCTCTGGGTTATCACATTCTCAAGGGGCAATTTCATGATTTAGTTGAGGGCTGTTGTACTTCTCTGACATTTCTTTATGATATTACAATATCTACTTTCAGCCGAAAATCGACAAGGATTCACTCGAGAGCTTGACCATTGAATGCCCGCGTATAATTGTAAATCCAAAGCCCTCACCCTTGGGATTTAGAGGTGCTGGGGTTCCCCAAGAAGCATTACCAGAATTTGTATTAGATGACCCCATTGTGAAAGACATTGATCCAAAAACCTGGGAAGTATCTGGCTCCACTCCAAGAGCTTCTCTTCAACCAGTTTCAGATGCAAGTGAATTATCCATAGCTGAGAAATTCAGGTTAGCATTTGTGGAGAGAGATACTCGGTTAGCGCCAAAGAGAGCAAAGAATGCAAGACAACACCAGCTGTCAGGTTGAGAGAGAACGCATGATGATGAATTCTAGAGTGAAAGCACTGGCACTTGCTTCACAAGCTACCAAATCGACAAACTTGAGGAATGTATAAGGGAAAGTTGTTACGATTTAGTTTCAATACTTGTGACATTTTGTTTCAATGTCTTCGTATTGTGGTGGCGCTTACGGAAGTCATCAATCCTCATTCTGTATTAATCTTGTTGTACATACTGTACTGGGTAGTTGAGAAGGAGTCAATGCAACCAGTTTTCTATTGGTGATGCCAAAATATAGCCGGCTTAGTAGTACAATTATTGAATTAATACTTCCTTTTTCTATAGGTTCTAAACAGTACTTCAAGTTTCTTGTTTTACATTCTGTTCTGCCACTCTAGGAACCTCTCAGCTGGGAGCATCAGATGAGTTGCAATGTTACATCTGGGGCCTATTTGACATGTATTCTTAAACTATATTGTGGTTCTTATTGAGTGAAATCATGTTCAAGCTGAAAGGGAAATACTCCGTATAAGTAATACTTTACTAGTAGAATATAACTGCTCAAGAACAAGAAGTGTATACTTCAAAATCTTGAAAAGGGGTACTCTCTCTCACAAGATAACTGAACAGTATTGATTTGTTGAGCATGATTCTTTGCCCCATCAATGATGTATTGGGGTGGTATATATCGACACCTGTAAGGCTGTATGGAATTCATGTATGATTCTGACATTTGTTGCTTCAAAGAAGATGCTATTCTACTTTAAGGAGGATGGTAAAAGAGTAAAGTGACAGGCAGACAGTTACCCCATACCACATGCATAGTTGCATACATACATAACATAGCAACAACAGATCTAGTAATCAATCTTGTATTCAGTTCTGCCAAATTGAGTCATTTGCAATGTGGCTTGTCGGCTTATTTGGTTCTTTAGGTAAGGAGAGAATTTGATTCTAAGGTTATCTTCTGGCTTCATTTGGTTTGAGATAAAATTAAAAAGAAAAAAGAATAGGAAATAAGATTTTCCTGAAACGAAGGAAAAAACAACTTTTATTATTTCATGAGATAGATGATTTAGATAGATTTTCATTAATTTTCCAAGATTTCCTGAGAACTATCAAATGGTGGAAAACAATATTTACCCCTATTCTTTTTTTTTTCCCCCCTAAACCAAATGAAGCCTCATTGAAAAGGAAAAAGATCTTATTTTGCAGTTTATGTAGTAGTACTAGTTATTACTAGTATAGTCGGGAGGCTAATTAGGCGACATTTTACAAATTTTACCGTAAGTCTAATTTAAGGTGTGCAAAATATCTACATATAGGGGTTGAATTGTGGAGGCAAGAATTTGAAATCATGTATTGTGGGATAAAACATTGATACTTACCACTTGGTCAAGTATATATAACTAACATGATACATAATGATATTACTTCATGTAATATGTATAAACTATAAAGTACCACCGCTTCACCGGAGGTTCACAAAGTTTGGGGGTGCGAATGTGCCTCACAAGACTCCTTAGCTTCATCGAAAGTACAAATGATTTGATAGTTCAAGTGTTCGTTATTATAAACCTATCTTCATGTAAATAAGAAGATTCATTCATTCCTAACTTTTCTTTATGAAGCTTAGAAAACATATTAGATATGAGTATTTTAGAACTGGTTAATTGCTAGGACTTAAAACGCTTGGTGATTCCGCTTTCATTTATTTAATAAATTGAGGTTTTCTTCATGTATGTCAATTTCGATATTTAAAAGAATCTAACGTTATTAAATTATTGGAATCGAGTGAATCAACAAGAATTTGAATTACACTTTCATTCTTGTCCACATGCTTTGGAATCATGCATTCATGGATGATACTTGGAGTCTATTGGCAAGTCTCATTCTCATAAATATGTCAATGGTATGCTTCCACTAGAAATGAATGAGTTTATGATGGGCTTTAGTTGTTTAAGTGTGGTGTTGTTTCAATACAATAATTTCTCACCTGCAAACCGAAATAAATATTATACATAATTTATATTAAAGAAAATTGCTAGTAAATCAAAAGTCTCAATGTCACGATGAACACGGGAAAATGACTAGATATGGGTCAGATTTTTTTTTACTATAATATACATATAGTATATAGTTTAATAAGTTGATTATGATTGGTGAGATTAACATTTTGTGAAATATAGTAACCGACTAAAAATAGAGTAAAGTAGGATTAGTACTTGGCTTGCAAATGTTGATATTTTGGTGCAAGTCAATGGCATTTCTTAAGGCGTAACCGACGGTAACCACTTACTAGGTCCAGGTTGCAAGAACTACTTGCTACCTAATGTTGCAACTAACACTGCAATAAATATGTCACTTTTAATACGTCACTTGTATTGTACCTAAAATTACATGTGATTTACTTTTAAAATCGGTTAGAATGTTCATTCAATACCATTAAAAATAAACAGCAACTCAATAAATCAACTTTGTCGGCAGCAGTAATTAGTATATGCATTTGGGTTGATGAAAGGTTTCTACTTTGGGTTTATTTGGATCCCTAGTGGCGAGTGGAACTCATGTAAGTCTCTTGTAGACATCATGACCATGGTATTTATACCATGAGCATTGGTGACCGCGGACAACGCTGTCAGTCGATCACGATTTTATCCGTAACGAGATTCTCATTAGACGCTATGGTCGTCACGCCGTCATGAAATTAATTTTTTTTTAATAAATGATGATAATATGAATTATAAGAAATGTCGGTGTTAATAATTTAGATAATTTAATAAATTTTGAAATGAAGAGAGTGTTTTAAATTTAATTAAGAGAGAAAGAAGAGTTGGAGATGAGATGACAATCAAGATTGGAGTCTATTTATGTATCTCTAAAAATAAAACACGCGATTTTTATCTATTTTTACACTTTTATTTTTCAAGATATATCGGTTTGAAAAAGGGAACATTTGATTATTTTTTTTTAAACGAAAAAACTGGGTGTTGACAAGTGGCAGCAGCCACAAACAAGCCCGCGTCGTCCCGCGACGCGGCGAGCCGTTGGCAGGCCGTCTTATATTCTCAAAAGTTTATGAGTGTCTGATTATATGGGTCAGATTTGTTGAGAAATAAAGATGACATGTAATATAAGAGGGATGGGGGCGGTAAGATCAAAATAAAGAATTGTATGTTTATAAACTACTCGACTGAATCAGAGTGTAATACAGCATTGTATCCAGATGAGACAGTTCTCGAAGAATTTTTCTCAATTGGTGAACGTACTTTCAAAAACTGCATCAAATAAATTAATTTTTTTTACCGTGTATGAATGCCTTGCCGTAATTGATGGTTTCTTGGATTTGTCCTATACTAAGATTTTAAGCCACTTTTAACACCTGACATAGTTTAAAGGTATGATTTTCTTATTTAAAAAAAGAAAAGAGAGAAGCGCTAAGACTTTATGTGGCTCTCATTTCATTAGTATGAATTCTATTTACTTTGTTTTATAATGCCAGATTTTCTAAATCGATTCACTTTGCACCTATGTTCAAAGGAATTTTCTTATAATTATTGTTTTTTGTTAAACTTTATCCGAGTACCTCTCCTTTATACTCCTATTATTTGACACATTAGTTATTCATAACCTAGTTAAGGTTTTCAAATTGACTCGCAGTTAGGGTGATCTTTTAAGGCGGACTACAATTTCTTTTGGTTGATATATGAAAGTAAAATGGGGCCACATTATACATATGCATAATAAATAATATGGTTAAAGAAAGTGTATACCTACTGTATGTCTAACCTAAAAGTTTGATGTATGCCCATACAACATCTTACCATGTCATATTTATCATATGACTCAGAAAAAGTTGTATCAGCTTCATCTAGGTGGTGTCACACTCACATCCATGTTATGTCCTACAGTCTTGGTTTAACTTCCAGTGTACATTTCTAGCGTCGAAGCGAATTAATCTACTTCCTCCGTCGCGCTTCGAAGGTCCTCATTGTATTAGAAAAACAAAACAACATTATTTGTAATTAAAATAATGGTGTAAGGTTTATACTTTACATTAACTTTAACTTTTGAGTTGTAATAATTATAATTTTTGTGAAAAGTTGAATATATTTAATATTACATTTGAAGTAAAATTTTATAAAATGGAAACATGAAGTTTTAAACGGGGTGTTAAAAATGACAAAGTGAGAAGTTTCGGTGGGATTAAGGAAGTAGTATTTTGTCAATGGGTAAAGCATTATCCAAATTCAAAGTAATATAAATCCTGTGTCTGGATCCTATCCTGACCAGGCCTTACTGGAGTCAAAATCGAGCCTCACCTAATCTTAACCATTTAGTACTTGGATTCAGATCCAGAACCATTAGTTATGGTGAGGTATATAAAACAATTTTGTAAGTATTAGTCTAAACCTATGTAATACTACCTCCATTTTCTTAAAAACTTTACATTTTTCTTTTGGAATAGTTTTTAAGAGGGTTGAGTAAAATAAAGGATTCAGAAAAAATATCTTAATTTGTGACACTTTCGATTTAATTACCTTTAGTTGTTACAGTCCTATTTATGTAACTTTTTTTTTAATACTAACAACCATAAATCAATCAACAATATTAAAATCAATCAAATAATTTTAAAAATATCAAAACCATCATACCAAACAAAACCTACAAATACAAAACTTTATACAAAACACAGTTTTTCAAAATTCAACTACAATTTAGTTACCATTCATACAAAAGACTCGCTACAATCCAGTTTCCGAATCCTAAACCAAACATGACATCAAGCTTCCATACCGGAAAATTTCAAACATTAGAGTTGACGTGTAGTTTTAGGTGAAAAGTTAAAATAATGATAAAAGATAAAAATGGTGAGAAAAAGTGTAGGTTTAGAGATAAAATGTGTAATTTGTGTAAATGTGAGATTATCTATTACTCCCTCCGTTCCATAGATTTCTTTCCATTTTTTCATTTTGGGCGTTCCATTAAAAACTTTCCATTTCCTTTTATGGAAACCCACTATCTCCATTATTAATATTTTAATCTCTATCTTTCATACTTTTTCAATTATCTTTCTTACTTTTTACTATACACTTACTACTTTATCTATATAAACCCATTTTTTTACTCAAATTTCTTAAAATTTGTACAAAAATAAAATGGAAAGAAATTGGTGGAATGGAGGGAGTATTTGTATGGTGTTGGTCAGTAGCCCTTCACTGCTAAACTTTATACATCGGCGACGCTAGCTTATGGTAAGCTAAAGAATGATAAAATACGAAAAATGTGGGGAAAATTTATATTTTTTGTTGGGAAATGTATAATTAAGTGTAAGAGTAACATTTTTATTATTTGTCATGAGATGCTTTATATAAGAATATATTACGATGTAAGCTAAATGCTAAAACGACAATTGCTTAAAATAAATATGGTATTTATGGAGAATATACTAAATTTTACGACACCTGCTAAAGATCGACAAATATATAAAGCTTACCAACCTGAGTGGCAAAGAAGGTCCATAAGGAAGCGGGGCGGGGTATCAGGTATGATATGATCTGGAAAATAACATGACTGGAAAGAGTGTCACGTTGCTTGCACGTGTAGCATGTGTGAAGTTACTCATCTCCCTAGATTTTAGACACTTTGAATGAATTATTACTCTTTTAAGAGAGAGGCACAAGCCATAACACCCATATCTCAGACAAAATAATAATTCATCAAATATTACCGGAGTTAATCCACATGATTACAATCTAAGAGTGGTGATTAATAGAATAGTACTTGGTTTCAGAGACATATGCCAGGTAATAAAAAGTGGATTTATTGATAAAGACAATTGGGTGGGTCTATACATTTGACGCTTGTTACAACACAAAAACTAATGATGAATTGTTTTCATACTGGGAATTTGAAGGGTAACAATTTCAAACGTAATTAACCTCATTTGGGGTTGTCTTTAGATCTGACACTTCCGAGGACGATCAAGTGCGTATTTTTAACAACTTGGCTGATTGTTCAGTAAAATGGAAGCCTTTTGTTCTTTGAAGGATAGAGTTAGTGGAAGATATAGTGTACGAGAAACTTTTATCTAAGTCAGAAATAAAGCTACTTCGAAGTTTTCGCCGCTATCACGTTATGCTATGAAGCAGCTCGTTTTTTCAATCGAATCGAATCGAATTAATCGAATCGAATCAATTGAATCGAATCAATCGAATCAAAATCAAACTAATCGAATCGAATCGAATCAAGAAATTATCGTAATAATAATAACAATTATATGATGGTATATATAATCACAATTAAAAAATATATTATTTTGTCATCTTTCTCACATTCTTCCTACTTTTTTTCTCACACTTTACATTTTTATTTATTATCAGATAACAAACTTTAAAACCAACCGCGGAAAACAATATGAGAATGGTAATTCGATTAAAACCGAATTTTAATCGTCAGATAAACCGCCTTTGTCTAGTTTTGCAACATGATATCAATGTCCAAGGTGGAGTGGATAATGATTTATCGAACCCGACAAGGAAAGAAACGATGAAAGTGCATGCGAGATAATATCGAGAATGCTTTATTCCAGTAATATATAGCAATGAAGATAATACAGAGTCCGAGGAAGATAATATGGAGGAATAAATGCCATTTTTCAATATTTGTGATATATAATATTATTTTTATAAATTTTGGTCCATTTTCTTTGGTTTGGCTTAACTTGTTTTTTTGAACACGTAGATTTTTGTTAGTTCAAATTGTAATTATACTTTTATTTTATCGATCTACTAAAAGTCATATTAAAAAGAAATTTTAGAAAAAGTTGAAAATAACTCAATTTGATAAATTTTCTTATTTTCCTCGCATAAAAGACGCAGAAATAAATAATAATAATAATAATAATAATAATATTATTATTATTATTAACAACAACAACAACAACAATAATAATATAAATTTAATACGAGCTGAACTGAACTGAACTGAACTGAAAGAGTTTTCAGTTGAAAATAACATATACTTATTCTACATTGTTAAAGATCTTTTAGGGAAGATGGAATCTAAAGTGTATTTATGGTCCGGTAATTAAGGAAAATATATGATCCACTTGTTTGTTGGCCATAGATGTGTGATTTTAAATCAAGGATGACACTTTCATAGTAGTTTCTCTATCGTTGTGAACTTCTTGGTCTTGGCAGCTTGTAGCTCTAGCTATTTGTGTTTTCTGAAGTTTTGTATGAATGGTGCTTTGCTAATGGCTGTGATATGTGGTGAGTCCAAGTCATTTTTCCAAGTCGAATGTCTATTGTTCGTATTAAACTTGCCAGATGCTTAAGTTTTGAGTACTAATAAAAAACATCAATGAACTTCTCCACTAAAAGGTCTGAGGGCCAGCCCAATTTTTTCAAATGTTCCCCAAAACGATCGTACACTCAAGTATACATCACCTTTAAATTATTAATCTATAGGTAAAATCCTAATACGTCGGTCCACTAGGATAAGTCAGCTCACGCACCAACAAACATCTCTACTTTATTCATTCTTTACTATTTATTCATTTAAATAATACTCAACGTTTCACGTTAACAATCTACTATTTCATTCATTCTTTATTATTTATATATGAAATCTCCTACTTTCCTAATTTTGTTGACCAACAAAGCAAACGAGAAGCAGACCCAGAGCAATTTTTGTGATATGGTTACTGTTTATGAGAGAAGGTTAAGTACCAAGGATCAGTTAGCTAGGTTTGGTGTTATTACAGATGGGGTGTGTTGTTTTTGTGGAGGAATTGAATCCATGGATCACTTGTTCTTTTCATGCTCTTTCACTCATCTAGTTTGGCAGCAGGTTTTGTGTTGGATGGGTAATACTCATAGTTTTGCTGCATGGGGGTGGAGAACAATTGGATTGTGCGAGAATGCAAAAAGAAAGGATGGCGCATGGATGTCTTGAAGATTACGGTGGTGGAAATTGTGTACCATTTATGGAAATCACGGAATGGATGTGTTTTTGCTTAGAATAATCCTAGCTTACAAATTGTTGATGATATTATACAGATTGTTAAGGTTAGGTGCCAGCTTAAGAGTAAGTTACCGTTGCAAATTTATGGTTTACATTAGCTCTGGCTAGTATAATTGTATAGGCTTGATAGTTTTGATGACCTTGATGTATTGCCAGGATCCTGGTGATCAACTGTTTTAACTTGTTTTGGTAATGAGAAGTAAAACTCTTAGTTCCAAAAAAACAAATGAGAAGCTTTTGCCGGGACGGAAGAAGTAGTATGCTACGAGTGACAATTTTAAGTACATTGAACTAAAATTTTGCATATTCATATATGTATAAAAACGGTTAAATCCTTTAGCCAAGGAAAGAGTACTCCAGAGAAAAGGTGTGGTCAGATATGGTGCACTTGAGTCTCAAGTGGTATGATCCTGCAAATAAGAGGGAATGAGTTAGACCCTTTTTGGCTAGTTTGCTTTAGACAAACCAGTCTTATATTCAACAGTCAAGTAGGATGGTCGAGTGGGAGCTTGAGACAGAAACATTGCAAGTTGGTAATTACATTTATGAGGAGTGAATGTTTTCCCAGTATAGAAAGAGCTTGAGGGGAGAAGATTCCGGTTACGTTGAGTAGAAGCCACTATAATCAGGAGGTCGGAATCCCTAGGGGTCGGATTCCTGATCAAGGTCGGTCTTCTTCCCTGTCTAGTGGCAGAATGTAAGTTTCTCTCCGTGTCAAGGAGGTTGGTCTCCTCGACCCGGCAGTGAGGTCGGACCCTCATTGAAGTAGGAAGAGCTTTGTTATGGTTTTTTTAACAACTAAATATATTAATATATCGAAAGAAGTTTATGTTAACATGTTAAATGCCCAAGAAAGACATCACTCAAACCAATTACACTTCAAAATCAAATACATATCAAGCCTACACCTTATCACAAAGCTAGCTAGCTTTGTTATGGTAGTCTTCCTCGGATATACTTTGGATTCATTAGGCCGGACCTGTTATTGTAGGGTCGACACACCTAGATCTTCTAAATGAGATTCATCTTGAGGGAGTTCGGTGTGGATAACTCTTGAGGTTGGTTTTTAGATACGTCGTTTCCTAAATGGATCAAGTCGGTTAGTATTCTGATCGGACTTATTACCATTATACCATGTATGCTTACCTTTAGATTATATACTCCATAAGTCCGTATACTTGGAGAATTTTTGACAAAGTTTAATAGAGAGAACTTGGAAATGTTCAGTTATCCAAGAATAAAAGAGAGTTGCTAGCGTGAGATCACGCAAGAAGAGACGAAAGGTTCCTCGACATGAGAGAATAAGATCAGCTTCTGTAATCACACCGACATTTCACAAAGGACGAGGAGCAGTGAAAGATACCCACTACTTTTATGAGGAGGTGGTGGTAACTCTGTATCTCAATTCAATTTTATAAACACACACAGAGAGACTTTTTAATTTATTTAAAACTTCCATCCATTTATGAAAAAGAAAAGGATAAAAATAGAAAGAGAACATGGAACAGGATGCAGTTGAGTTGGGTTAGGCAGTTGGTCCATTACCATTTGCTGCTTCCTATATTTCAACTCCACTCTAATTCCACTCCTACTTCATCTTCTTCCCCAATTCTTCTTTCTACACCTCACATATTCTCCTCCATTTTTCTCTACAAATACTCTACTAGACAGTGACATTCCTTCCGCTCCCATTCTACCTCAATAATCACTTCACAAATACTAATTCACACCTCTTATTACGACATTACATTTCTGGGTTTCTTCTTACTTCTTCAAAGAGCTTTTTTGTCCTTGTTTTCAGCCAAAGATTTGATTTTTAGGATCTGTAATTTGAGATGGGGTTTTGCTTAATTTGACCCATCAAGAATAAAATTAAGCAAATTGACACTAGTGATTGAGAGAATTGGTCAAGGATGTCTTGGAAGAACAGAGGATCATTGGATTCAGCTCCTTATTCAAGAAATGTTCTCTCAAGAAAACTCACTATTTTCCTTTGTATTGATGCTTCTGTGCTGGGATGCTCTTCACCGACAGGTTTTGCAACTTTTCATTTTTGTTTTTATTTTTTTAATCTTAGTGAAAATTGGCATCTTAATCTGTGAAAGAGGAAAAATGAATAATCTGGGACTTTGTTGGTCCTTTAATATGTTGGTTACAAAAATGGAGATCCAAGTTTTGGTTTGTGGGTATGTGAAATGGTAATCATAATGGCTATGATGGCAGTCCTATGGATGGGAGTTCTATAGTACTTGGTTGATTATATTGAAAAAAATAGTAAGTGCAAAAGTTTGAGATAGTGCTACTGCTAATGGTGATGATCTGTGTTAAAAATGAAGATGGTGTTTTTGATGAAATTTCTGAAGCTGTTAGATTTGGCTGAAAACTTGACTTTTAGAATTAAGTTTTTGTTAGGGCAATATATTATGGAAGGACCACATGAGGGATAAAGATCCAGAGATTTTTGTAGAAAGGTTTAACTAGGTCAGTAGAACAACCAAATTTAATTGTAATGATCAAAATTGTTCACAAAGTTCTTTTTTTTTTTGGGGACCTATTTCGGAAATATATTCTCCTGGGTAGATAAAAGGCATAAATTTTTTCTTGTTTTCGAATAAATCAAAATTTGGGCACTTGTGAAGGATTGATTCTTGCTGCTTGAAAGTTGCCTTCTGAAATTCAAGTGAAGACCTTGAAACCTGAACTTTAATGCTCAAGAGCCTATAGCTGAGACTTGCATTCTTTGGTTGCCATCTCAATATTTTCTGTGGCTGAGTCTAAATCTTACGATTATATATGGACAATTTTTTATTACGTAGGAAGACTTGCGCTTACCTTGTGAAAATTAGAAACTGTTCTGCGCTTCTATGTTGAAAAAAATCTTCCATCATAAAATTCACAATGACGGAAGAGTTTAGCATAACAGAATATAGGAACTTCTCCATTTCAACTTTGTCGCTTACTAACCGTATGCTAGATCGCCTGCCTTAGTGGTGATTTATAATTGGTCTGCACTTCGGTTGGAAATAAATCTTCCATAATAATGACATAAGCATTTAGAATAACAGAATACGGGAAACTTTTCTGTTACAAGTTTGTCGTTTACTAACGGTATGCAGAGCTTGCTTGTGTGCTTATTTGAGTTTGTTGTTTATAGAATGTGGACAGTACCGGAAGCAAAAGATATATCGCGTCAACAGGGGTTGCGGATGATAAGCTTAGCTTAGTTTCAGATGGTTGTGATCCAAAACTTGTGAGTATTTGCACTATAACTGTTTAATATTAATTCTCATTCGTAACACGAAGATGTTGCTGAAGCAGTGAACATTTTAAGTACAGTATCTCGTTTCATGTTATAGAGAGACAGCATTAATTAATTAATGCATATTGTTTCTTCTATGTTTAATAGAAAAGCGCAAAAGGCGAGTCCAGGAACACAATAAGTGATGTTTTGAAGACAAATGATATACAGTAAGCCCCTTCTGGCCCTAGAATATTATGCGTTTGTTATCACTGCAAATAGAAACCTTAGCTAGCTACAACACACAGGAGACTGGACAAAACAATTTCAAACTTGGAGATGGAATTAGCTGCAGCAAGGGCAGTACAGGATTCCTTGCTCAGTGGTTCTCCCCTATCCGAAGATGTAAAGATTCCTGAATTGACTAAAAAAAGAAAATACTTGATGGTGGTGGGCATAAACACTGCTTTCAGCAGTCGAAAACGAAGAGACTCTGTACGTGCAACATGGATTCCACAAGGTTCTTTTTAACTTTAATGATTCTTTTCTTTTCTTTTTGGAAAAAAAGTATATGCTCTATCCTCTCTAAGCCACAGAACCTTGTGCACTGCCCATTGAATTAATGAAATTATTCCTTCTCGTTGGCAAACTAGGAGATAAACGCAAAAAGCTTGAGGAAGAAAAGGGCATTGTAATTCGATTTGTGATTGGGCACAGGTTGGGCCAGAATATGACTCTTATTTTTACCCTTTTGCATGCAGTAGCTTTGATTTATTTAATTTATAGTGTAAATACACTTTATCTTCATTTCGATTACGAGCATTCTCATTCTGTCTTCACATGCACATGTAACTTGTCATCGAATAATGTCTAATTCTTGTATATTCTCTCACTTGTTGCCAGTGCAACATCAGGAGGTATTCTTGATAGAGCTATCGAAGCTGAAGACAGGAAACATGGAGATTTTCTGAGACTGGTAATTTTATAGTACTCATCTTCTGTGCCCCTTCCTCAGACTTCCCAAATATTGAAATGCTTTGTTCTTGCACTTGCACCTAAAAACCAATTTGCTTCTATTGTATGCAGTAATGTGAATAACACTAAATATTTACTGACCCATTATTGTTCAGGATCATGTTGAGGGTTACCTAGAACTATCAGCCAAGACAAAGACGTATTTTACGACTGCAGTTCAAATGTGGGATGCAGATTTCTACGTTAAAGTTGATGATGATGTACATGTAAATATAGGTACGTACTTAGCAATAGCCTTGTCAGATTCTAATATTTTAAATATATTGACTTTATGATGTTTCTCATGCAGCAACTCTAGGGGCAACCCTAGCAAGGCATCGCTCAAGCCGAGAGTCTATATTGATGCATGAAATCAGGCCCCGCCCTGGCTCAGAAGTAAGCACGAAGTTCAGGAAACGCTCTATATATGGATTAAGTTATTACTATCACACCATAAATTTGTAGTAGTCCTGGTATACTCATATTCACATTGGCCCTTGGTTTGTCCTGACAGGGGAGTAAGATATCATGAACCTGAGTACTGGAAATTGGGAACAAGGAAACAAATATTTCCATTATGCTACAGGCCAACTCTATGCTATATCTAAAGACTTGGCTACTTATATATCAATAAACCAGTGAGGATTTACCTTGGCTTGTTTCTGGTCTTTCTGTTATTTAGTTTGTCAGTGTATCATTGAATGCTCTTTTCAGGCATGTGCTGCACAAATATACGAATGAGGACGTGTCGCTGGGATCTTGGCTCATTGGGTTGGATGTGGAGCATATAGATGACCGCCGATTATGTTGTGGGACACCACCAGGTATGAGAAACTGCATTTATCCTTATGCTATGATTTACCGCCTGCCACATGGTAGCTGGACTAACCTCAGTAATTAAAAAGTATAGGTGTAAATAATAAATGTGGAAATTGACTGGCTTGTGTCATAGCCTCTAAGCATGTGAAACTTGTTAATCAAGTTTTTAATCTGCACCTCCCACTTGACCAGAGTTTTATTTGTTTAGAAAGTCGATCACGCAGATTACTCTTAAGGCCATCCGCTCCATTAGATATCTTCATTCATACAGAATTTTCTCTTAGAGACCTACATGTGATCCCATACGGTGACACGATTCGCTTCTAAAACAAGAAAATACAGGACATGTTTTAAGGCCTCATCAATTTATCAAACTACACTACATTCTTACAAGTGCAGCTGCTACGCTGACACAACTTTAACTGAAACTGTAAGATAACATCTGCATATGCTCCACATTTTCACCAGCCTGTATGAATTTATAGTTGCCATCATTATTTGTTTCGCTCTTCCAATAATTGAACCCGCTAAATTTATCTTCCATTTGGCCGTTGGATTATTCTTTATATGGTACAAGTTTACAACATTATAGTGTTACTAATGCTTTTGCTCAATTACTGAACTTTTACTGTGTGAGACTGTTATCCCTTTGAACTCAATTGGAAACCACTCTGTAATGTAGTGTTGTTGTGGTGTCATATTATCGTTTATGATGATATCATAAGTTGTGCCATCCGATTTGATTTGGTTCAGTAAGCTAATTTATAATTATAACTATAGTCAACGGCAAGAATAGTTGTTCAATGCACTATTTACCATAGTACCCTATTGTTAAGCAACCACAAGTTGAGGTTATATTACCGTGTCCTATATATTTTCTAGTATTTACCATAATACCCTATTAAGTATCAGTGGAATGTATATCACGGTATCCTCTTGAAAGTCTTAACAGACCACATGCAAATACAAATTGACTCTCCGCACTGGAGAAGTAGTTGACTAGGGGTTTTGAAATGCTAAAAAGCAAGGGAATGGTAATGATGTCACTGTGAGGCGTGAGCATGTACGTTTTGCCTTCATACGATAAAAGTGCATGCACGTAAATCTAACTCTAACTGCATGCCCCAAAATCAAAATATTATACACGTGGAAACAAAAAAGTATAATTCAGATGTCAATTGTCATGTTGAAAGTATTGAAGAAATTGAATAAATACGGCTGATAATGTGGATTGTGGAAAGTAAGACACTTATTTATTTCTGCTTTTTCCTAATGTGCAGATTGTGAGTGGAAAGCACAAGCAGGCAACATCTGTGTTGCATCTTTCGACTGGAGCTGCAGGGATTTGCAATTCTGCTGATAGGATAAAGGAGGTTCACCAAGATGTGGGAAGGTGAGAAACACCTGGAGCGCATCTTTCTGATGACCGCTTCCCTGCAATCTGCGTTTGCTACAAATGAATGGTAAATGTGGGATTGTTCCACAAAGTGCAGATTTGTTGTTCTGCATCAAGTCAGTCCTATCTCGGGACAGTGCTACAGGACTACAGGAGTGTTCTTTCTTTTTTGTATGTGTACGTAATATTTACATGTAACATGTATATGTGTGTGTAAGAGAGAGGAGAGGGGCTATAATAGAAATCTTCTATGTTTTAGCTGAGGAGAAATTAATATTGTTATAGCAGAGCAGTTTACTTAGGTTTTAGTGTTGAGTTTTGTTTTGCTGAAATGCTAGAAGTGATAGACTAATACTAATAAACCTGTATTTTTCAGCAATAACATGTGCTGTCTTCTGCAGTACATATTTTGCCTTCCAAATCTTGGAATAATGGCTATTAATTTTGTGTTTGATTGCAATTGTTTTCTTAGCATGGTGTTCTGATTAGGAAGCACTGATTATTTATTAAAGTGTAGGTTTATTGTGTGCAAAATTTTGAATCCAATTTAAAATATCATCCATTCATATTACTTATTATTCAATTTTCATCTTGTACATGTGTCAATTTTGAGGAAGCCCATAATTTTCATAAACGATAGAAAATACCATATTATAATAGTTTAAACTATGTAAATATGTCAAGCATTCAGGAAGACAGAGAAGATTAGCATGGCCCCTGTGCAAGGATGACACGCACAAAAAAAAAAAAAAAAAAAAAAAAAAAAGATATTTTCCAAGAAATTCCCTCCTTTTTCTTTTTCTTTTTTCAATTATGTAGTTTTATCATCCACTTACTACTTAATCAACATAATATCCAACACAAACAATTCCTTATTAATTTTTCTAAATCCTAGATAAAGTAAATACTTAGAAAATGGAAGGTAAGTAGGAGATTTCTATTGTTAGTCAAAGTGTTGTCTTGACTAACTTTAATCACTTAATTTAATCCACTAGATGATAGATCCAACGGTTAAGATCGCTTGACATGCTACGTGTTGTTCTAGGTGTTGCATTTTGATGGTGCTACTGTCGCAACGTATCGCACATGTGTTACTCGTATCGCTTTCTATCGTCTTGAAAATAATTGCTTCGCACGAAATAAATAAATTAAGATCATTTTTAATGTTATTAATTAAAATTATTTAAATATCCATACTTTATAAGTAAAACCTACAAACTACTAATCTGATTACATTAAAACAACAATTGTTTTCTTTCTTCTTTATGTATGTTATTGTCGATATACATGAACATGATGATCCATCAATTGGTCATTAACGATTAATTATCATGGTGGATTATAATGAGTCTAAATGCCCCGGGCCATGGGTTGGGATGAATCGGCACCCTAACTATACGGGCCATTTTGTGGATCGGACCTCCTATTTGTCTTAGATATATTTATTTACTTATTTCAATTTATTTATTATTAAAAAAAAAGAATATATAAAAATTTATTAGTTTTTGAATTAAAAAATATAGAAAAATTGTCAAAAATAGAAACAAGTTACATGTTAGAGCGATTGGTTAGAGCGACGTAGAGCAACACCATAGAGCAAATGCCACGTGGCGTGCATCGACACCCCGACTGTTGTTAGTCAAAGCAACACGTCGACTGACGATAGAAAACCTGATGCAAGTAGTAATAATAACGTACTTTTTTTTCAATATGAAATATAAGCTACTTAGAAAGTAGTAAAATAAGCTAGATCAAATTTGAGTTTAAACCAGTAGATACTTTGGATGTATAAGAGGACATTCCTACAATAACACATAATTAGACTTTATTCTCTTTATCTGAACACTCATTAAGTTTAGTTCAGTTTAGTTCTGTTCAAACGAAGAGAACAGAGCTTAGTCTCCGTTCTTCCACATGTACGCTACATCCTTATGTAAAAATAAACAAGATAGGGTGGAGGGTTTAGTAAATCCAAAAATTAAGCAGCAATGTTAAACGCAACACGTTTTCGACTAAACGCAACACAAATATTTTATAAGTTGACGAAAATGCCCCTAGCTAAAAAATAAACTTATGAAATACGAAAAAATTTAAAAAATTCGTATATGCAAACACGAAAACATTATACGAACATGTACGGACAGTAAATAACAACAGTAAACACAAATCAAAAAAAAATTCGAATTTTTTTTTTCGAAAAATATTTACAAAAATCTTGAAGTAATTTCGAAATTTTTTTTTTTTAAAAAAATAAAGGTTAAAACCGGCCATTTCTTAATTTGGCCGGTTTTAAAACCGGCCAGTTCATAATCTGCCCCATTTTTATTTATTATTTTTTTCAAAACTCAAGAAATGGCCGGTTTTAAAACCGGCCATTTCATAATCTTGGTTTTTTTTTATTTTTTAAAAATTTTTTCTTTTTACAAATTTCAAGTAATTTGGAAATTAAAAAAGTAATGATGGCGGCTTATTTAAAACCGCCATATATAATTTGGCCGGTTTTAAAACCGCCAACGCTTTTCCAATTTTTTTTTTTATCGCTTATGCTTTTTATTACATGTTTGTTTAATAACACTACTATACTTACTTCTCTCGATAATGACCAATCGACATCGGTAGAATCCGCTCAAAATTTCAAATTTACATGTATTACTTAATCACGAGCTACTCAAACACTACATTGTAAACCACCGACGAGTCGAACGGCATAATGTTGCTCCCAATGCGTTGTTCTTGCCTCGGCTTGATGCGCCCAGTTGGCTGAGTGGTGGAAGTGGACTTTCTACCAACACGCAACTGATGTAATGGTTGCCGCCGACAAACGCGATTGTCCACTCTTGATCTACCGGTGGGGTCCGGAGAAGTCAATCCATGTCCGCATTTACATTCCAAGGGCAAGTATGTGAGACCCATGTCTTATATGAGGAGAATACCCGCTGATATGTCGAGTCAGCGCACCCATATCCGTAGTGTAAACAATAAATGTCTTCGCTTCACGCATGATCCCGCAAACCCGCTTTAGTGCATTCGATATTTCTGTGACCGGTGCCCCCATTTCGCTGATGTACGATATGCGTTGTCAACTCAACTCAAGAAGATCTTGCCGACGCGGCCACTCTTCTTGGCATTGTATCGGAGTTGCGATACATCTAAATCCAGCTTCCATCCGAACGAAACGCCATTCCAACCTCGAATGTTGCGTAGACCTTATGTTGGCATCGATTTTGATATAAGAATGAATTACCAAGATTGTATGCGTTCGTATTGTCGAGGGAGTTTGTCGAGATTGACCGGGCTGATGTTCCCAACTCGACGATCCTCCTCCCAGCGTTTCCAGGATTTATGCCGCCTTTCTTCAGATCGATTGGTGGCTCCTCCAGTGCGGTATGCCGTGGCTTTCGCCAGAGAATGACCCGAGTTCCTCCTCCTCGCGACTCCTACGGTCCTCGCCCAATCATCGAATCGTCCTGCATCGCTTTGTCAGCCTGCACGATTCTCCCATATGAAGTGTACTCCAAAACTTGTGAATATCTGTGATGGGATTTATGCTCCTCCTGCTCACACTCTTTTGTTGCTGTTCACATGCGCATGCTAGTCCCCAACTGGTACGCAATGCGTGATCGCATTCACCGGCATCAACGGTGGATCTTTCATGGACCATTAACTTTATAGCGAGATGTGAAACTGCACCTCCAAGCCTGCGGTATATTCCATGGGTCGGGAGATGTGGATGCTTCGTGTGCGATTTCTCAACAGTGAACAGTACCGGTCGAACCGGTCGGTCTGCCTTTTCCACCGAAAAATCGGCCAGTTCGACCGGTCGGACGATTTCTATAAATAAGAGGAGGTTCAGATGTTATTTTTCACACTCACTCCTCTCTACTTCATCTTCATCTTCATACTCTCTCATTTTCACACTTCAATAAAACTAGCAATCCCGACTATCAAGTGGAGACCATGTGGAAGGTAATAATACTAATACATTAATAAACCATTGCATTTTTCTAATTAATATATGATTAGAACATTAATATTCATAATTTTTTGTGTTGATAATACTCTCAACTTTGTACAGAAATTGTATAAGGGCGGTGCATCCAAAGATGGTGGTGCTGAGGGATCAAGACGGAGCAAGAGATTGGTCAAGGAGATTCCAGAAATACCTGTCGATCAATATTCTGGACGACTAAACAACATTGGTGGCAAAACTAGAGGTCCAATTGCTCAATCACCAGAGCAATGAGGGATGATTAATGCAACAAACCGAGGGAAGTTCTCATGAAATGGAATCACCCTCACCGAGAGAAGACCTGTCAGGACACCCTTGCTCTATCCGCCGTAGTCTATGCGAGAGATGAAGTCAAATTCCTTTTGATGTAAACTTCACCCCACATAGCCTATGCGCTCAGTCGAGATCGATGTCGCTGAACACAACATTCATAACATCGGTAATGTTTACAACCAGCACATTTATGGTTCTTCTGTCAGGGGTGGCCATAATCAACGAGAGGGTACAAGCAGAGACCGTGTGCATGAAGCAGAGCCTGATTATGAGGGAGAGCCTAATTATGAGGGTGGAAGCGAGACCGGACAGCAGAATCCTAATGAGGCGTGGAGAACTCACACAGATTTCGTGGCCCTACAAATGCGGAGTTACTCACCGGATTTATAGGCTACATTGATCACCCATATGGATATGAATTGTAAGTTACTTCAATTTTTCACAACCTGCATTCCAGCTTTTTAAAACCGACTATTCTTACCGAGATTTGAAATCTACAGACCGCTGATATTCTCGAGGGATTTGACAAGCCCTGCCTTTAGGCGCTTTGAGACTATCTCAATGATGGTGTCATTCATGTCAACAACACATGTCCGCACGCCATCAACTATATGCATCCAAGATCAACATGCCTTTGATTAGTGCATTTGTTGAACGCGGCATCCTCAAACTAGTACCTTTCACATGCCATTTGGTGAGATGACAATAACACATGATGTCCACTATTTGCTCGAGTCCTCGCTCATGGTCGTCATAAGGCAAAAGCCGCACTGTAGCACTTAAGGTGGCATTAGCAACTCATATGCAAATGACTGAAGTCGTAGTGAAATCCAACATTAAAAGTGCTGGTTTCAAGCGTAGCACCATTGAGGCAACTTTAAAAGCACAAACTCTACCACCGGAATCACACACTCATGTACTTGTTGTGGTTGTTAGGCACATCTCTATTTGTCGACAAATCTAGTCATCGAAAGTGCCCGTCGGGTTTCTACAGCCTCGTTAACTGAATGAGGTCGACTCAGACGATGGGGAGTTGTCAGACTTGCAAATCAAGATGATACTGGGAATTGCAACACGATCAATTGCAAACAGATAGATCATTTCACTTTCACTTGTTCGCCCTCTATATATATATATATATATATATATATATATATATACAATTTTACATAACTTTAGAAAAGATCATTTCAATCAAGTCTTTAAACTATTTCAGCGTGGATATACCCCAGTATTTTCCACATCTTCAGAGATGGAACTTGGGAACCGACAATGAAGCTTCTATACATCTTATGTACGTAATCGCATCGACAATGTTAAACCAAATAAAGTATGACATTCAAATAAGTTTTACTCTTCTTTCATTTTTTTTTTAATTATATACACTTATGTTACTTACGCCTCATGTAATAGGTGAATTGGACACCATTCGAACAATGGCGGATGAGGCCCCATATCACAATATAGGGAATTATTCATCATTCAAGGTTATGGAGGCTTACATGCCGGACTGTTATGCGGCTCGATACCCCAAGACATTCCTAAGGAACCGATAAAACCATTGCAGGCCAGAGGCCACCACAACCATCACCCTACCGATGTTCTCATTCGCCGGACTCATTCAAGACTTCATGAACCATCGATGTAATTTCGATCAACAAGCTCTTCGAGTGCAATTTGGTCATGAACAATTCCTACAGACGAACCGGTTTCGGCTAACGACGATATCCAAGTGACACCGCCAATCATTTAATCCAACTCAAGAATTCCAACCAAAGATGGATCCAAGCGTGGTATGTTTCATATACATTCAATATATATATACATACACGATGTTTGCTCGTATTATCAAAATCCTTATTTCTATTTCATTTTATTTGTAGAGGCTACGATTGGTTGCTACAATGCTCTGGACGCATCACTCCACTAAACAGCAAGATATGCGATGCAAGACATATTAACGGTTGTTGATCAAGTTTCCAACACTTGCAAGATTTAATTCCAAATTAAGTATCTAGTCTTTCCTCACATCATATTAGTACGCTATTTGATATTCTAGTCGTATGTATATTACTTTTGATGAAGTTATTGATGTAATATTTTCCTATTCAAGTTTGTATACTTGTTCAAATTTCAAACCCGATTGCAAATTTGAATTAGCAAAACGCAAAAACTAACAAATAATTATATAAATCAATTTATAGAAAGGAAAAAGAAAATGTAATCAATTTCCAAAATTAAAAAATAAGAAAACCAATTAAAAAGCGCAAAATAAATTTAAAAAAAAAAAACGCAATCGGAAGTGGCCGGTTTTAAAACCGGCCACCTCACCATTTGGCCGGTTTTAAAACCGGCCACATCCCATTTCGTATTTTTAAATTTCCAAATTACTTAATTTGTAAAAAAAAAAATTAAAATTTCGTAAGATTATGAATCGGCGGTTCATTTAAATGGTCGGTTGAAATGGCCGGTTTTAAACCGCCATTTCATAACCTATTTTTTTTTTCAAATTACTTCAAGTTTTTGTAAATATTTTAAAACCAAATATTTTTCAAAAAAAAAATTTCAAATTTTTTCGATTTGTGTTTATCGTTGTTATTTATCGTCTGTGACATGTTCAGATAATGTTTTCAGATTTTATATACGAAGTTTTTAAATTTTTCAGATTTTATAAATTCTTTTTTAGTTAGGGCATTTTCATTAACTTACAAAATATTTCAGCTTAAATTTAAAACGCTATTGCTTAAAACCCCAAATTAAGTCTTATATTCTGTGTAAATCTCGTTATGTGCGGTATTGATTCACCATGCAAAGCCTATATCTTATCTGGACAGAAAAAAAAAAAAAAAAAAAATTCATTGTTGTTGTTAGTGTAATGATTTGAATACGCGAAGCAATCGGGACTTTTCAAAAATCTCACAAAACTATAAGTATCCTAGAAGTACAACAACCTCTAAGTATTAACTAACACTTAAAAAACCCAAATAAAACTTAGACATGTAGTAGGAAAAGGAAGAATCCCAAGAGCTGAGCTGAGCTTGCTTAATCAATCTATATACTATATCAACTATTCATCTGTAACTTCAAATACAGACCATTGCCGCCAATTTAGCACATCTCTTTCCATCATTCTTAAAGTACAATTACCTAACCGGTAAGTAACTTAACTTAATAGGGAGTAGCTACTAATTATATTAATTAGTAACTCATTATTGTATTCCAGCAATCGTGGTCATGATTCGCTCGTGTTGCTTGCTTCCTTTTGACTATAATCCAAGTGACGTACTAATTAACTATCATCAATCGAATCGAATCAATCAATGTTTTTTCTTTCTTTATATTGAATCCGAATTAGTGATTCATTGGATTTCAGTTATGTTATATGTAGCCTGTAGGTGAAGCCTTAAATTTCTAGTATGTTTTTGTGGCTTTATCTGTCAACACTTAACTCATGCAGACTTCTATCTATCTCTTATGTACAATCTCTATGTGAACTGAATTGGTTTCAATTTGCAGTTTTTAGGTCTTTCCTTCTTATCTAGGTGTATCTTTCACTAGTTATTTGATTTCAATTTTGGTTTGATCAGTGCTTTTGCTTGCAGGTCCCATGACACTCCCTAAACGACCCAGGGTCGAGTCTCAAAACAAACCGAACACAAAGAGTAAGAACACCCATCACCATCAGGTCCATCACACGTTTTACGCAGGTGACCATCTCAATAACCTCTGGAAAAACCTCAGCATCGGATTCTCCTTGCTCAAGGCAATTAATGCCAGGATCTTCAAAGCTGTAGCCGAAAGAATTTGGACTCAGCCGGTAAATGTATGTGACAATGGACGACAAGTAGTATTACCAGAGGATATAGGGTTGAAATTTTAGCACGATTGCCAGTGCAATCACTCGCGTATTCAGGTGCGTTTCAAAGTCCTGGTGTGCTATTATTAAAACTCCAACATTTATCAACAGACATCTTAGACAGCAGAAAAAAGGCAGTGTCTTGTTAATTCGACGACATAAAAAAGACAAAGATGTACTTTCTTTCCACGATCCAGATTCTCCAGATCTTGACAAGTTGCGCCCGAATCTATCTATCCCGTTCCTCAAAGATATTAAATCTTCTTTTCTTGGTGTAAGAACTAGTGAGTATATCCCATCAGAAGTTTATGTTTGTGGGACATTCAATGGCCTTGTTTGCATAAGCCATCATTATGAGAGGTTTATTTTATGCAATCCGGCTTTGAGGGAATTCAAACTCCTTCCAGCATGCCCCTATGCTTCGCCACCAGGGTATGGCCAAGGATTGGGAGGACGTGGATTTGGCCTCTCGAGTAATGGTGATTTCAAGGCAGTGTTGATTAGGCCTCGCAGCTATGTGTACGGGTTACCCTATGTCTTGGCTTATGTCTACAACTTAAGGACTAATGCTTGGAGGGAAGTTGATTGGGATCCTACACTGCCTGCAAATTATGACATATATTTACCATGTTCCCACGTCTTCCTCAACGGTGTTTGTCACTGGTATACATGCACTTACAACATCATGGAGCCGGATCATGGGGTCCACAATTTTATCCTTTCGTTCGACATAAACAGTGAGGTCTTTGGAAGGTTAAAGCTTCCTGATTCTTTGGAGCCGAGTGGTGGTTTTGGTCATAGACTGCTGAGGAACCTAAATGGGTGTCTTGCTGCGGTTCAAGAGTACTATAAGGATAGGGTTGAGGTGTGGGTGATGAGAGAATATGGTGTGGAGGAATCATGGACCAAACAAGTTGTAATTCCACAATATGATCTCAACAACCAGCCTCTTCTACTGTGGAAGAATGGTGAATGGCTACTCTCCGCGATGAGCAATGGTCAATTGGCATGCTTGGCATCCGATCCGGCTCGACACAAGGTGTTTAATATATATGGAGATGCATATACCTTCCAGGCTCTTCTGTGTGAGGAGAGCTTGATCAGCGTACATAAGCTAGATACTTTGTTAACTTAGTTAGATTGTAGTGATTGTTATACAGAGCTAAGCTACTATTGCTGCTGCTCTACCTTGATCATTCATTAGTCCTTCCGCATTAAAAATTGTTACTGAACAGAGCACAAGTAGTTATCTACCAGCACAAGTAGAGCATTGAAAACTGTTATTGTCAAAATTGATATTCATCATTGTTGTTTACTTGAGAAATACTACATTGCATTTAACCAACATCTACTTGGATCACGGGTGGAGTCGTTTCTAATCTTGGGCTTAAATAATATATAATAAGTCTCAATGTGGATTTTAAAGCATAAAACACTTCTTGAAATATTTCATCATCTCTTTCTTCTCCACCATTCCGATCATCGCCATCAGAACAGATGCAACACAACACCGTGTCTCATCAAGAACGCCGTGTCAAAATGTTATTATAATTTTATATTTTCTAAAATATTTAATACATAAATATGAAAAACATACTACCCCGTTTTATACCTTTAAAAATGTTTATCATATGTTACAAATTGTCCGTATATTAACTAATTAAAACTCGACTTCATTGAAACTAAAAACATAACATTTGTCTTCTTCGTGATTCAATCTTGTATCTCCGACACGCCTTTTTACACATAGGCCATGAGAGATTTTCCATTGCTAGATCTACGAGTAAATTGTACACATTGTACCTCACAATAACCTTATCACTTGAGAAATGAGTTTAACTGAATTTGAAATATTTATTTCAAAGAATGCACTTACTTTTTCAACTACAAGCTCTAGTATAGACGTTATGTATTACCCTCACTGGGTCAATTCACATACTCAACTTCTATTTCAACCTCCAAAAATAATTTATCATCGTAAACAACGATATTTTTAAATTATCTATAACTATACGTCCACAATAACACAAATAACGGCGTGTTCTCACGTTCTAATTTCTTAATATGCATATTCAAAGTTCACCGCTTGGAACGGGTGAAGTATAAGAGTCAAGGGGCTATAGAGCAAATTAGAGGTATAGAGGGTAAGCAATATACGCAATCATGCATATTTGTAGCAAAATTGTGTTTTTTCCTTTTATAATTCTCCACCTCACCAAAGGATAATATCAAAATCTCTCTCTCTGGTAAACCTCTTCTCTCTTCTCCTGAATATCTTGATCATAATTAGGCAGGAAACCCTAAATTATTTTTGTGATTTTCGTTTTTGCAGCTAGTCCAATCTTTGTTTTACTGGAAGCCATGGCCAAAAGCTCCTTCTGTTGGAACATCCCTTGGTACCTAAGCCCGATCCTTTTTGTTGTCTTTATATTCTTTGATGATCGGACCGACCAATCGGTTTTATATTGTGCATACATGTACTACTGTTCAATTTTATGTTTCTTTTGATTGATTGATCTGGATCTTTGTTTTTTTATAAAGTTTACTGCGCTTTATATGATTTGAATTTTTACATTTGTAATTGGATTTCTTGATAAAATCGTGAAATTGAGTTGCTTTTGGACTATGTTTGGTATCTTGGGCTGAATTCTGTATGGTGATGGTTGCTCAGTATTATTAATCATTATCTCCTGTGGATTCCTGTATATTAGAGTACAAATTATCGAGTATCTTTTGTTTCTGATCATCATAAAATTTGGTACTTGTAACTAATAGTAACACCTAGCTTCTGCAGAACTTAGTTGATCACTTTGAATGACGTCTCTGTTCAATTTATGTTATTGATTCTGGAAGTTACCTGATAGACGGAAGACACTTGTTCAATTTATGTTATTGATTCTGGAAGTTACTAGACTAGTCATTTCTGCGCTTGATTTGTTATCTATTCAAAAGTGGTGATGTGTGATTTAAGTATCTCATTGTTTTTCTGATATTTGATCGCCACATGATAATCTTTTAATATGGTGCAGAGAGGCTTAAGCTGAAGCTGCACGTATCAGGAGAAGTATCCTGACAGAATTCGCACTTCAAAACTCTATTTGCTTTATATAAACCTCTATCAGATGCTTGAAATTATACCCTTTTATGAGAACTAATATAATTTTTTCCTTGTGCAAACATAGGTTATTGTGGAGAAGGCTGAAAGAAGTGACATACCAGACATTGACAAGAAAAGTACTTTTATTGTTTTCTTTAACACTTGATACTCGTTGGGTTTTGTTGGTTATTATATTGGTTTCATTCAACACTGGATACTCTGGTTGGGTTTTATTGGATATAATGCTATTATGTTTTGTTGCTACCTGGGATGAACCAATGTTCTCTCCTACATGGTTAATATTTTGCACTCAAATCACATTCCTAAATATTGTTTCACTGGATTATTGGAACTTATTAAAACTGTAGTGACATTATCTTAATGAGTATGTTTGTATGTCATGTTCGACTCCTGATTAAATACATCATTTTCATTCTTAGGGTTCTTTAGAAATTGATGTTTCTTCCAATCCCATTCCACTGAACTTTTGTATACACGTTACTGCAGATATCTGGTACCTGCTGACCTGACAGTTGGGCAATTTGTTTATGTCGTCCGGAAAAGAATTAAGCTCAGTGCTGAGAAAGCCATATTCATCTTTGTCAAAAACATTCTCCCTCCCACTGGTACTGATATGATTTATAATTTGCCATTTGTACATGAATTTCTACAATTATACAAAGTATGTTTTTGTTTTCTTTTCTGAATGAATAATGTGGCCCTGCAGCTGCAATGATGTCTGCAATCTACGAGGAAAATAAAGATGAGGATGGATTCCTGTACATGACTTACAGCGGGGAGAACACATTTGGTTCATTCTGAAATGTGGAATGCCAGGGTTGCCATGTATATAGTCGTCTTGAGAAGAATTTGTAAATTCCTGCTGTTAAATAATCTCTCCAGTACTCTTATCCTAATTACATGGATTTCCTTTGAATTTCATGTGCTACTATTGCAGACATCTTGAAGTTTCTATAAATGTTTTTGCTTGCCATGGTTAGATTTTGGTTAGAACATGAAAGCCTGCGCTAAATTGTTATCTATGGCTTTATATCATTTACTGCAGGACTGTTGCTTTATTTCCCAATGAACTTCCAATTGATGTTCATTCACTATTTTTCCCTGCCGCATCTGTAGATTTCTATGCCTTGTCTTTAGAAATTATTGCAGACGAGGATTCATGCATAAGCCATGTTCCATCATCTTTCTATATGTTTATCAAGGTCCCTTATTAACTGACTTTCCAGGAGCTGAGCAACAAAACGCTTTCTTATATGTTCCCGAACAATAAAGAAATGACCAAATCTAGAAATAATCCAGACTCTAGTACCTGACTTCTTATGCACTCACTTCATAGCAATTTACAAACAGGATCTAATCAGGCATTGACAACTTGAAAACAACCTGAGGCCTGAGTTTTGTAAGCACCTATAATCACAGGTCTTGTGAGTGAACAGAACCATTGAGTAGGCAGCTACAGTATTTGGAGCCTATAATCAAGTACAGAATACAGATAAACAATTGAACAGAACATAAGAGACTAAATAAGCAAATGAACGGTTTAAAATTATTGAACAAGTGCCCTAAGGAAACACAAATGCACAATTGCCTAAAAATTCAGGAACAATGCAGAGTGCAAACTACTGCACCAGAAGCTGCAAATTTGGACCGTTCTCCTGAGTCTCAATTTTTACAAAGATGGAGATGAGTAAACATGCCCAGTCTGTAAGAAACATATAGTCATCTACTCAACCATCCTATCCTAGCACCATCGCTAATAAAACAACAATCAACGCCACAACTCCCAACTTATGCATCGTTTTCCTACTTCAAACCCAAAATATAATGAGGATAATAGTACAATAAAGAACAATCGTTCGTGATAGCTTGATGAAGAATCATCTCCAGGGTCCAGACCGATAATAAGGGTAACAGAGCTTTATCCAACTCGAAACATGATTCTCAGAAGCACAATGCAATAAAGATGAGACACCAAAATAACTACAACACTCCTCTTACACTGGAAATATATATACACTGTTTTAGAGTTGAAGAGCTAAATCAGGCTGCTGAGAATCCATTGAAACACTAGAAGGTGGTCGCCCAGGAGAACCTGAAGACTGGAAGTCAACATTTAAGTCTGGTTGAAATGATTTTGGCTTCTGCACTGGCAGAGTTTGTGGGCTAAGGTTCCACCACGGCAGCATCTGTGATCTGGATAACTCGGCACCCGTAAACTGTGGGTAAACTATTTGCTGGTTTTGACTGTCGACTACTCTCATTGAGAATGGTCCTGGTGCTTCCAACATGCTGCTTGAGGATGGTTCTGACAGAAAACCTTGGGGTAGCCAGTGTCTCGTTAGAGTATTGACGTTGGCTTTGAGCCTTTTCAGCCATCATTCTCATTAACTGTACCGGTCACTAAGACCCTGCCCCTGTTCAAAATTGCGATTGATGGATTCGCCATATTGGAAGGTAAACAGGCTACTGTAGTACCAGATTTCATCAGCAAACCTTTCAATAACTCCATTGCTATTAAGCTGCTTAAAAGATCTAGATGGTGGAAAGCCAGTATTTTTCAGAATGAAGTCCACCACCTAGTCGCCCATATCCGGACCCTTGCGAATCTGTCTGTGCTCAGATGATCCAGCATGAACAGATTTCCCATCAGCCAACCCTCCAACAATTCCATAACTATCAGGCTGTTTAAAAGACCTATATGGCGGAAAGCTAGTATCTTTGAATTGAAGTCTACTGACCTAGCCGCTTCCATATCTGGGCCCTTGTGGATCTGTCTGTGCTCAAATGATGCAGAATGGACAAATTTCCCATTAGCCAACCCCCCAGCAATTCCATTACAATCAAGCTGCTTAAAAGATGTAGATGGTGGAAAGCTAGTGTCCATCAAATTAGACGCCTTCCCTATCTTGACCCTTGGAAATCTGTCTATGCTCAAGTGTTTCTGGATTAACAAATCTCCCATCAGCCAACCCTCCAGAAATTCCATTACTATCAAGCTGCTTAAAAGATGTAGATCGTGGAAAGCTAGCATTTCGCGAATTGAAGTCCATCAACCTAGGCGCTTCTCTATCTGGACCCTTGGAAATATGTCTGTGCTCAAGTGATTCTGCATTAACAAATCTCCCATCAGCCAACCCTCCGGCAATTCCATTACTATCAGGCTGCTTAAGAGACCTACATGGTGAAAAGCTAGCATTTCCTGAACTGAAGTCCGTCAACCTAGACGCTTTCAGATCTGGAGCCTTGGAAATCTGTCTGTGCTCAAGTGATTGTGCATTTACAAGCTTCCCGTCAGCCAAACCTCCACCAAATCCATTACTATCAAGCTGCTTCAAAGACCTAGTTGGTGGAAAGCTAGTATTTCCTGAATTGAAGTCCATCAACCTAGATGCTTCCATATTTGGACCCTTAGAGATCTGTTTGTGCTCAAGTGATTCTGCATTAAGAAAATTCCTATGAGCCAACCTTCCACCAATTTCATTAGTATCCAGCTTATTGAAAGACCTAGATGTTGTAAAGCTAGTACTCCCTGAATTGATCACCATCACCCTAGAAGCTTCCATAACCGGATCCATGGAACTTTTTCTGTGCTGAAACGATTCAGCCATATTTTTATTGAAATCAGGTGGCCCATTTAATTCAACTTGCTTTGGAAACCTTTGATCAGATTTAACAGCAGTCCTCGGTTGCAAGTTTTGGTGCTGGTGATTGAAGTTGACAGAACCACATGAATTTGCCCCACGAGAGAAAGATGGTTTTGTTCAGAATGATTCAATCTGGCTACATGTTCCTTGGACCGGAAGAGAAGCAGTAGTACAAGGAGCTATGGGGATCTGATTCCATCAGAAACAGCGAATTGTGAATTTCGCCTAAGCTTTCCTTTGAAGAATCTGAGAGAAAGGGATATCTTGAGTCCTCCAAGGATCCACAGGCTGCACTTTTGCAAAGAAATCTGGTTCTTTCACGACACAATGTCTTAGCCTAAAAGAAGTTGGAAGTGGTTCATACTCTTCACCCAACCTCACCAAACTTAACGTCTGCAGGTAGTGCCTGTTCAATCCTGTTTGCAGCAACTTTCCAGGCAACAGATCCAAGAGTGGCAGCAAATCGAGACAGGCTCCTGGCATATGCATGATCTGAATAAAGTCCTACCTGACGGGAAAAAAGTTGGACTCCCATGAGAAAGAATAATGCAGAATAATTAGTAAAATATGCTTAATGTTAGAACGTACAGGAATCAGATGTTTGCTTTCTTCTTCAGAAGTTGCGAATAAAGACTTGAGCTAGGAGCAGGACAAGCTAGCGAGGTGCTATATGTGGAACGACGGTTATCTTCAGGTATAGGGACATCAATTGGTGCAGAAAGCTAGATGCTATGGGTTTGACGGCAGTTTTCATCATGTATAGGATATCAACTGGCGAGAACGAGTGGTACCAGATGAGAAATCAGAGCCCACTGGATCATTCAGCACCGCCAATAGATTCTGATATTTGCTTCTTCAGAATGGTAGAAATCATCTTCTCAGGCACGCATCTCTTTCTCCGTGCTGCCTCAGCCTTATCTTCTCAAATTTCTTTTGCCAACTCTAATAGATCGTGCCTATCCAAATCATTAGAATGAAATTACCATGTTGCTAAAACAATAAGAAGTAGAATCAAGAACCAGAGCCAGTACCTGCTTGTGGTATATGGTGCCCGGTTCATTGTATTGCATGGCATTCGAGCAAATGAGGAAACATCACCCTGAGAAAACATCAATAGAGGATCACATAATATAAGGTAGCTAATTATACAAAGTTCCAAACAAGTAATGGAAAGGGAAAAAAAAAGAATGATGAAAATGACAAGGATGGTTTTTGTTAATAAAAGTTCAGAAGAAATATAAGAACGCCTTCCTCTTGGTAATACTTTTGGCAAAGAGAAAATTCAAGCATGTAATTTCTCCGAGGCATGAAAAAAGAGGGTACAAAATTAATTGACATTTTGCATTTCTACGAAGATCATAAAAGCATGTAGGAATGTATTTATGCCATTATTTACTTAAGCTAGGCATGTTCACCAACACGCTTGAGATATACTCCATTACAAGGTAAAATGTATTGGATACATTTCCTGAACTCAGTTGAGAAAAAGGACATCAATTTAGAGTATAAACAGACACAAGAATCGTGTCCACAGAACAAACCCGTGCTACTGCTTAGCATGAGTATGGGCAACCTAGATTTTAGCACCTGATAACACAAGTATATTAAAGACTTTGGGGTTGTTTACAACAGATTCAACTTATTTTAAGGAGCTCAATTTGTTGGAAAAATGTCTTATTAGACAATTTCTGGGTGTTTGCGGAAGCATTTTATAGTTATATAAGACGAAGTAATTGTGTTTGCAAACCAATTTTTTTTTTTGGGTAAAAACGAAGTTGCACGAGTACAATCCATCGTCTCCAATTTGTACTTATCCAGTTTAATATAAGAAAATCTGCCTCCTTTTTTTTGGTTCGGAAGTACTCAAAATTCAGTTTCTCCTTAAATTAAGTTTTCAGATGCAACTTATAAGCTGTTGCAAACACCCCCTTTGTTTCCTTGCCATAAAAATGTTAGCAGAGAATGAAGCACTCCTATTTGCTGCATTTTGTAAATTGTACTAGAATGAAATAGTCGAACTGTAGTAAATGAAACTAAACATGCAGGACAAATTTATTGCCTAGAGCTTGGCATACTAAGTATAGCAGTTCATGGACAAAAATATCACAAGTGGAAACAATCTAAAATCCTCTGAACCAAACCAAACCAACTAAGCCGCTTATCTTAATGAAAATAGGGTGTGCAGCATGAACCAATGAATGAGTCACGTCTGGTCACATGGAAAAAATAATCTTCTCCGCATGCATCTCCCCTTAACTAAATTTTCATTTATTCCATTAACCTCCATATCTTTACGCATAACTTCTAGCCAAGTCTTCTTCGGGCAACAAATCTAAAATTCTATTATGACAATTTCCTAAATTATCGTGATCGATCAGATAGTGGGTTCCTGCTAAGTGTAGAGAATTAGTCAATCAGAGAATGGCCAATACCATCCTAAATTCATGTGATGAAACTTATTAGCACATAGAATAAGGAATGCATGCAAATATTTCCCAAGTGGATCTTTCACTAATAAAAGAACAGCTAAAATAATGTTTTCATGTAGTAAAGTCAGCTTAATAAGCATTTCCAAGGACTTCACTTACAAAGTGTTCGTCTTAAAAACCTTTTGTCTTCATTGCACGAAGTTCACCACTTGGATTGGTTTAATAAATGTTGAGTCAATTAAGGCAGAACAAAGTAGTGCAGTCGGTTCATATAATCCCTTTCCCAGTAACTCTAGACTAATACAAGTTTCAGTATGCTGTAAAATGCATGCAGACATTTTACTCATTAAAAAGCATTACGATGGAGTATTTATGGAGCCGCAGCAATTGAACGCATTAATGGGCAAACTCAATGTATCATTTCTTAGATGGAATATTCAGATACACATAAAACCATAATATAGGAAAAATAGAGTTGGGGTAGAGCATAATATATGGCACGAAGGAAAGAAAGAGAACAATGAAATAAGAGTTATTATGGTTGATGCAAACACCAAATACAGAATGAAAGAATGCAAAACATAATGTTTGATATACGGAAACCAACACTCCACCTCAAATTGTTCCAAGGTGGCATATGCTCCATTACTCAGCTTTTTCCTCAAAGTGGCAAAAGTCCATTGATTCTTAATCCTGTCATAGTAATCTGGAAGCTAAACAGAAAACAAAAACTACCAAGTTCAAAGACTGATAATAGTACACTGCCAATGCATCCTGACAACAACTTCACTTACTTACCTCTTCAGGATCAGCTGGTTCAGCATAAACACCATAAATATCCTTCCTGTAAAAAGAAGAACAACATTAATAAGTGCATTTATAACTCATTTCACAGAGGTTCAGTAACCACAAAGCACACGTAAACAAACTTCTGAAGTTTATCCAAAATCATCTCCAACGCTTTCTTGTCAGGCAACGTGTCCCTGCGAACGTAACATATAAGCACACAGCAATTCACCACAAACATAAACAGAAGCACATGGTGCTTTATTTATGGAGACAAATAATTATGAAAGCATACTTGGTGGTGAGCCTTGTTCCGTTTCAGTGCAGTCCGGCTTTCCGTATCTAACCTGTGAAAATCAGCAGAATCATCAGACCTCCATAGGAAGTCAGCAAAGAAGAATAAACGTCAAGTAGAGCAATAAATACTAGTAGTAGTAAATGGCAGTGAAGTGAATACCTATTATCCCTAGTCTACAAGCAGAATAAACTATGTTTCGAACACATGGAAATGTGCAAGTACAGCAGCATCTATTAGAGTCAATTCAAATCAAATCAAATCAAATCAGACACACACACACACACACACACACTCATCAGTAAAATCTGATTGATTATCAGTATCAGTACTAAAAAAACAAACAATCAATTAACCTCATCTTCTTCTTCATCCTCATTGCAAGTACTCTCTTCACGATACACATCCTCTTCCTCCTCCGTTTCGTAAACTTTCCCTTTCTTCACCGGCCGCCTGTCGTCGTCCGAGATCTCCGCCGAATCGTACCCTAGGTCAACTTGGCGAGTGCGGCGGTGCTTCTTCTTCGAGTCGTGGGAGTATCTATGGAGGTTTAGGAGGTGGTCGAGCTTCTTCTTCTTACGGCTATGGTCTTCGGAAATCGTCTTCAAAGAGGTCATCATCGTCCTCGAAATAGTCGTCGAGATTGAGGACGCACTTGAGATTCCTAGGGCGGAGGCTGCGGCGGACGCTCGGCGGCTCAGGCGCCGGAGAGTCGAGCTTACGTGGTCTGCCCCTCATCCTCCTCCTCACAGTGTGGTCCATTTTTCCTGCTGTATGATAGTGTAGTGTTTTTCTTTCCTTCTTACTGCTTTCTCTCTACAAAAAGGGAGGTAAAACTTCATAAAGTCTTAAACCTCTTCACATTTGGATAAATATTTACTGCCAGTCTCTCTCTTTTAACAGGGTTTACTGTTTTACTAGCCTACCACTAGCCAGCAGTCTCTCACCCTTTCTCCTCCATTTTAAACTGCTCTAATCATATTACTACTATTATTAAAGAAAGAAATGGACATGACTACAATTATTACACTTTATCCTGCATACATAGTAAAAGATAAAGGAACATGGTGTATGATGTTATTAGATTCACTCAAGATTGGGATGACGGTGACAACGCCACCGCATCAAGGATTTGATCCGCAGATGATTTTCAGACGTGAACGATCACGAAATAGCCACGGAATTTCGCTTTTTTTTTTTTTTTTTACATATTTAATATATTGTAAGAGGTTTAGAAGTTGAAATTAGTAAATTGCATTTTTAAACTCGCTTTATAATTTATCGGCAAGAGTATGCGAATATATTACAACAAACTACCGAAAATTTAAAAACTAAATTAAACGCAACAAACACACAATACACTTAACGCATTAAATAAACAAACATACACTACACGATTGGTACGCCAATCTCCACTTGGCCAACGATTCTCCAAATATGTTCCATCAAGTCCCTTTGAGTTCTTCATCGTGCACCCATCGTGCATTGTCGTGAAAAGCTCATGTATTCCGGATAGAGTTTATCGTTGATTGTGCTCGGATACGTAACTCCGCCAATCATAGGTACATTCTCACGGGTATCTTGTTCGAACTCTTCGATTTCATTACAATTTAGGTATTTGTGGCGCCATCCTCAACTATCGCGTTGTGGAGTGGATGTTAACCATAATCTTTTCGAGTGTCTCCCCGTCAGGTAAGGGCGGATTTCGACAATTGTAAATCGGCTTGCAGATTAAAAGCACGCTCCACATCTTTCCTGCAAGCACTCGACGCCGAGAATTCGCTTTCAGGCATCGGATTCGGGACGGCAGAATAAATGTAGCCCAAGATGGGTAGATGCCACTGCCAGTAGTAAGGCATGTCAGATCGATGGCCATTGACCTCAGTTATCCGAGGTCCCGCGTTGCTCGTGAGATCGTCAACGGGGAACGCTGCACGATCGACAAGTCATTGTATTTTCCGAACTCAAGAATGAATGCCATATCCAAGTATTCGATGCTACCGGCTTCTAAAACAGCAGGCTACTTTTGGCTTCGAAATTTGAACCGTGCACACGCTGGGGACAGCTTCTTCCATGTCCAGCATACAATCGATACTCCCAAGCATGCCCACAAATCCTCTCGCAGTGGTTGATTGCCGTAATTCTTTCGAGACAGACTACCATGGCCTCCGTGATATATGCGCGTTGGACCAACTCACCACTACAAAGATTACAAAATGCGAAAAGACACTTGAGGTCCGTGGTTTACCAAGTCGGCAATACTCACTAACCGGAAGCCGCCAGGTTCCATATGTTGTGCATACGTAATGGTCGCGGGTACATTTGTAAGAGTGTGGTAAACCTAATAAGCCAAGACCATCCGCTTCGCATAACACAGCAATCATCTTGACGCATCACTACACGCGATAATCACCCGCTCGAACAACAAATCCTCTCCATTCCGA
>JAIFAC010000494.1:0-65000 GCA_026545765.1 Plantago major
TAAACACCTACATTTAAAACCAACTAGCTTTTCTCAACTAGATAACCAACTACCTAACCAAATTAGCTTTTGTTACCTAAACAAATGGCCATACCAATAGCTTTCAACTATTCAAACAGAGCCTTATGAGACACAATGTCAGACTCCTAAGGCAAAATGACACACCTAATTATCATACTAATTAATGTCGTGATCCATAAGTATAGCTATCATTTAATTTGTTTAGATAAGCTATAATGAAACTATATTTGTACTAATCTGGTTTTAAACTTAGAAACCAATTATGAATTCAATTATCTTATAGAACCATGATGAACTTAGAAATTGTTAATCTATATA
Organism: Plantago major; assembly: GCA_026545765.1. NCBI lineage: Eukaryota > Viridiplantae > Streptophyta > Magnoliopsida > Lamiales > Plantaginaceae > Plantago > Plantago major. The sequence goes on from JAIFAC010000494.1 coordinate 340, forward strand.
CTCCCTTCGGTCCATTAAAAGCTTCCTAAGAAGTTACTTTATTTTTTTTTTGGATAAAACCATAAATATATTAAGGCTTAGAAGCCATCGCTCGTTTGAAACAGAACTGTTTAGCTTTGTAAAGCTCGGCTCGTTAAGCAAAATTTGATATAAGCTCGAGCTCGATCGAGCTGCATATATTGAGCTCGAGCTCGAGAGTGAATTTTGTTATTCGAGCTCGGCTCGCGAGCATTATTTGGTCTTGTAATCAAACCTTTAAACTCGAAAGTCGAATTTAGTTCTTCACGAGTTCTAAAATCGACGAAGCTCAATTCACTTTCACTAAAAAGCTCGAAATTCAATTAAATGAAAGTACGAGTACATAATGCATCACAAAGGCTTTGTGACAAAGCACATTAAAATGAAAGTCGTCCAACATAATGTCTTACAAAACACATCAAATGAAAGTCGTCCAACATACGACTTACATATACATAATTGAATTACACAAGCATAATATTCTTCAAATTCTTCATATGCTCCATGTATCTCAACAAAACTCCATGGACATCACCAAATGCAACTCAAGGCTGTCTTCTCAGCTTAAACCTGAATTGAAATAAAACCATTATCAACACTTTAATACTAGTTTCGCCCAAAATACAAGCATAATTACTACTAATAGCTCGACACTCAAGGTATAAACATAATTAAACCCAACTAATGCCAATAAGCTCACACAAAGGCACAAAACATAATTAAACCCAACTAATGCCATTAAGCTCGACAAAGGCATAAGCATAATTAAACCCAACTAATGCCAATAAGCTCTACACAAACAAGCTCAAAGAAAACAAATCATTTCACCTTCAGCTCAAGTAATAGAACATAGAAGAAATGATAGAAAAGGAGCAGTAATGAATATAAAAGAAAGAACAGAGAGAAGGGATAGAAAAGTGTAATGAACAAAAAAGAAAGAATAGAAGAGAAGGGATAGAAAATGAGTAGAATGAATGTGTAAAAGAAAGAATAGAAAAGAACAGCTTTACCTTCACTTCAAGTAAATCTCTAAGTTGGCATTGAATAATAATCTCCATTGTACGTTAGCTTGTTTAATTAAAGAAATAAAACATTTAAAATGATTAAACAAAATTATATAAAATTATTTTATGATTAACAAAAACATTAACTTACATTTCTTTGTGGTGCCTCGACGCTGTAGGTTACGAACCCAATCTCCTCCACACATTAACATCTCCACGTTGTCGCCAATGCTAATGATGCACGATAAGGGTCAATCACTCTACTTCCAAAGACTAAAAGTAGACTCATAAGCCATCAGATTGATGGAATAGCCAAAATATCGGCCATTTTTGACAAAAATCTTGTACTTGTCATATTTTCCTTCCACCAACCCAAAACATCACAATCAATTTATTATATCTATGCACACCATGTTCCAAGTAAACTTGTAACTCCTGATTTTCAGAGGCTCATTCTCAACGGACTTCACATAACTATCAAATCTAGACCAATTCGGACGACTTTGGTACATCAACACTGAGATTAGCATACCATTTCCACTTGATGTCTCATGTGAAGAGTTAGATTGGGAACTTGATGAACTATTTGGTTTGCATTATACTCATCAAAAAGAGAAGACAACATGCTCTTAACTTTGAATATACTAGCTTTCGCTTCAAATTTTCAGAGTAAATAATGTTGAATGAAAATTCAACAAGCCTCATTTTGCACCTCGATCCAACATGTACAATAGACATCAACATGTTACACTCACCCCAATATTTATCAAACTTTTCTTTCATCTTAACCATGTCCTCACAAATTGATCAACATCTTTTTCCCTCATTTAGCACCTCTTCGACCTCCAAATAACAGAAGAAATTTGTTTGAAGTCGATAATTTGATCCGTAAATCATTTGTGTCTTCATAAAACACTTCAAGAACTTTGGTTACTTGTTTTACCTAACCCAATCTTCCTTGGTAGGACAAGTTTTGAAAGTTGGTTCAAGTTCTACAATAACAGGAAACACATCCCTAACTCGTTAGGCAGCCATTAACATATCATATGTAGAATTCCAACGAGTAGTACAATCAAGAATCAACTTTCTAGCACCAAGTCCCATTTGATGCACAATATCACCAAATTTCTTAAGACGAGTCTCCGATATATTCATATATCTGACACTTTCTTTCACATTATGAATAATATCCGCAATTTCCGACCAACCATCTTGCACAATTAAATTCAATATGTGTGCACAACATCTGACATGAAATAAAGCACCCTCCAAAGGTAACTTCCTACTTTAGAAATTGACCGTTTATTATCCTAATAGCCACATCATTGCACGACGCATTATCAACAGAAATAGTGAACACCTTACTTTCTATGCCCCATTCCAACACACATTTGCGCAAAATATTTGCTATTTCAATACCTACAAATATATACATATACAAACATGAATAAATGCATTTATGACACAAAGATGTATATTAGATTAAAACGATCACAGTATGACAAAAATGATCATAAAAAAAGTTATCACAAAAAAAATGAGAACATACAAATATATTACACATGCTAAGTAAAATATCAGTGATTTATAAATGAATACCTGAATGTGGAGGAGGAAACTTTACAAAATTTAGTAACCGTTTCTGCAACACCCAATCGGAATCAATGAAGTGCCCAGTCATACAAATATAAGAATGCTTTTGAGTGTCACACTTCCAGACATCAGTGGTCAAAGAAACTCTGTTGGTGCCCTTCAACATGTTTTTCAAATTTATCTTCTCCCTTTCATAGACAAGAAAAAATTCTTTTAAGTTGTGGTTCGAGAAATTTTTCAAACATCGATTATTAATCCTCATTTGAAAATTGTACCCCACTTCTTCAACAACATCAAGGGCTTCTCATTCATAAGAATCCAATGAGCTACAACTTCTCTTTGCTTGGCATGATCATACTTCCCAGATGTCACCATAGACAATTCAACTTTGCTTTTTGATGGCTTAAAATTCAACATCTTTTGATTCTTAAGATGTAACTTCGTTTTGATACAAGTTGAACTGTACCGCGCAAAAGAGGTGGTAACTCCGGATCTTTGCGCCTTCATTTTCTTTTTGCAATGTTTGTATTGAGCCCATTTTGAACCATCAGATCTCAGAATCGATCAAAATCATTCCACACGGAGATGGCTTTGTTCTTTGTTTCTTCTCAATGCATCATCCTTTAAATTTCATATGCAGTTCCATTTTAGATTCTGCTTTCTTTCCCATCATTCCCATTAGCTTTTTTTTTAGTTTCCTTGTCACCATCCAACTCTATCACATCCACAGTATTTTCCTCACCTGGTTCGTTTATATTATCTAACATATGACCATAATCATCATCATCTTCAATCATTGAGTCGATGGATTTCGGATAGGGATTTTCCATGTTATCCATCATACAATCCTACAAGAATATAAATCAACAAAAAAATCAGAGAATGTAGAATGAATACAATCTGCAGACTCGATTCATTCATTCAAAAGCAGTCAATTGTTAATGTCCGTTCATTCATTCATTCATTTGACAAACATCAAATTCCAGCAAAAATAAGTAAAATAGAGTACATTTCATGGTCCAGATAACAAAGTAAAAGACTAGAGAGGGGGGGTGAATAGTCTTTAAAACTTTTGTCGATAAACATGCTTTCGACATCGTGAAGATATCCGATACTTAATTTCAGAGCGGAAGACTTTTCTCGTGATAAGTGCACGGTTCAAAGAAGATAGTGTAAATACTTTGCAAGGTAAATAAAGCAAGTAATAAAATGCAAAGTAAATAACACAAGTCTTTTTATAGTGGTATCTCAAGGTGGCGAATCCTTCAACTAATCCACTTCGCCTTTCTCGCACTAGAATCCACTAAGATGTATAATCGATGTAACCTTACAAATATCTTCTCTCGATTCCTAATTACACTAGGTTCCCAACCAAGTGTTCCCCGAGTTATTCCCTGGCTTTCACAACCAAGTACTTCCCAGATCGTAAACCTCTTTCCCTGAGTTGTTCCTTAGTTTCAAACTAAGTACTTCCCGCATCCACGCCAATTAAGGTGTCAAGTTAAGGTAGTTTGTCAGTGAGATTCTTTAATAACTTGTTCGCTTATGCAGATAGCTCGAGAATCAAGTATACTTAATACACTTTGCAATGTATGGTATCTTGTTCTTTCGACCAAGTTCTATGATAAACGCTCAAGAGAATGAATCTCGATATCAAATCTTAATTCAACTCTTTCACAAATAGCAATGCTTGTTAAGGATCAGACACTTAGAACTTCTCAGGTTACTTAGAATCAAGAGCTTTCGCAATGTAAAGCTTGAAGGTAAGTAGTGTGCTTGAGAGAGCTTGTGAGAGTATTCAATGTAAGTTCAAGGTGTGTTCAGTGTTCTAAGGTGTGTTCTCAAGCTGTCTAAGTGTTGATATTTATAGATGAATTTGAGTGTCGTTTGAATAGTATCCGCTAGCTTAAATCAAATTCAAACTATTGATATCTCGAGTATAATCAGAGTACGCTTGTCTTCTTCTTCGGTTACCGCTTTTGTTCGTATATCATCGCCAGCATTCAATGCATTGTACTATACTTTGTCCCGTAGTGCTAACGAACTATACATCAGTATTAGAGATCTTATACTATCGTAGTTCTCAAGCTTTGCACGCCCTTTTCTAGAGATTATCACAACTCATACCACTTGTTGAAACAACTTGTTATAAAGTATTTCTTTTCGTAAACATAGTTTATGTCCAAGGTATCCGAGTGTAGATATCTGTAAGCACTTTCTCGCTTCGTAAACCTTTATTTCTCGATATCTTTTGCAACACTGCTTATTTAAAACGCCAGGTCTTCAAGATATCTCGTCATAGTTATCTCAAAAACCTCGTTTTCAAGACTCTTGTGCGCTTTCAAATCTTCAAACCATTGAACGCTTTCGCTGGATGCCTTCTTCGTCTTCTTTAGATGAATAAAATTACATTCGAGACCTAACATCATATACAAGATTTGCTAGACTATCATACTTAGCGAGTTTCCTCTTTACAAAGTTGTTCAAGTGAACTAAGAGTACTAACCACCTTTCTGAGCTAAGATAAGTCATTCGGTTACTGATCAAAATCTAAACAGATATTCCTAGCAATTTCCCACTTTCCAGGATCATAGAATCAATGAACACAATCAATGAACACAGCTTCTCAATTCTCATACAGCACACAGTCACACAGTAGTAAGAAGTAAGAACAAACAAAAACATCTTCTATTCAATTAAATTATTAGATTTATCCGGAAAAAAAAAATAAAACCTCCTAATTCAAATTTCTTCAAATGCTAAGAGAAAAGGTGCGGTGGTCAGCTGAAGAGGGACGGTGGTTGGTGGGGGAGAGAAGACCAGGCGTGTAGAAGTGCGGTAGACGGTGGTGGTTCTGGTGGACTGGTGAGTGGTGATGGCCAGTGGGTGGAAAATTTACTTCAGGCGCGGTGGCGATGGGTGGGTGCAGAGGAGAGGAGATGTGCGGTGGTGGAGAGAGGGTGGGTGGCGATGGGTGGGTGATTGCAGACTGGCGCAGTGGCGCAGTTGCGATGGTGGGTGACTGCAGACTGGCATTGGCGAGTGGCGACTCGTAAGCTGTGCCTGTGAGTAGAGGAGATGGTGCGGTGGTGGAGAGAGGGCTGCAGGAGAGAGGAGGCGCATGTGGCGATCCTGACTGGAGGGGCGCCGCTATGAAGGAGATAAATGGCGTGGTGAATCTGGTGAAGGTGAAATCATATTTGGTAATTAGGTTAGGTTAGAAAGTAAAGTAAAGTGTGAAGTATGTCTATATATATTTATTTATATAATTATTAATAAATACTATTCGAATAGCTCGTCGAGCCGAATACCCTAATATTCGAGCTCGAGCTCGAAACATTTTCAAGCTATAATTAAAGCTCGAGTCTAATGCCGAGCTTTTTTGAGCCGAGCTCTAATAGCTCGAAAAAGCTTGCCTGCTTGCCTCTACCACCGCCAAGACCCAAAGAAGGTATTACATAAATCGTGGATCAAACCATATTTTTCCCCACCATAATTGTAACCTAGACTAGCTAAATGATCAACACAAGTATTAGTACGACGATCGATCTTCCGCAGATCGATTTCAAGGATTGCAAAGTAGTTCCTTGCAGCGTAGTACCAATGGTTCCAGCTCCTGTGGTGGAATATCTATTCCAGTTAACCATTTGAAAACGATTTTCGAGTCCGTTTCCACTTGAAGTTTCAGAATCCTTCTATCCCAAGCAAGCTCAAGTCCTCTCAACATGCCATATAACTATGTTTCATTAACTGTGGGACTACGTATGGGTGCAGAGAAACCCCATAACCATTTCCTAGTTTCATCTCGAAGCACCCCTCCAAAAATGCCCGAGTTCTCTTGTGGTTTGCAGCTTCCATCCACATTGAGTTTCAACCAAGTCGATTTCGCCAGACCACTGAGGCTTCTTTGGTAGCTACTGTTAGGATTAATTCTCATAGTCAAATCGCTACTGAGTTGATTAGCCAAGAATACAACACGTTTATTTTAGTTTAAGGGAAATTAGTTAAATATTAGTTTGTGAGTGGTAGTATATTGATAAAGTTGTAATTGGGTGATAAAGTAAGTGAAAGAGTGAATAGAATGATGATAAAGTAGTAAAGATTAATAATAAATTAAGAATTAGATAGTGGGATAAAAACTTAAATTTTTTAAGTTAGGAAGTTTATAACGAAACACCAAAAAAGGAAAGTTATGAAGTTTTTAATGGAACTGAGTGAGTATATTATAAGCTCAGTTTTCATTCTAAAGAATTTGTATAGAACATTTGCAAAGATCAATTAGAGAATTTCTCTTATTTGTATTTTCTTGATTAAATAAATCAAAACAATACATACAAGGTAAGAATTCAATGTGATATGTTACTCTACCAATTTAACTGAGATTTTATGCAAATCGATCAAGTTACATTTTGTTAGGCCAATTAATGATTCAATCTAATTAAGGAATACAAATTAAGGCAACTTATGATTTGACTTGTACGTGGTTTGATCAAAACAACCTTATATGGATTGAGATTCTACACAAAAATAATTAGTCACTATCTCGGCCTCGGATTCTTTTCTTCTCTCATTAATTCTATTCTTTTCAATTGAAATTTACTGAACTGAACTGAACTGTAGTATAAAACTAAGTTGAACTGAACTGAACGGAACTGAACTGAACTGAATGAGTTTTCAGTTGAAGAGAATAGAGCCTAAATCTCACCAGATTCATTCACCCCACGTGGAATTTTGTGGAATTAGTTGTATTTTAGCCAAGATGTATTGCATTGTCTTTTGGTATGTTCGATCATATATAGTTTTTATTAAATTTCATATAACTTTATCTGCAAAAATCCGAAATATATTTTGAACATATATTTGAATTCTTTTTTTTATTTTTTGAATAATTAAAATTTTATTTCACTAAACCGGAACATCAGGAATGTTCCTCAACCAAGACAAGCAATACCAGATTCCAAGTTCTAAAACCCAAGGAAAACAACAAAATAACAAACAATGCATCAAATAACTCAACAATATCCAAAAGAGAAGCAAGGACCAAATAAACACCCAAACCACCATAGCTGTAACCTATGTTCAAATACTTTCCGGATCACAAAATCGTGTTTCTCGTTTAGCATGTCACGTAACCGAGCCTGCGTAACAGCTCAGGGAAGATAGCAAGCACCTAGTCAGAGAGATATCACCCAAGAAAGATAGAAAGAAAAGGGTGATGATGTTCGAAAAGGCCGACCGGAAAACCCTTGAACACAGGTGTAATGTAAAAGGTAAAAATCCCACGATCCATCGACAAAAACCAGCAAAAGGCACAACACACAAAACTGCAAAATTTCAATGGAAAACTCGTAACACCGCAAACGTCACAAAGCCTCAACTTGTCAAGACAAAGCATATACCTTCCCAAATGCTAAAGAAATCTCGAGCATCAACTAAAATTCGCTTGCAAAATATCACTGAATCATTCCAATCATTCGCTTATAACCCGGCAAAATCAAATCTTTCTCTTTGAACCAAGTCCACAGATTAAATCTTAAGGACTCAAAAGTCTCCTAAGTAGAAAATTTACTGCCATAAAAAATTGCTTGATTTCGTGCTTTCCAAATATACCAAACTGTTCCATGCCAGAATAACATCCAAATCGCTCTCTTTTTTCTTGACACCTTTGAAAAATTAGACATTGACACCAACACCTCATCAGAAAAATTTAAGTCAGTACCTATCCAAAGCGCAACCATTTTCCAAACCTTTTCCGCAAAAGTACATTCCAGAAACAAATGAGCAACTGTTTCTTCTTTATTATCCTCACATAAAGGACACCAAACTTCTTCCTCTTCATTCAGAATGTGTCTTCTTTTTAAGTTCGGACGTGTAGGAAGTTCGATCCAGGATAAGTCTCCAAATAAAACAATTGATTTTGGTCGGCGCCCATCTGTTCCACACAAGCAGCGCCCACTCCTTACTTTGCCAACCATCTGGAGAATTTTCACGCATCCGCTGCTCGTAACCAGCCCGGTCTGAATAAACTCCATCCTGTGCGAATTTCCAGGTCCAGCGATCCTCGACACTTGCATTAAGAATAAACCTGTTCAATAAAGCCACAAGATCAGCCAATAACTCTTCTTCCCAAACAAATAAAGATCTCCTCCATTCCCAACACCCAACAACAACACCTTCCACTAACCTAAACCTATCTGAAATCACCACATTTTTGTCCACTTCCAAACTAAAGAGCCTAGGAAAAAGCTCACTCAAACTCAGCCCCCCTAACCACCCCACCGTCCAAAATTTTGTAGATAAACCATTCCCCACTACTCTAGACAACCCATCACCAAACCATCCCCGACACCCTACCAAACGCACAAGATCTCGCCACCAAGAAGACCACAACCTATCCCGAACCTTTCCCCCTCTACACTCTACAACATTCTCCATAAAGTCTACATACTTTGACGACAACACCCTTGCCCACAAAGCATCTTTTCCTTCTAATAACCGCCAAGCCCATTTACCTAAAAGAGCCTCGTTAAAACCTCCCAAATTTTTTACACCCAGCCTGCCACTCTCTTTAGGTTTACAGATCTCCACCCAATTAACCCAAGCTACTTTCTTTTTCCCACCCAAAAAAAAACCCCACAAGAAATGACATTGTAAGCTCTTGAGTTGGTTAAGGACGAAAGCAGGTAGTTTGAAAAAGGATAAATAATAAAGGGGTAGAGAAGTAAGCACAGCATTAGTTAGCACCAGTCGACCACCCAAAGAGAGAAAGTGATTCTCCCAAGAAGACAATTTTTTCTCCACTCTATCCATAACAGTCAGCCAAATTTCTTCGTTGCTAGTCCGTGCCCCAATCGGCAACCCCAGATAAATAAAAGGCAGCTCTCCGACTGAACAATTGAGAAAATCAGCCCAGGAAGAGAGAACAGTAGAATCCAAACCAATGCCAAACAAGCAGCTCTTTTTGTAATTTATTTTGAGTCCAGAAAATAACTCAAAACATCTCAGAATGCTCTTCAAAGTCACTATATTCTTCTCATTTGCTTCTCCAAAAATAATCGAATCATCAGCAAATTGGAGATGAGATATTTCAACATCATCCTTACTCACCTTTACCGGAATAAAATTCTACTAGAGCAAGCCACCTTGATCATTCTACTTAGCCCTTCCGTAATTACAAGGAATAAGAAAGGTGATAACGATCCCCTCGTTTTAGCCTCAGCTCCTAATTTGAACACATTAGTCGACTTCCATTCACCAACACCGACGCCTCATCCGTGGACACACATTCTCTATCCAACGACACCATTTCACTCCGCAACCCAAAGTTTTCAGCATGTCAAGGAGAAACTTCCAGTCCACGGAATCATATGCCTTTTCGAAATCAATTTTAAACAAAAAGATTTCCTTCTTTTTCTTTCGTGCTTCATCCACCACTTCATTAGCAATCACCACACTGTCCAAAATATTTCTTTCTCCCACAAAAGCTGATTGGTTATGAGAAATGACTTTATCCAAAACCGGTGCAAATCTTCTTGCAAGTACCTTTGCCACTATCTTATATACCCCTCTAATCAAAGAAATCGGGCGAAATTCATCAATGGCTATTGGATTAGCACATTTAGGAATAAGAGTGATGAAAGACGAATTTAATCCACGAACTAACTTTACATTCCTTTGAAAATCACAGATTGTCTCCATAACATCTCCTTTAATCAACTCCCAAAACTCCCGGAAGAAACTAAAGTTAAAACCATCCGGTCCGGGACTTTTTTCCTACCCGCAGTCCCAAACTGCAGCCCTCACTTCTTCTTCTGAAAATTCAATCTCCAGCTCCTTAGCTTTTTCTGGACAAATTCTGTCACCTTCCAGCACTACAGGAATATTTCTGAAAACACTGTGTTTCTTCTCAAATCTAGACTTGAAAAAATCACATACCCCTGTCTTCACATCTTGCACCTTGTCACACCATTTACCATCAATTCTCAGACCCTTCAGCTCCTTGTACTTCCCTTTCCTCTCTACACATTTGTGGAAAAATTTCGAATTGGTGTCTCCCTCCTTTAACCACTTACTTCGAGCTTGTTGGAACCTGATATGATCCTTCATTTCTATCAATTGGTTCAATTTATCCCAATCTTTCTTTCTAATCTCTGCCTCCTCCAAATCTAAACCCACGACTCCATTTTATCATCCCAACTCTTAACTTCATTTGATTGCTCGATATTTCTATCAATCTCTCCAAATTTGCTTCTATGCCACTCTCTTTAATTTTCTCACACCACTTTCACCTTCACCTATACCCACTCCAACCACCACCTTACATCCATTCCATTCATCTTCCACCAATTTCCGAACCCGCCTCCTTTAATCAGAATTGTAAACTTAAAAGGTTTCGACCCCGCTTTCTATTTCTTTCAAGACACCACTGCATGGTAAGACAATTTTCGTTTCATTCCTTCTTGTACCAGATTAGGCCACGACACCATCCATTCACTTGACAAGAGAAAACGATCAATACGACTACAGCTCTGCCCGTTGTCCCTATACCAAGTGTACTTACATCGAACCAATGGCAAATCAACCAACTGCAACCTGTTAATAAAATCATTAAACGCAGCTGCTTCTTCTTCTTTGCTTGCTTTAGTCTTTACCTTGTCGCTCCTCCTCAGATCGAACCGAGTTAAAATCCCTACACAAGCACCATCTTTCCTTCTCCTTTCCTCTCATCTTTTCTCCGATCACCCTCCATAACTCCAATTTTCCTTCATAGTCACACGGAGCATAAATATTGAGAATATTCACCAGAACTCCATTCCAAAAATCCGTCACTCCCAACACACCTTTCTCCCAAAGCTCATTTCCATAAAAACCTTTTCATTCCACACACAAAGACATTCTCCCGACATCCCTCAAAGACCGCTATAAACCCATTTACAATCTTTATCACCCCAGAGAACACAAGCGAACCTATCATCAAAGTTTGACAACTCTGTCTCCTGCAAACAAATAAAATCCAATTTCTCTTTCCCAACTAAATCCCTTACCATACTCTTCTTCAACCGACTCCCCAAACCTCGAATATTCCAGCTGGCTAACTTCATTGATACAACTTTGACAACTCCACGATCTTATCTGTTCTCTGTCCCAACTCTGTATCTTCATCTCTCTCCTCCCATTCTATAAATTTCGCAATCGTCTCTTCTCGATTTTCCTCTTCTAGCAAACCCATCGAATTACCCAACTCCCACAATTCCTTTGCTTCTTCTTCTCTACTTCTCAAAACCCTCCAATTGCAGCTTCTTAATTCATTATCCTTTATGAAGATTCCACCTTCCAGCACCACCTGACCAATACCATTCTTAATCGCAACACTTTTCACCTTTCTTCCTCTTTTGATTCGCCGATCAACCCCTTCAACGCCGACTCCACGATCTCACTTCCTCCATTCCAAATTCGAAATCAGACGTCGCCCGTTATCCGATCGCTTCGCTTTGCTTCGATTTTGCTCGTGATTCACGTTGCTTTTGATCCATGATTCTCTATCGATTAATCGATAAAGATTAAATGGGTCATCCGAGACCAACGACCCACCGACTACTCCAAATTGCACCACCCCTTGTTTCTCCCCAAATTATCTCTCTCGATATTTTCTATTTGGTCTATATTTGGACCAGAGTTAACGATATTTGATTCTCCACGCCCCAAACCTTCTCCTGTGTGTATCTGTACTGGCCCAATCGGCCCAACATTAATGTCCATAGAATTCTCTTGCAGCCCTGACCTTAATCTACTTTGTTCTAACCTATCCAAATTTACCGTTGCATAATTAACGCCTCTCTTTCTCGTAACTCTCATCCATCTCTTCAATACCAAAACAATCCTCTAATCTCTTTGATAACTCTTCCATGGCTGCCTCATTTACTGCCAACTCCTTTGCCTTTACACCTTCATTGGGTTTAAAGCCCTCTCGAAAAATGTCCCCATTCCAAACATCCTCTTCATCAATGTTCTTTAATTCATCAACTTCTCTGTCCCCTAATTTTTCAAACTGCATCAACTCTTGATCTTCCTCATCCGATTCTAGTACATCATCCTCCGAGACTTGTGATTCTGACACATCTCTGGTTAGTGAGACGACATCATTTTTCTGAACAGTACCAGGGTCCTCGACTTCTTTGATATGAATAACAAAAAACTTATCCCAAATTTTGAATTCAATTGAACGGTCTAGACGACTGAAAATTGGTGTTTCAATGAGAAATCTTCCTTTACACAAATCTGACTTATCTAATGATTCAGCATCAATCTCAATCACTTTGCCCATTCTGTTACCTAGTCTTCTGAAGAATTGAGGACACCAAACATGTAGAGGTATCCCATACGCCTCCACCCACACTTTTCGTTGATTATTTCGATCATTTCCGCGTTATTTCCTGACAAATTTGAAAGCTAAATTCCACCAGTCTGCATCAACCTTCAATAATTTATCACTCTCCTCCTGGGATCCAGGGTCTAAAATCCAACAATCAGAGGCTAACTGAGTGATTCTGGTATTATTTCAATTTTTTTGCCTGGAGAAGCTCCAACGCATCAGAAGCACTGATTCCTTTCTTCAAATCACAAACTAAGATCGATTTTACCCACTCCGATGATTCCTTACTTGGCAAAAAAATTCCAAATTGCCTTTGAATTCGCTTTCCTCCTCCCCATCTTAGAATCCTCTTGCCAAAACGCTACCGCACTCGCCTTCTCGACATTCTCCTTATTCATCAAGACTTCATCTTTCTTCCTCTCTTGCATTCTGACACTCGAAACTTCTCCTTCTTTGCACGAATTTTATCTCCCGTTTGCCATTGACAGATATGATACAGCTTCCTTCCTATATCTTGCTTGAGCTATCTGTTAGGAATATATGTTTAGATTTTGATCAGCAAACTAATGACTTATCTTAGCTCAGAAAGGTGGTTAGTACTGTGGTTCACTTGAACACCGTAAAGAGGAAACTCACTAAGTATGATAGTCTAGCAAATCTTGTATAGGATGTTAGGTCTCAAATGTAACTTTTATTTTCTAAAGAAGACCAAGAAGAAGACTTCCAAAGGAAAAGTTCAACGGATTTGAAGATTTGAAGATTTGAAGACCGCACAAGATTGCTGAAGACAAAGGTTTTTCAGATACCTAGGTCCAGATATCTTGAAGAAACAAGTGTTTTGAAACACAAGTGTTGCAAAAGCTATCTGAGAATAAAAGGTTTCTGAGACGAGGAAAGCTACACTCGATACCTTCGATATAAACTATGTTTCAAAAAGAAATATTTTATAACAAAGTTGTTTCAACAAATGGTATCCTGAGTTGTGATAATCGATGGAAAAGAACATGCAAAGTTTCGTAAAACTCGATTGTATAAAGATCTCGATACTGCATAGTTTCGTTGGCACTATAGGACAAAATAGTACAAAGGCATTAAATGCAGTATGTAAATGTTCGAATAAAAACGGTAGCTTCAAGAAGAAGACAAACTCACATAAGATTATATTCAGATATTAATAGTTTGAATTTGATTTAAGCCTAACAGATACTATTCAAACGGCACTCAAATTCATCTATAAATATCAACACTTAGACTGCTTGAGAACACACACAACACTGAACTTACATTGAATACTCACACACAAGCTCTCTCAAGCAAACTACTTACCTTCAAGCTTTCTCATGACTCAAAGCTCTTGATTCTAAGTAGCACAAAAGTTCTAAGTGTCCCGATCCTCAATAAGCATTGTTATCGTGAAGGAGTCAACTAAGATTTAATATCCGAGATTCATTCTCCGAACACTTACAATAGATTTGGTCAAGAGAGAACAAGATACCATACATTGAAAAGTGTACTAAGTATATTTGATTCATAGAGCTATCTGAATAACTGAATAAGTTATTTAAGAAGCTCACCTGACAAACAAACCTAAAACCAACACCATATTCGGCGTGGAGTATAGGAAGTACTTGGTTTGGGAAACTAAGGAACAACTCCAAGGTTGCTGAGCACAAGAAGTACTTATCTTGGGAAGCTAAGGAATAGCTCAAAAAGGTTTCTGAGTACATGAAGTACTTCGTCAGAAAGTCGGGAATAACTCGGGGAACACTTGTTGGAAACCTAGTGTATTTAGGAATCAAGAGAAGATATCCGTAAGGTTAACTCATTTATCCGTCTTAGTGGATTCTAGGTCCGAGAAAGGCCAAGTGGATTAGTCAAGGATTACGCCACCTTCGTATACCACTATAAAAAGACTCAGGTTATTTACTTCAAGTTTATTACTTGCTTTACTTATCTTGCAAAGTACTTACACACATCTTGTCAAGACGCACTTATCACATAAAAGTCTTCCGCCTTCGAATTAAGTATCGACATCTACGTATATCTGAGAAACTGTGTTTATCGACAAAAGTTTTAAAAGACTATTCACCCCCCTCTAGTCTTTTACTTTGTCGTTATCTGGACCAACACTATCCAATTCTTTTGCTGAACCTTTTCAGCTTCTCTACCATCACTATTTCTATCAAATCTTGCTACGTGCGCTAAAATTTTATCCTTTCCGATGCTCAGACCTTTCACCTTATTCAAAATTTCCTCCACATTGATATCTCTGTCAAAGCGAACAAAAGCAAACTTTCTACCCTCCTTATTCACTTTCTCAGGCATAAACACATCCTTCACCCTCCCCACTTTGTTCATAATTTATTTTACATCCTTCGCTTACCAGTCCATTGGAAAATTTGTGACGTACAATGAGTGTGAAATTTTCGCCAATTTTTCTGCCCACTTCACTTGAACAACATCCTCTCTACCCCTAGACGATCGACCAATGAAAACATCTGCTTTGCTCAAAGGGTTCCTACGAAGATCTAAGGCTTGGAAACTAGAACGGAAGGCCATGGCTATGGAGGAAAATATTTGTCAGTGAGCGTCTTGCACCTAGGTTGGAAGGCTCTAGGAATCTCTCAAGAATTCTCTCTAGACATTTCTCTATTTTATTGATTGAATTCGCCATGACAGACATTTAATTCATAGACACCAATCTTGAATACGATTATTAATTAAATAAATTATTTTATTCATGAAAATTAAATATAAATTTAAATAATTGAATTTTAATTTTAAAAATAGAGTATTTATTAAATTATTTCAATCCAACATGGAATTTTGTAGAATTAGTTGCATTTTCAATCAGTATATTTTTTCACTGTTTAATTTTTCAGACGTCATCGATATATAGTTTTTTATAAATCTCATATAAATTTATCTACAAAACTCCGAAAAATATTTTGAACATATATTTAAATTCACCATGACAAGATGAATCTATAGACACCAATCTAGATTATTTTTATTATTATTATTATTATTATTATTAATTAAATAAATCATTTCATTCACTAAAATAAAATATTAATTTCATATAACTTTATCTATACAAAAATCCAAAAAATATTTTGAACATATATTTGAATTCGTCGTGACAAGACGAATCTATAGACAACAACCTTGAATACTATTATTAATTAAAGAAATTATTTTATTCATTAAAATAAAATATAAATTTATTAAATAAGATAAAATGAAATAATAGAATTTTAAAAATTAAAAGCGAGTCATTAAAACACATTATAAATAATTAAAGTAGCATCAAGCTTTCAAAAAGAGACTCATTTTAAATAGTTTAGCATCAAACATTCTGGACAAACTAAAATATATGATTATTTTGATTAGCCTCATATATATCCATACGGACATCCCATTTGTGTACTTTCTGCTATTCTGGCACTTTCAGATATTTTTCTACAATATTCTAAAGTTGACGGTTTACTTTGAAAGTACACATGGTCTGCATTTGCATAAATGATACTTTGAGCGCTATCTAATTACTTGGATATTTTCTAATACAAAACTAATGTAAAAATAAATTCATTTTAAATAGTAATGTAGAATTTAAAGTTTTGTTAACTCTCTAATTAAGTTTCTTTTTATTTTTGAATTTAGGTTTCGACTTCTCTCTAAATATTTATGTATGAAAGATAATGAATAATCGTAGGAGATGGTGAATTAAATATAAGATGTGAGATAGTGAATATCTATGCTTGACATAGTCCCTTCAACTCTTCTCAAAATGTTCATGAACCGTAATAGATGTGCTCTTTTGCTTCCGTAAGATATATATATATAAAAGATACACGTGAGCTAATTGATGTTGTGTTGATCTTTACATGTCTATCAACATCATTCTACATGTGAAAACTTTCAATTTTTGTTTTCTTTATGTATAAGATTCGATCGGTAGGATGAGGTATAAGGTTCTTCTCTACGATCTTCGTCGAAGGACTGTTCTATCCAACTCGAATTCAACCTCGCTCAAATAATGATGTTCAAGGTTGATCCGCATATAATCGAATCCTCTAGGGAAAAATGTCTCCTGCCTTCTCTCTCAGATTGGGGTAATAACCGTACACGCGACAATATGTTTGTAGAATAATAATTTTTGTGTCTTTGATGGGGTGACGCATACCACCACGAGGTTGTTGGGAACTGGTGGGTTGGAAAAAAATAAATGTTACATGTGAAATTATGTTTGTATAATATTTGTTTCTTATGTGTGGTGACCACATACCATCATGTATTGGGTAACAACCCTATCGATCATGTCAGATACTTTTGTATTTTATTTAGGTTCCGCTTGAGGATAAAACTTAAAAAAAACATGTAATCTACATTAATTAATGTGTCGGCATTTCGCTTTACATTTTTTATAGTTAACATAAATAAACAAACAATGATATAATATTGTATGAAGAAGGACTACCTACCGACACCACGATCAACGTTGTTCACATAAATTTGACTACCTTATTTTCTCGATTAATTTATTTATCATTTTCTTTCAATTTATTATTAAAAGTAAACTATACCGTGGCATCGCCACGGGTTAGTATTAGTTATGTTTTATTCCCTTCCTCCAATTTCGGGTGACATACAAGAGAGTTTGAAAAATCTCACTATTTTAAGTGAATAATTTGAATCAAAGCATTCAAATTCCTATGCGTTTGAATCTATTTTTAGATTTGATCATCAAATATACTACATCCCAAAAAAATCTCATCGACCCATTCAATTCGTAAGTATTTAGTCTATTAATAGCTAGCTTACACAATACTACATACATGCATACAAGAATAAAAATCAAAGATTTGAGGAATATAAACAGACCTAATATAGATATCTTCAGACGTCTATAAATTAGCCATTCGTATGTCAAAACGCAGACCAACTTCGATGGATCTGCCTATATCAACCGCCCGGCTGAGTTCAATGATATGTCGATGAACAGGCCAAAAAAGTTACCTCGACTGGCGATTGACTTTGATCTTCCAATGACATATATGTTCTATATATGCTAGCTCCCTCTTAGAGTCACTTTTCCCAAGTATAATGCTTCTGATCTGATATGGTTTATTAGACTTAAGTAACTCTAATGACATTTGGGTTTTAAAATTTCATATCATATCCATAATAATATCTAATTACGCACTTCCTCGGCCCCATCCCGTAGGCTCATTATGATAGAGGAAACAATCCATATATATTCATACTTCCACTAACCTACTCTCAACATTTTAACCTTTTTCGGTCAATAACTTTTAATGTTAACATAGAATTACTCTTAAACGATAATGATTATAACTCTTAACAAAACTAAGTTATAAAATATTACTTCTTAAAATTTCATTATATGATTTTATTGAATCATTTATCGGAGTAACTCGAGTTCAAAATTGAAAATGTTTGACTGAAAAATATCAAAGTTGAAAGTGCAATTTATATTGCATTTGTTTTGTTAATTCGCCTTTCTTCGCTTATTAACCGCTCAACGCTTGTAGTTGTTTTTCTATGAATATTTTGTAGGATAAATCAAGTTGGCCTCAACACGCTTAATGGATCACGATTGTTATCAGTAGCACTCATCGTACTAAAACGCCATCGTAGAAGCCATCAGAAGCAAACGGCATCAGAAAAAAGGAAAATAAGAAGCATAATGCAAGAAGGAAGTTGCCATAATGATTCAAGGAAGAATTTGATGCTATAAGGAAAGTGAGATTTGAAAGAGATTGATATCTGTAAGACTTTATACCATTAATACATCAAAGGCGCTTCATGAAAGAAACCCAATAGGTTACTTGGGCTTGAGCCTTCTCCATGAGATCGATCCCGCATCTATATATATGAGAAGATCAAGCCAATGCAAGGTCACGATTGCCTTTGAAGAACAAAGATTATATGTTTTAGGCGCTTGCTTTACTACACCTTTACCTCTGTTTACTTGTGAGTGTTCTCTAAAGATTGAGAATTACTCTAGTATCATTGAACTAGAATAGGTTTTTCTTATCTGCTCTAGGTCTAGTTTTCTGTAAGTTTAATCAATCGCTTGTGATTGAATTAAACTTCTTTTGTAATTTTACTTTTCAATTTTAGTAGAAGTTTTACTACGGCAATCCGGTATCTTTTTATACCGCTTGAGAAATCTCGTGTTCGCTTTTATTCCAACGACTTTACAGTAGTTCTCCAATCACAGCTACTATTGTCGTAGTCTTGTCGATCATCGCTCATCGTTGAGAAACGGTGTCGACTCAACATCAATAGTCAACATCGCTCAAATCGCCCGTAAGCATCAACCTTATTCCCACTTCTAACAAAAGTGATAAGTTGGGACGCGACGGAATGAGTAATATTTAAAAAGATGTTAAATTTATGTTTATTGGGTCCACATAAGTGAAAGTTGAGTTGCCATTTTAACATTATATTCCTACAGCCTATTTTCAAGATCAAATGTAGCATTTAATTTTAGTCACTTAAATGATTGAAATTTAAATTAAAAATTGTGGGAATAGATGTATTTTGTATAATATGGCACAAAATGAGTGTTGCATATTAGTGTATAATTAATTTCCTAAATTTCAAATGTGATATTTATATTGCTGCATATATAAATTTAATATTTCACATTCGATTTAGGTAGTATATGTATCTGTCGAAATAATTTCTAGGGTAAAGAGTGAAATTTTAAAAAAGAAGCTACACGAGCCAAAGTAAAGCCATCCAGATGTATAAATAAGAAGAAAAATAAAGAAGTGTCTATTTTCCTTCTATATTTCCAACTCATCTTGAGACTTTACGTGTTGTTTGGCATAGAGTTCAATCGGGAGAATTGTAGCAGAGTTGGATATCAATTTTATTGTAGTTGAGTTTGAAAATGTGTTTGAAATAGAGTTATGAATTAGATTTTGCGGTTGTTATATATATGCTGTAAGAAAAAGGAGTGATGAGTTTTAATAATTTTAAAGTTTTTTTATTGGTTTTAAGTTGTTTGATTGTGTAAGGTTCTATCTATCTATGATATGAAAGACACGTTTCTATTCTAAATCCTACTTATAGAACTTTCAACAAGAATGAATGCGATCTTTTTAGCATTTATTTGGATTAATTAATTACAAAAATTATTACATGGAAATAAAGTGTATATGTTAGTACGTTTCCCTTTAATTACATGATTTATTTTAATTCGGTGAGAGAAAGAGATATTCTACTTAAAACAAATATCATAATACACATTCAGTAGTTACATAGAAAATCAATTCAAAATCTATCCATATGTACCATAATGCTAGAACGTGAGAACACGCTACGCGTATTATCGCGAATTTAGTTATAAACAATATAAAAGTATATGAAGGTAACTATCGTTGTTTTATAACGATTTGTTTTTTTTTTTTCCGAGTTGAATTAGGGTTTGGATTAGTTCGAATTGATCTGTTTCAATTTAATTAAAGATAGAGAAGAAATATTGGTTATCTTAGTCCTAAAGTAACTTGCAACTTAGTAAATAATACACATGTGTGTAAGTTGATGACGTATATGAGTTTTATTATAAATTAAATTTTCACAAAGATCTCTCACTATGAAAAAGAAAATATGTCAGCATTATATACTATTTAGATTATTCTGCAATAATTTATTTATATATTTAAAAAGAAGGAAAACAAAAACATTTCATCATGCATATTAACAAGAAACAAATTTGAAAAGATTCAACGGAATTATTTAGTGTATTTTGGAATAATGATTGAGTTCAAAAGGACTATTAAATAATAATGGGTAAATATTAAAAAAGAAAAAAATTGCCCGTAAAGGAAAAAAAAGTACTCTAGGTTGAGACACTGCCAGTTTAGGTGGGCAAGATTAGTATTTCCATAAGTTTATACTTGATTTATCAACCGTACAATTAGGAACTCCGGCCCAAACATTGGCCAAAAGAATTTATAAAGTTTGATTGGAACAAGTCTACTAAAAACAATCAAAAGATTTGTACGTACTTTGATACATATTCATGTACCATCAAATTTAGTTAGAAAAAAATCATATGCAATAAGATATTAAATTTCACATATTATGCGTATAAATGATAAACAATTTCCTATTATAGATTCAAGAGTATACGCTTTTCTATAAATGTTTGATTACTAACAAGAGTTAGGGACACTGTTGAGGTCATCCCGGTCTATATCTTACTACACTTATTTTCATTATTTTACTTTTAAACGGATCGGGTTATATCCAACCCAAATCCAACCCCGTTCGAAGTAATGGTGTTCAGGTATGGCCTGACATATACTCAAGCCCGTGCCTTACATATGTAACAAGACCCGACCGCACAATTTTATGATTAAGTTAGTGAAAACTACATTTTTCCCCGTGTGGGGAGGGTCGGGGGATCCGCGATATTCTCCAAAGTGGAAACTCTCTTCGAACTTCTCTCTACTTTCTTAATCCATAACGGGCATCGGAAAAAACAACCGTAGCATGTGAAATTATGTTGGGGTGATCACATACCATGCGGTTGTTGGGAACGGGGTCAGTGGGGGTGAAAAAAAAACCCGTAACATGTGAAATTATGTTTGTATTCAAAGTAGTATAATAATTCACAAAAATTAACTAAGTTTGTAATTCAATTTAAATTTCATCCGTTGATCTTACTTATTCAATTTGAATCGCACGTATACGTCATTTAAGTAGAAGGTGCATGTAATCTCATCATGTAAGTTTCTATCTTTATTTATTATTTTAAATATTTTTCTTTTTCAATTACATACCATCGTTATATAAAACCCTTAACACACGTAGGTGTAACGAAATGCTAGTAGAATAATAATTTGTTTGTGTGGGGTGACTACATACCATCATGGTTGTTGAAACAACCCTATTGATCATACGTCATTGTATTTTATTTTGGTTCACGATTTGATACAATTAAAAAAAACATGTATCTCATATTAATTAACATGTCACCGTGGTAGGACTCGATATAATATTCTCCATTTCGCAGAAAGTGTTACATTTTGATTGACCGTCAATATCTTTAGTTTGACTATTATTACTCATAACGATAATAGTAATAATTTAATAAAATCATATAATAAAAATTTAATTACTAAATTTTCATTATATAATTTTAATAATTTATTTATTAATATCTTAAGAGTAAATTGTCAAACGCGAGACAAATGACCGCAGATTAAAATGTAACTTTTTCCTAAATGGGAGAGATATATATCAACCGCTGGGTCTCAACGGGTTAAGGTTGGATCCTCCTTTCAAAGCATATCAGTCATAAAGAGTCATATTTTTACATTTTCTATAGTTAGTATAAAAACTTAATAATATAGTATTGGATGAAGAAGGACTACCTATCGACACCACGACCAACGTTGTTTACATAAGTTTGACTATTTTATTTTCTCAATTATTTTCTTTTGTCCTTCAATTTCTATTTATTATTAAAAAGTAAACTATATCATGGCATCGCCACGGGTTGGTACTATTAAGTTTTACAGCTTCGTAATAACATACTAACTTTTAAGTATAATAAAACTCGGTCACTCGACTCATTATTATTGCAAGAAATTTCAGATTATTTTCTAACCGCTATAACCATTAAAGGCTGAAAACGTTAAATACATGATGATGGTAGTAATAACTTTTCAGTTACAATGTCATAAACAACTCGTTTTACAAACTTTGTTCCAAGTCAGGAACAAAAGTTCACGGAAACCATGGGTGAGAATGGAGAAAGGAATGAAATTCAATGGTGTTAAAAAACTACTATTTTAGAAATTAAATGGGAGGAAATGATATAGGATACGTTTAACACAACATTATCATCAAGCTTATCAGCTTGATAAACTTATTTCTTAAATGAGTCTGTTATGTGAACAACTAGTAGCTGATAAGTCTGTCTATGAAAATTATCAAAAAAGTAATCTAGCGCTTTGTTTTTACGCATACTCCCTCCGTCTCTTTAAAAGTTGCCAAGTTTGACTTTTTACTACAACAAATCCAACTTTGATCGCAAATTAATTTGAAACCGTAATGGTAAAATCTTCAATTGCTTACATTTATCATATTTTATCATTACTTTAACTTCTTACCTAAAACTACGCGCTAACTTAATGTGTGATATTCTCCGGTGCGGATGGAGTACTAAAAACTACTACTATTTAGATTATAACTCAAGTGTTAATCAATATAAACACATCCAAATAGCTAAAAGTCACCTTTAAATTATCTGCGAAACTGTATTGAAAAATTCAGCCAAAATTTACAGTGATCAAAATTCACCTAATATGGTAGGTAGCTTGGTAGAGATGATAAGGTGGTAGAAATATCTGAGTTTGAATATGATATGATGATTTGATACAGGAAATGATGAAGAGGAACTCGGTTAGAGTTGTTACCCAAGTCGAGTCTTATCGAGGCCTCGACTTGGCACAGTTTGTTAAGGCTAAAACTTGTTACATTCTGATATGTACTAATAAGTCCGGCCTAAGGATTGACGGATTAAGGCGACTTAAGTGCATTCTAAGATTTATTACTCTAAGGTCCGACCCCGGGTTTCAAAGGATGTCCGACCCCGGGTTCCCACGAAAAGGAATCACAATACAATAAATGAGATCTATTACTCTAAGATCCGACCCCGGATTCCAAAAGAGATCCGACCCCCGGTTCCCACGAAAAGGAATCACAATACAAGAAATGAGATCTATTACTCTAAGGTCCGACCCCGGGTTCCCACGAAAAGGAATCACAATACAAGGAATGAGATCTACTACTCTAAGGTCCGACCCCGGGTTCCCACGAAAAGGAATCACAATACAAGGAATGAGATCTACTACTCTAAGGTCCGACCCCGGGTTCCCACGAAAAGGAATCACAATACAAGGAATGAGATCTACTACTCTAAGGTCCGACCCCGGATTCCAAAGGTGGTCCGACCTGGGTTCCCACGAATAAGAATAAAAATACAAGGAATGATATCTACTACTCTAAGGTCCGACCCCCGATAACCTACCACGTGACCTAAACGCGCCACCACACTCCGGCACCATGTGTCACAAGCTGATATGGTCGACCAACCTCCGATTAACCGGAGTCTTGTCCCATGAGCCTTTGCCTATAAATAGGAGTGCATTCACTCCTCATTAAAGTAAGCAACTACTTCTCAATATCCCACTCTCTAAGTTTAGAGGTTCGAACCCTAACTTGACCAACCTCCTAAACAAGTTGAATCTTAGTCCGGTTTGTCTTAAGCAAACCGGCCCAAAATGGTCTAACCCCTTCTTCTCATATTTCAGATAAACATTCAAGCCCACAACTGACGGACCATTGCTACTGGTGGACCCACACTGGAGACGGACCTAAGTTGACGAAGGACCACTTGACCTATATCCCTGACTGAAGGACTTTGACAAATTACCAATCCATTCCTAAGTTGTAGACGGACTGACCACGACCTTTACTTAGACTATTGACTAAACCGTTTTTATATTACAACGATTATATGTTGCTTTTAATGAAGCCAGCCTAACTTTGACTCGTTTTATTATCGAGTCCAGTTAGAGTGATACTCGAATCAAATGAACGATATCATGAGCGGAGTAGGATTGAATTATCCGAAAGGGAAGCAAACAAATAATAGTAGTATGATATTATTATCTGTCAGCAAAAGTCCAGTTGAATTGAATATGACCTCCAAGTGTCAGTTTTCCCCAAAAAAGACGAGAGAGCATATAAATAATAAGGCTAGGCTTATAAGTAACAACTCAATGAATTCATTCATTCATTCATTCACATAATCCTCATGACATCTCTACCCACAACACAATTCCAATTACAATTACAAACCCTCCATTAAAACAACAAAATCAAAGCTACCTCACCTTGCCTCCTCCATATGTAACAAACAACACTACACATCTCACAAACTCAACACCAATTTCATTCATCAATGGCGGACGTGTACTGCGGCGATTGCAAGCGCGTCACGGAGGTTGTTTTCGACCACGGCGCCGGCGACACCGTCTGCTCCGAGTGCGGTTTGGTACTCGAATCGCACTCCATTGATGAGACATCCGAATGGAGGACCTTTGCCAACGAATCGTGCGATAATGATCCGAATCGGGTTGGTGGACCTTCCAACCCGCTTCTCACTGATGGAGGACTGTCCACGGTCATTGCCAAAGGGACTGGGGGAGGGAGTAGTGATTTGTTTTCATCGTCGCTTGGGAGGTGGCAGAATCGGAGTGCCAATCCGGATCGGGGCTTGATTGTGGCTTTTAAGAATATTGCTACTATGTCTGATAGGTGAATTGTGTTTCTTGCTTTTGTTTTTCAATGTGATGGATGGATGATCAATTTGATGTTAATGTGTTCTAGTTTGTCGATTGTTAGGTTGTGTATTTCGTGATATATCATCTGTGGAAGGAAAAATTAATGAATTTTTGGCATACATTGTGTGGTGTACGGTATGCGTATTGGTTTCTTGCTGTTAGTTAGTGTATGTTTACAGGATTCTGTGTTTTCATATTTGTTGTGGAAGAGCATTGTGCTGTTGATGTTTGGAATTTTGATATTGTGGCATTTACATGTTGATGATGGGTGCTGTTAAATTACTGTTAGCTAGTTATAACTTGTAAGTCTTTGAACATTGAATGAGGTTTTAGCTCATGGATTGTGTGCTTTTGTGGTTTCTTCGGATGTGCATGAACTATAACTCTCCTCAGAGTGATTCTTGTTAGAGTAAGCATGGTTTAGTGAAGTTTATATGATTGATTATGACTCGTGTTCTTGTTAAAGATTTGAGCATTCTATGCCAATAATTTTAGCATTTTATTTGACACTGATGTTAGCTACAATTACTTTATATTGTACTTCAATTAGAATTCTTCAAGTCTTTCTGTGTATGTTCTGTCACCAGTCTTTCTGTGAATTTCCAAATGCATAGCAAGTGATAATGGTTAGAAATCATCTGATATAGCTAATTGTTTTCAGGTTGGGACTTGTTGCTACAATAAAGGTACAATATTATTTACATTATTGAAGCTATTGTTCAAAACTCTATGTGACATGAGTTTGCTATGTCTTGAAATTTGAGGTCAATGACTTTTGCACTTCTGAAATTTTGGATGCAAAGGGTTTCCAAGTCTACACATGCTTTGTTGATGCCATAACAAATAGGGAAAAAAGACTGTTTTTGTGGAAAGGAACAAAAAATGGACATATGCTTTGCACACTCATTTTGTGGAAAGGGTTCAACATCTACTCATGCTTGTCACTGCCATAAAAAAAAAGTTGGCTTACACAATGATTTTGTATCCTGAAGATGTTTAACATGTCTATTGTCCATAATTTAGAAATAACTTCTTAGTTGGATGAATTACATTTGGATTAGGTGAAATTCTTAGAAAAGACTGGCCTTTCCCAGACATTAGGGAATAAAAAGACATTTTATGAACATAAACCACCACCCACCCAAGTGTTTATCGTGGTTTTCCCTGATGTTTTTAAAAATCTTATTTTTGTTTGTCTTGTTTGTTTTTTTTTTTTTTAAATTTTATTTATACATATATTTT
Organism: Plantago major; assembly: GCA_026545765.1. Taxonomy (NCBI): domain Eukaryota; kingdom Viridiplantae; phylum Streptophyta; class Magnoliopsida; order Lamiales; family Plantaginaceae; genus Plantago; species Plantago major. The sequence continues at coordinate 26,964 of JAIFAC010000494.1, forward strand.
TAATATCTTTTAATAAGACTTTCTCTTTGTTTAGTTGTCTAATTGATCGTTTTATTCAATAGGGAAATCAATTCAAAATATTCAAGACTGGTAGATCATATCGAAGTCCCATGTTTGAAGTTTTCATGTGTCTTTTGTAGTTTTAATCATTTAAAATTGGTTGTTTGATCCTTTGGGCATGTAAATTCTTATTCTCTTGGTTCATTTTCTTGGCAATATAATATCTCCTAACATTTCATAGTGTCTATAGCTTTCATAATTACGTTTAACAGTTCTCGGACTTGAAGTGGAAGGAATAGCCAGCTCCGCGAGCTTCATGTTTCTTTCATCTTCTTTGCCCTTTTTGCTTTTATATATATTTTCATAATTGTTATACAATATTTTATTCGACAGGACCGGGCAAATGAGATTTTCAAAAAGGTTGAAGATCAAAAGTCCAGCCGAGGGAGAAATCAAGATGCTATACTAGCAGCTTGTTTGTACATTGCTTGTCGTCAAGAGGACAAGCCCCGTACTGTAAAGGGTACGTGATCGGCATAATGTTTTAATCATAATGTGTTTTACAGTGGTATCTGTGCGAATGAGCTTTTCTGAAACTATGTTTGAACTAGAAATTTGCTCTGTCGCCAATGGGGCTACAAAGAAGGAAATTGGCCGAGCAAAAGAATACATCATTAAGCAGCTAGAGCTTGAGATGGGTCAGTCGGTTGAAATAGGAACGATTCATGCTGTAGATTTCATGGTGAGGTTTTCATTAAACAAGAGCCTTATAAGAAAGACAAGTAACATTGTTGTTCATGTTGCATTATCTAAGGTTTCGTCTTTCAGAGGCGTTTTTGTTCTAATCTTGGAATGGCGAATCAAACTGTGAAGGCTGCCCAAGAAGCTGTGCAGAAGTCAGAAGAATTTGACATCAGGTATATTTGTCCTCTACCTGTCTTTTTTTTTTTTTGGCTTCCAATCGTGCATTAGAAAGGAAATGATGTTTTCAGTGCATAGATTTCTCCTCATAAAAACAGTGTTCAAGTCTGACTGCTGACACTCTATTCTTGATTTTGAATTTTAAAAATTACTATCGTTAGTAGTTTTGAAGTACATAATATATAAATATGTGCTTTTATTAAAGGATCTGGTTAATTATCTCAAGTCTATGGCATCAGATTGTATGAGAAACTCCAGCTTGTTCTACCATGTAATATCATATTATGTTTGAGTTTGACATATTGCTTTCTGCATTCTACCTAGCCATTTTTTGGCTGATGAATGTAATGTTTTTTTTTTTTTTTTTTTTCCTTTTTCTGCCATTTTAGGAGAAGCCCCATTTCAATTGCAGCGGCTGTTATTTATATAGTCACTCAACTGTCAGAAGATAAAAAACCCCTCAAAGGTAAACGGCTCATGTTATGGTAAATTATATCCATGTTTTACACTACACCATGGATTACTATGACATTATGATTATTATGGAGTTCTACTATATTCTACTGTGGGAACAGACGTGTGGATTCACAATGTTTGCCACATTCGGATATCTGAATGCTAACCAACTTTGGATGGCAGATGTATCACTTGCAACTGGAGTTGCTGAAGGGACAATCAGAAATTCGTATAAGGATCTATGCCCGCATCTTCCCAAGATCATACCAAGTTGGTATGCACAGGCTGTGGACCTCAAGAATCTTTCTAGTTTTGATATGCTGCTAAATAAGCAGCAAACATTAACAAGGAGGTGGTGCAAATACCTTTTTTCTGTTTAATGATTCATTCAACTGTGAATCTCTTTGCATTTCTCCATTTACTTGTGGACAAACTGGAACTGGATCACACAACTTTCTTAAGAGCATTTTATTTTGCGGCAAATGTTAAGGTAATTTATGTGACATCTTTATTTTATGACAAATATTAAGGAGATTGAACTAATGTGAATTCCCGGATAACCTGTGTTCTTGATCCATGGAATATCTTACAGTTATAAGTTGCATAATTTGTCTGATGATACTAGTGAGTACTGATGAAAGAAACAATTTCCTTCCTAACTCTTCAACACATTCATTTGGATCACATGATAATTATTATACATATCTTCTGTGATATAGAAGTAATAGGGGTTCTTAAAACAAAAATGTGGTGTCTTTAAAAATGCTTAATCAAACAAAATACTCCTCCAGAAACAAACTCTACGTAACCGATTAAATGTTAGCCTTATACGGTCATGCTCCTATTAATTTCAAATTAACTCAAATAAAAATAATTTAATCGAATGTGTTCTTACCATTCTACTAGTCGTGGCAAATGGGTCAATCGGATCAGCCCGAGATTGGATCGGATCGGTTGTTTTTCAGATTCGGGTCATTTTTTGGATCATAAAACTGAATGAATTTTTCGCACAGTCTCGGATTCAATTGTTATTCGGATTTTGGATCTTGAAATACGCCAATTTTGAAATTCACATTTTGTTACAAACGTCTTAATGATAAATACATATCTTGAATTGACTCAAATTTTTTAATGCGCCTCAAAACTGTCTTAATTTTCCCTTATAAGGGCGAATTACATATGCACTTTAAATTCGAGCCAATTACATATTCAACCCCCGATCTCAAACAATTACATCCAAGTCCAAAATCTATATTTTGAGTTGACCAACTAAAATTTAAATGGAAAAGAAAATGAATTGGACTCAATTGCAATTTACAAGTTTTATTTTACTACACATTATACCCAAATAATTTTATAACTTTCAAAAATAGTCCAAAATTTTTTAAATAGCCCCAATAATTTCATAACTAACATAATAGTCCACAAAACAATTTTTTTTCCGAATACACCCTCATCCCGATCACCTCGTCGACTGGAGCTCCGGCAGATAGCTTCCGGAAGCTCCAGATCGGAGCTTCCATGGCGGAAGCTCAGAGCTTCCGCCATGGAAGCTTTGTTGACCCGTCAGAGTTTCGCCATTGAAGATCTCTTCCGCTTCCGGGAAAGAAGATGGTGTTGTGAGTTGTGGCGGTGGGGAAGAAGATGGTTGGTGGTGGTTGGAAGTGGTAGCTAGGGAAGAATGAGGTGGTGGAGTGGTGGGGAAGAAGAAGGGTAGAAATTTTAATAAGTAAATTTTTGGGGTCTTTTTAATAAGAAATTGAAAGTGTTGGGAGTATTTTGGAATAAATAAAATTAATGTAATTATTGAATTATAAAGAAAAGATAAAATAGGTGAAAAAGTTGACTTTTGGGTTTGGATGTAATTTTCAAATTAGGACTTTGTTAATTTTGAACGAATCTGTAATAGACGCCAATTTAAGGGTGAATGTGAAAAGGGGGCATATTTAAGGGATGGTTTTTGTAATTTTCCCTTATAATAATCATATTTGAACTTCAAATTCAGATATTGAAATACGCCAATTCTAAAATTCACATCTTGTTACAAACGTCTTATGTAAGTAAATATCTTGGATTGACTCCAATCTTCTAATGCACCTCAAACGCTTCTTAACATAACAATCATATTCGAATATGTACAAATTTAATTCGGATAATTTTGGATCGGTTGAATTAGGGCCAAACTGATTCGAGTGACTTCAAATTGGATGATTTCGGATAGGATCTCGGATTTGATACTCTCCATATTTTCTAAATATCACATATTTTTGTGATAATTATCTCTAAATATAAAAATATCTAATCTAAAGACACCACAAATTTACGAATTTTCGGTGTCTACAGTCCTAAATCAACAAACATTGCCTCGGTACCAGATTAGTAGATTGAAAATTAGGACATGTCGGGAAGCATGAAACTTACGCAATCTATGGAGAGTATCAAATCTTACCCATTTGTTCATCTAGTTTTGGGATAAAGTTTATCTCCAAAATTATGGTAAGATTGTATCTTGCTTCATAAGTCATCAATCTCTTATAAATAGGAGATCTTAGTTAGGGTTTCATAGTTAGAGATGGATTGAGTCACAAACAACTCCATCAAACTCCCTACTACCAAATTGTAGGTTAAATTCAAAATTCGGATTGAGTTGCTGTGGCCCCGGTCCTTAGATTGAGAGGAATCAAGAGATCAACTAAAGTTGTAACCCCAAGTTATAAATAAAAATTCCATGTTCCATGTTTTCGTTGCCTCTTTTAATATCTATTTGTAGGCTATGAAAATCCATGGCTAGCAAGTACCTTTTAGTGTACCAGTCATCCAAGTAAGGGAAGTGCAATATTTTCATTTATGCTGATCAAACTTTTCATATTTTTTCTACATTTTGTTTGCAACTTCCCGTATTTTTATATTGGGACGTCTCAATTTCAACTTTGCATCTATTAAATGGAATATCTCTCTCATGCTCTATTCATTATCTCTCCTACTATATTTACTATTTGCAATACTTTATTCACTCTCTTTATTACTTCACTGTATTACAATATCTCCTACTTTATTCAATTTTCTCTTAAAACTTGTATTCTAACCATGGGAAGATTTAACCCGACGTAAGATTAAAACTTCAAAACGCTTACTTGCATCATAAAATTCGGTTTACACAGTAGAACAAAACATACATCCACAGTTCCACACAAAGACAGGCCTACTTCTTCCACAACCTTCCTATACCGTTACAGGCAAAAACATGTCACACTGGACCAGCCCAGACATAGAACTCGCACTACTTTGATTTCCATTTCCAGCCCAAAAAGCTAAAGTGGGCTTCCGAACCTTTTGAAGCTGCTTTGACTTCAACCAGGCTATAACTCCATCACTACTCTGGTGTTTCCTTCTCTAATCATCATGGCATACATTGGCCAAATAAGAGAAAACATTACTGTTTGATTAAAATTGGGGTTTGTGGTTGATATTTTGTGTTGATTTTAACTTTTAAGTGTTAATAATTGTAATATTTGTAAAATGTTTAATATATTTAATATTATAGTTCAAATAAGAATTGCTAAAATTCAAAACGGGAAGTTTTAATTGAGGCGTAAGAAATGACAAGATGAGAAGTTTCGCGTGGGAGAGAAAAAGATTGAAATCAGTGCTTAAGTGTTACACTTACACACGGTGACTGGATAATTGAATTCCTACCTGCAAGTAAATTTTTTGAAAGGAAACTACCTAAACGGCTAAACCCACCGACATAGATATAATTAGGAAAGCAGTTGTAGTAAGTTTCCTTATAAAACCAAATCAAACCTCTTAAGAAAAACCAAACCAAATCAAATCAAACCAAACGCAACCAAAATAATTTTCATGCGTGTGAAATACTGAGGAATCAAAATCAAGAAGAAGATGACAATGGCGGAAACTGCTGCATTATGTCCGATGGATATCGATTCGACTTTGAAGAGGAAACGCAAGGAAAGATCGTGGTCATGGCAAGACGAAGTTGAGGAAGACGAACGAGAAGAAAAATCCGTTAGTAAGAACTCTAACGACGTCGAAAAGTACTATCCTCTTCCTGTAACTGGATACGAATCTGCTGCTGTTTCGGAGCCGTTGATTGATCTGTCTGCTGAAGAGATTACAAGGTTGTTAACTTCCCTACTGGCTCAAGGTTTTCTATCGCTAACCATCAATCAATAAGCGCCCAAGATTAGAATTATCAGATATTCAGATCAGGAGGATTAGCTTAATCCTGATCGACGGAAGAAGAACAAGAAGACGAAGATCAATTAGGATCACGATGCTTACGAAGAACAAGGAGGATTAGCTTAATCCTTAATTTCATACAGATTAGGTCAATATTGTTATTTTGTTACCAGTTTCGATCGATTCAATTCTCATGTATACAATACAATTGTCGTCGAATTTATCCATACTTTGTAGGGGAGTATGTAGTATATGTCCCTTATCATCAATTCAATTTTTATTCTCATGATGCAATGGATGTGAGATCAGGTTCAGATTCTAGATGATTTTTTCTAATTACTAGTATTGTATATTTTGTGTTCTATATGATTCTCGGATTTTCCCATATATTTTTACTTGGGTTGAAACACGGGCTACCTACCTGTTTCTCTTGATTTTCGGTTGTTGATGATCCATTTCTTTGGATTCAATTCGGATACAATTTTAATTTTAAATACAAACATCATGTATCTAAAATGTACGATGTTAGTAGATAAACAAATCATGTTTATAGTTACACATGTGATTTATGTGCAAAAAAGTTTTGTATTTGAGATGAAGTATATAAAGATTTTGTTTTTACAAGGCTATATCTATATGTTGTATTCTTCTGAAAAATCATTAATTTCAGTTCAGTTTAAATTTGTTTAATTGTTTTTCATATTACAAATAAGTTCAGTTCAGACTAAGAGAACATAATATAAATTGAAAAATGTAACGTTAATCCCCAAAATTGTTATGAATGTTCTTTGAATCAACATCGAACAATCAACAATAATTAACCAACTCAATCACGATCGATCAACAACGAATGTTACACAAACAGTTCTATCGACAATTGATCAAACACTCAGCGAACATGAATCAAAATAACAATCGAATCAACAAACAATAACGATTTACGTGGTTCGGCAAATGTCTACATCCACGGGAGTAAATCTCAGAGATATTATTGATCACAAGCCTTACAAGATCATACAACGAATCTTCACAAACACAAAGTTGCGATTTCACAATCTAAGCTCAAGAAACCTAACTTCTATTCTATGTTGAATTGAAGAAGAAAGGTAATCGCTATGGAATGAGAGAATGATAACTGTAATTTAGATTCGATACAATGATTGTAAATGATCTCCTTTTATATTCAATCGCCGGAACAGAGAAGAAAATGGTTGAAGAAGACTGTGTAACAGAAACGCTGAACCAACTGTGATAATAACTGTCTCAGCAACATTCCTCTCCTTCTTACATTTAACCTGAGCCATTTAATCATAACAAACTTTGATCATAACCATTCATCTCTAATCTCCTTGATTGAGCTACATTCTCACAAAAATAAATAAGGAAATTGGAAAATTCAGTATTATTTAAATGAAAAAATAATAAAAATTGATGGTGGGTTGTTAAATTAGAAAGTTGAAAAATGGTAGCAACGCCCGCCCCTCAGGAGTTATTCTTGACCGCTTCCTCGAATGATACGCTAGTCGCACTATACCAACACAAGTACTTTCCTACAAATATTTTTCTCACTCGTGCGAGAACCGAGAGATGTCCCAGTTGTTCACTCATCCTAAGATTGCTCCAGAGCAAACACTAACTTTGGAGTTTTTATGTATGGATTCTAAAAAACAAAGTTGTATCTAGTGGTATGAGTAGCGTTCTAAATTCCTTTAACCTTATTTGAAATTTTTTGGCGTTACAAATTTGGTCAAAATTAATGGTCATAAATTTAACCGATTAATATCTAAATTGGACACGGAGTAAATTAAAGCTGTCTAAATCGGAACCGTAACAAATAAAGATATCAAAAGTGTCACATATTAATTTACCATTTTCGAATATGTTCGGTAGATAATTTTTCAAACTAAATACCACCATTATTTATTTATTCGAGCGGTTGCCCGATCAAATATTGCCTAATTTGACGGTCCGGTTCCGGTTATGGATTTAGCGGGCCGGTTTCGGTTATTGGACCTCGATGTTATTTATATCAAGGATTGGGCCTTGACAGGCCTGAAGGGGACAAGTTTAGGTGATTAATTAATTTATTAAGGTCTAGATCGGTTTGATCGGAAGGTGGGTGGGTCCTAATATAAAATGTGTCCCAATATTTAGAAGGTGAATCATTTGTTGAAAATAATTCTGCTTTTATCGCCTGCTTCATTTGAAAAGAAAAGGAATCATTTCCATGGCGACCTGTGGATTTCCTGTTTCGATTTCAGGTACTCTCTCTCTCTCTCTCTCACTAATTTATGCAAATACTACATGCATCACTTCCTAACTTGTATTAGAATGAAGGAATAGCCCTAAGATTACTTGGCTATTTTTCATCGCTTAGTTCCTAACTATTTTAATGAATAACCCTATGATTAATTCATTACCTGTTTTTCTCCATCTCTTAGTTTAGTATTGAAATCGAATGATTCAGTTCACTTAGCTTTGTATTGAGTTGTTGATCTTCAACATTATTGTGGTTTATTTTTATCAGGAGTCAAAACGAGTGGTAACTTCTCATCAGTATCGGGAAATGTTGTCAAGCCAACGGTGATGGCAATCCAGAGAAAGGCCAATAGCCGGAACTTCTCCGTTCGTGCTGAGTACAAGTATGCTAGCTGTTTTCTTCTTTACAAATTTATTACTCTTGCATCTAGTAATATTTTTCTCGAATCAATTGGGTATTGTTGCTCTTAGAATTTTAGGTTAGATGTATCTGTTGTTTACACCTTTACCTTGGTAAGTAGTTGTAGATGTTGATTGCAAAGAAAAGTGAATTGCCGGTGTAATTCTTAGATGCTATTCATAAACATTCTGAAGAGTCGTTCATGTTGCAGCTGATTAATTCCTTTTAATACTACAACAATGGGAGATGGCAATTTATCTTATTAGTCTGTCCTTTAACTTGCCTTAATGCCTTATTACTCTCATTTGTCACATATGATGCCGTCACGATTCTAGAAATATCAATATGTTTTACAGTTAAGTTAATATGATATTGCTTGAATGTTACTTTGTTGAGTAGAACTTCCATCATGTTAGTAAATGAAATGATGATTATCGCTGTCAGTGCTAATGGTGTCTTTTTCTGGACTTTTCTGCTTCGAAAGTCCGTGTTGTGGATCAGCATTCTTGTGGCTGTATAGCCTGTAGCAACCATATCACTGTAACACGGCATCTATACAAGTCACTTTGGGGGGGGTGGGTTTATATTAGATAATGTAGTGAATACCTGTTTTGTGGGTTCTTATCTTATTTGGTGGTTTTAAGGTATATTTATTTGGATTGTTGATATATCTTTTCTTTTCCCATAAGCTCTGAAAGTAGGACGTGAGGTTGGTTTGGGCCACGATGCCTGATTTTTCTGCATTCATGATGCTTCTTTTCATACATAACATTTCTGACTAAAGTATTAGTTCCTGAAAGATTTATGGCACAGTGAGAAAAAACTGTCCTGTTCTTGGGTAGATGCTGTGGGATTTAGATCACTAATGGACTTGACCATCATGGAATCTGCATTCAACAGGTTATTGTCAACATGAATCTGACCATTTCATTGATGAGTTACTTCTTGATCTTAATTACAGTGATCGCAGCGGAAGTGATTCTGATTTTGTAGCTGGTTTCCTCCTAGGGGGTGCGATATTTGGCACCCTTGGTTATATTTTCGCTCCACAGGTGAGTTTAGCTACCCATTTAACTTCAAATTTATGTCTTGAGTCCATATTGTTACACATTTTAGTACCTACACACTGTTTTGATGATAGGCTTCTCTATAATATAGGAAATACATTAAATCCGTTTAAATCATATAATTAAATTCTGTACTTTTTAAATTATTCATGGGTTGACACGCTAACTATAGTGAAGAAATTAGACAATTACTTATCAAAGTGTAATGAAGGTACTGGAAATTATTAAACATATCGAACTGCAATTTAGTTATTATAGTAGTATATGAAGTAGCAATTTCTTCATGTCACCTTTTGTGATATCAAAGCGACAAACTGCCAGTCTTTGCTGTAGTTCCTTTCTTTTTTCCTATCTTTTTATACTCTGAACTTACAAGCCCGGTCTTTATCTGTTGACTAAGGACAAATGCTAAATATAGTTCTAGCCTGACCTTGGAAACAGTGCACTTCAAATGAGGACTGGCTTTCAGTCCACCCTGTTCCGAATATGAATTAGGCCCGAATGAATTAATATTTTAGTTTGGACCTGTGATTTCTGCTCAGTGCTGACTTGATTCCATAAGTTTGTCTGCCGAAACCAGTATTAAGTTGTTCCAGTAAGTGTGATGCTAATTTAGTTGAACCAATGTTTGTAAATCTGCACTATACCTGCAAGACAGCAATTCGTTACTGAAAGCAGGAAGTAGGCCGAGCATCGGTCCAAAACCAACCGAACCTGAAATTGCCGGGACTGAAAAGAAAAGTGGCATTTTCAAAGGACTGAGGACTGGACAGAATGTAAGTTGGTCCAGACCCAAACCGAACCCGAAAAAATCGGGTTGGTCAGGGCCGGTTCTTAACTGAAATACATAAAAAAATTTTAAACTCTGCAAACCAAGCAGCTCAATGAATGAAACTGCAAAACTAGTCTTAAAGTCGTAATTCGTAAAACCTTAGTCAATAACAAACAACAACACCAATAACAAACACTCAAACAGTCAACAACCTTCTTCTTCACCTCTGACCTAAAAATGGCCGCAAAACTACGTTCTGATCAACCCTTCAATTCCTAAAGCTCCCTACATAGTTGGAGCACAACCACAACTAAATTCAATTCGATTCAAGTTCCAGTGGCTTCTTCAGTCTCATCCCTCTTCCCAAATCCTAACTCGCAACAACACCTCTCGATTCTCTTCCTCCTTTTACTCGATCACCACGCGCACCATCCAGCCCCGTCCGCCGCTCTTGGCGCTTGAGGTTACTCACACCACTATCTCCACTGCTTCATGAAATGACATCACGTTCAGTCTCAAGTCATCGAGTTCAGAGGGTGCTGGGACGAGCGATGGATGGAGGAGTTCGGTGGATGGAGATAGAGGAGACCGTTGGACGAGATGGAAGAGAGTGGCTCAGCTATGTGGATTTAGGGTTAGGTGGTTTGGGGATGGAGTGAATCAGTGAAGACAAGCAAAGGGCTTACTTTAGCCTTTTAGGTAACATTAAAATAAATAAATAAAAAATATATAAATTAAGTTCTTCTCGGTCCAGTTCGGCTGGTTCTGGACCGACCTGGACTGAAACCCGATTCTAAAATTCCTTGGACCTAGGACCGGGCCTAAACAGGTCTGGACCGGACCGAGAGCCATCCAGTCCGGTTATTTTTGGTTTAGTGCATTTTATTGTCCGCCCTAGCAGGAAGTTCACAGATGAACCATGACTGCATAATTGTGTTATCGACATCGCATTCTTTTTCTTTTTGGAGTGCATCTCAGATTTGGGACACACTTGGGACTTCAGAAGATAAGAACATTTGTGGGGGTAATTATTTGGTACCTACCGAGCAACTATTGTAGTTTCTCTGTTGTGGCACTTTTACCTCAGATCTGGACATGTTTCCTGGTAATTGGCTGTTTGATAACTGTGTCTGGTACGGCCGCGTTCTTGGCAAACTGATGGACAAATTTCCGAAACGCCTCGATTTTCATTTAACCGAGATCAAAATGGAACATCTAGACGTTTTTTTTTATTCTCAGATTGTACGTATATTTTATTTTCTGAAAGCGAATACTACTAGATGTTCAGAAAAAAATCCCCATTTAAATAAAGAACTTTAAACACATACCACAATCGAGATTTTAATACATGGGTACAGGTACAGCCCACGTGGTTTCACAATTTTTTGGTATTATTACCCAGTTAAGTTGTCCGTCTCCTCAAAGAAGATACTTTGCATTTGATGTTCATGTGATATGCAGTAGCTTAGCTGGATTACTTGGGCATTACATTACCATGATATCCTGTATTTGTCATGTAATACAAAGTTGCTGATCAGAATAGATGACCGCACTATTGCAGCTATACTCTTATACAAAGGAGCAATGAAACACACTGTATGTTGAAATTTAGGTCAAAACATAGATTATGTAATCAAAGTAGAAATGGCTGAGATATGGAAAGGAAGTTATGCTGGACTTTGTGCATGGCTGGAAGTGTTTATCAATGCTCAAGTTCATTAAAAGCTCATGCTCAGAAATGACTTGCATATATATTCATTTTGATGTTTAATGTTTTACTCAGATACTTATTTTCCCTTTGTTTGCTCTGTATTATTAGATTAGAAGATCTCTGCTGGATGAAATGAACATGGCTTTAGGAAGGCCAGATTACCTGCATATTATGATCAAGGCTTAGCGGTACTTCTAAGCTTTACAGCTTTGTATTGGCAGATAATGAATTTGAACTCAAATTGAGACTAGAGTTGACTATCTTTCTCTTTCTCATTATTTTCTTGTTTTCATTCTTCATTTGTGTACAGAAAAATCCGGTGAAGGCTTACTATGATGAAGGTTTGGAGGTAACTGTGAGCTTTGCAGCTATTGCACTTACTGGCAAATAATAAATTTGAGACTTGAGCCGACTGTTTTCTCATTACTGACTTGTTTTAATTCCTGGTTTATGAACAGAAAACCAGGGAAACTTTGAGCGAAAAGATTAGCCAACTCAACTCCGCTATTGACAATGTGTCAACCCGGTTGAGAGGTGGCAAGAAAGTCCCTGAGGTGCCTGTTGAGTCTAATGCTGAGGAGATGTACTTGTGAGATGAGAATGGCTGTTCTACACTTCTACATATCCGACTTTTGCTGGGTTGTAATGTTATAGTACACAGTATGTTGTACGCACATGCAATTCTTGTAGCATAAGAATCCTGAAGCTCTTGATGCTATTGTTTGTGAAGTGTTCTTGTGGTACATCGCCAGTCCACTTTCACTGATTACCGAATTTGTAGATTGCTATTCTTATTTTCTACAAGTTAGTTTTTCCTATTGGACTTCCACGTAGCCCGAATATCATTTCTCTTCGGTATCTATATATATTTTTTGTTTTTTTTGAAATTAGGCTGCTTCATTAGATTAATTAAGAGGTAGAATCCTAATTCGAGTTAAATGCATAATACCCCGAGTTATTACAAATGTGCGTGAAACCTCCCGTGTTAATAAATTAGTATCAAACTCCCCTTTAGTTATTAAAAAGTGTGCGCTAAAACCTCCAAGAGTTAATAAATGAGCTCTGAGTTATTAAAAATGTGCGTAAACCCACCCGAGTTGACGAATTATTATCAAACTCCTTTGAGTTATAAAAAAATGTGTGTGAAATCCAATCAATTATTAAAATGCATGAACACCCATGAGTTATTATAAATGTGTAAAACCCCCTGAGATTTTTATAAAGTCTCTACCTCCTTTATCACTGAGATCATTTAAGGGCCTTAACTGGTCACCGTGATACATATTTTACATTAATACTGAATATAAATGATGCAAAAGCAAGTGTACTCTTTTTTTTTTTTTAAACGGCAAATATTACAACTACTTCCTACACTACTCCTATATCAACCACACCTATACCAACACCAATTTACTCCTAAACCACCTTATGTCTCCACCAGGGATCGAACCCTGCACCTCCTCCTTCCCGCTCCAGTTACATTCCACTGCACCACCTTATGCCTCCCAAAAGCAAGTGTACTCTCCAGTCCATTTTTTTTTTGAAATATTAAAATAATTGTAATTTATACTATCTATCTATCTATACATTAAAAGAAAAAAATTTGAAGCATTCTCATGCATTACACATTATCAATTATGTGGAAATATGAAGGATTTTGATTGGTTATTACAATTTTAAATTTGGTATATTGGATGTGGAACATTTTAAGTTGTTAAGATGTAGTGCACCATATAACTCCCATTATTTATTTTAGATGTTGACTAATACATAATTATTATTTAATCTCATATATATTTATTTACAAAATTCAAAAATATTTTAAACATATATATAGATTCACCATGACAAGATTTAATCCATAGACATCAAACTTGAATATTTTATTAATTAATTAAAGTATTTATTTATTAAAATATTGTTTTTATTAAATAACATAAATTGAAATAATAAAATTTTTAAAGTAGAGCATTTATTAAATACTCAATACTTCAGCTTATCAAAGAAATCAATATTTATTTAGGTATACAATTACGAATGGATACATTAAAATGACCAATAAAGTTACGCATCGATTAAATACAAACTATCATCTTATCAACATTTACATGAATTCTAACACATTTTCTACTTTTTACTCATTATTTATTCAAATATTACCTTCTACCTTATATATTTACTACATGGAACATTTTGAATATAAATTTCACTTTATATATATTGAGTTTGTTATGATTTTGAAAATTTATTTATTGGATTATTAATGCAATATTTTAAGGATGAAATAGATATAGATCTTTATGTGCTGCATAGTAAATTGTGGCAGCACCTTGCTTATTTCTTGATCTTGGTATCATTTTAGTTAATTTTGATGCTACGTAGCAGAAATCAACATATGGGTGGTATTGGTGTTGTTGCTAGGTATCAATGGCAAAGATTATTGCTTGGTGTCAAAATTTGTGTCTTATGGTTCATTTAAAAGGTGTGAAAAGTTTGACTGACAAATTAGCAACTGGAGTGGTTCGAAATTTTGAGTGTCAACATATAGTAATTAATTAAAGCGGATTTCTCTTTGGTGATTAAATCTCCTAAGTCTACAGTATAGATTTGCATTTTTTTCTTTACATTATAGAAGAAATCGAGGCATTTAATGTAGAATTTTGTCCATTAGTAGTCGCTATGCTCTAATTTTATTTTTTTGATCTTTTCATGATCATTGTTTTGAACTATACTAATTTGGAAATATGTTCTATGTATTAGTTGTTTATCCAGAGGGTACTCTCGCTTATATAATTGTTCTATCATTAGTGCATATAACAACATCTTCGCATTTACTTCCATGGGTTGAAAATAGACAAGGAAATCAATAAATGAAAATGTACTTATTGCTTTAAGATAGGTGGATAAAATGATCACAAAATTGGAACATTGTTGCCCAACAAAGTACAAACTCCAAAATTTTTCCAACGGTACATATATGACGTTGAACACGTAATCGACAACATGATCAATGCTCGTGCATTTTTTAAACCTCTACACTCAATTTTATGTATCTTTCACATATTTCGCTTAAAAAATATTCGCTATACATCATTTAGTATCCATTAGAATTATAGATACTGATGGTAAATAATTTATTTTATTATTATGGTAAATCCAAACCAATGGAGTCAAAAGTAAAACTTTATGTGACATTGATCAAAATCATTATTAATTATGCAAAGATATACAAATTAATTGTTAAAATTTCATTCATGCACCATGTTAGATTTTGTAATTACACATTAGTAAAAAAATAGATGACAATTAACAAGAAAAACAAAATTACATTTTAGTCCACAAAACTCAACCACAACTCGAATTAATACCTGAAAAGACATTTCTGCCCATATTATTATTATTATTGTTAACAAACAATAACAAAGCAGATAAATTGCAACCCAAAATATGAACAATTAAGTCTCTAATGAACACGCCCATTACATTACATTAAGAAAAAACACAAATTATATCCATTGACATTCTTTCAATTGCAAAAATATCTCAATTTCTAATTGAGGTCAACTCCAACATTTGAACGTTAAAATACAATCCATTTCACATGTCCAATTCTTAGATTTTCAAATTCATGGGGCTCAATGTAATAACCCTTATTATTTCTGCAAACATAAGATACTGGATGACAATTACATATTTTGTAGTCTCTCCTATATAAAATTATTGCTCCAAATGCATGTGCAACGTATTTGGACATGGGTGATCCAGAGTATAAATGTGAACATGTGCTTTATTCTGGTTTGAAGAAAGGAGACCACCTAATAAAAAAAAAAAAAGAATCCTAAGTTCACCCTATGTTGCATGAGAGGTCTGGTCAAGCTTCCAATTCTTCA
This sequence comes from Plantago major, assembly GCA_026545765.1. Classification (NCBI taxonomy): domain Eukaryota; kingdom Viridiplantae; phylum Streptophyta; class Magnoliopsida; order Lamiales; family Plantaginaceae; genus Plantago; species Plantago major. The sequence continues at coordinate 42,640 of JAIFAC010000494.1, forward strand.
ACAACCACCTCAGTTGTTAAGTGATCTCTTAGAGGATAGACACGAGAATAGTCGGAGTATCATTGAGAACTTATGGGCATATAACATGATGTTCTCTTTTACTTCTATGGGTACGAAAATAGACAAAGAGGTTAACAAAGGTCGGAGTCCTTATTGTTTCAAGATGGGTGGTCAGAATTTCCACAAAATTGGCTCTTTGTTGCCAGACAAAGGAAAAGAACCAAAGTTTGCTCAACTATACATCTATGACACTGAGCACGAAGTACAGAACAGAATCAATGCTCTTGGGTTAGTGCCAGTAATATCTATATATTGTTTAATGAAATTCCTTATAATAATAATGTTACACGATAATTAGTTCATTTAAGTAAATTTGTATATATGCATGTATGCCAGTGGTGATGGGAATGGTTTGGACACTTCGTAATAAACAAAGATCAAAGATATGGTCGACTAATATAATCCTTATGCCAAAACATAGAGGATGGCCAGGATCGATATCTCTTAATAACTCAAAGATATATTAGTCTCCAAATTATAGCAAACGTGCTAAGGATGGACGGACCTATAATTTACTCATAACGCATCAAAGGTTGCCGCCATTATTGAAGGAGACATTGAGAATGTGAGGCATAAGAGGGATATCATGGTCGAGTTGAAGTCGATCGATATTTGCAAAGGATAAATGAATTTCTTCCATGTTATATCCCTCGCATTACCCACTATTGTTCGTGTATGCGTAAGATGGTTGGTATATAGAGATACCAGAACTACATACAGTAAGAGGCCAGATCTCACACTTAGGGAGTTCTTAGCATTCAGAATTCAACACATGGAGGGAGAAGGTCACCAGCTTATACTTGGCAGGAGATTGTTTCAACAATTTATTGTTGATTCCTACATGATGATGGAGTCACAAAGACTTCAGTGGATTCGTCACAATCAATCAAAGCTTAAATACAAATCTTATAAGTAGATTGCCAGCAAAGTTGATAACTTTGAATATGATCCTACATCATGTGGTAGTCTTTGCATACTGCCATCATCTTATCTAGGGGGTGCTAGATGGTACATCCAGATGTACCAGGATTCTATGGCTATATGCAAATGGGCAGGATATCCGTGCCTGTTCATAATATTTACATGCAATTCAAAGTGGCCAGAGATCACAAGGTATGTTGAGAGTCTTGGGTTGAGACTGGAAAACAAGCTTGATATCATATGTCGACTCTTCAAGATGAAACTCGATGAGTTGATCAGTAATATAAAAGATGGACATATGTTTGGAAAACCAAAAGCACGTAAGTTGGTTTTATTTATTTATTTATTTTTTTTTTTTTGTCTCTACATGTTTATATTTTATGAAATCCAAAAATGCTTTATAATATCTATTACTATGAATTTTTTTAGTCATATACATCGTTGAGTTCCAAAAGCGAGGACTTTCGCATGTTCATATTTTGGTAATCCCAATAAGGCGAGGAGAAGATTAAAATAACATTGATGACTACATATGTGCAGAGTTACCCGACAAGGATACTAATCCGTAATTGTACGACGAGTGTCAACCCATTACGATTCACGGACCATGTGGTCCGGCTAGACCTACTTCTCCATGCATGGAGGACAACAGGTGCTCCAAACATATTCCAAATCGCTACAACGAAAATACCTATGTTGTCGATGCTGGATATCACATATATCGAAGAAGGGACACAGGTGTCACCGTCGATAAAAATGGAGTTCAGCTTGACAACTTGTAGATTTATATTAATTAAATATTATGCTTAGTTTATTGTCGTATAAACCTAGATTTATTTGTTGCGAACTTAGTATATGAGTTTATCGCTTTTAAATGCTTTGTTGTCCCCTACAATGCTCAGTTGCTCCTGAAGTACCAATCTCAAATTAACATAGAATACTATAAAGGTGGGGCTTCAATGAAATTTTTGTTCAAGTACATGTTGAAAGGAAGGGACAGAGCGGGTGTTACATTCATAGACATAAATAATAATGATGAAATTAAGAGGCATACTGATTGCCGATATGTTTCAGCATGTGAGGCAATATGGAGAATTTTTGAATTCTAGATACATTAGAGGATACCTACGGTTGAGAGTCTGGCATTTCATCTAGAGGATGAGCAGGGGGTACCTTTCAGAGATGGAGATTTCATGACGGATCTGCTTGATAAGCCTTCGCCATAAATAAGTTTCAATGGTTCGAGTGAACAAGGTTGACGAAGCTAGGAAATTGACGATCCCGAGTTGCCCGTGAGTATTAATCGAAGGATGGCTCAAGAAGTGGTCCCAGAGGAAAACCAAGTCAAAAGTCGCTGAAGGATATATAACAGTCGATGGCATTTGAAAACATGTACTATATGCGACTTACGTTGAATCATGTTAGAGGTGCAACACCAGGATATCAGAACAGTGAACGGTGTTGTTTACGAGACCTGCAAGGACTCATGTGCGGCTTTAGGCCTACTAACAGATGACGGGGAGTATGTCCATGGAATTACTGAGGCAAGTCACTGGGGATCATCACGTTTCCTTCGTCATCTTTTTACGATCGGTGCTTCTTCTTTCTCGAAGCAAGGCGAGACCAGAGGAGGTATGGAGGAAGGCATGTAACTTCTTATCTGACAACATTCTATACATCAAGCAAAAAACTTCTCATAATCCTGGTAATTTGTTAGTAAATTTTATATTTTACCGAAATACGAAAATGCTATACATTTACTTATTACTTATTTCGATTCATTTCGCGATTCAGGTTTGAGGCTTACAGATGAACAAATCCATAACCTATCGTTGCTTGAAATTGAGAAGCTATTGAAAGAAAAATGCAGCAGTCTTGCTTTTTTTGAGTCTATGCCAATCCCAGATGAGTCTATAACTGACAACGTCACGAATCAGTTTATAGTTGATGAGATGTCATACGACAGAGATGCCATGAGATCATAATTCGATGGATTGTACCCACATTTGAGCGTACAATTTACGATAAGATTATGGATGCAGTTGACGGGGGCAGAGGTGGTGTGTTCTTTTTAGACGGCTATAGTGGTACAGGCAAGACTTTTATTTGGAGGACGTTGTGTTCCGGCTTACGTGCTAGAGGAGATATAGTGCTTCCAGTAGCATTAAGTGGTATTGCATCACTCTTGCTACCTAGAGGTAGGACTGCTCATTCTAGGTTTGGTATTCCTATTAAGTGTCATAAGGAATCAACATGCAGCAAGTTGAAGCCGGATTCTGATGTCACCGGCTTACTCAAGCAAACCAAACTTATAATTTGGGATGAGGCACCGATGACCAACAAACATTGCTTTGAGGCACTCGACAGGAGTCTAAGAGATGTTATGAAATGTCCAGATGATCCTTTCGGTGGCTTAGTAGTGGTATTCGGTGGAGATTTCAGGCAAATTTTGCCAGTTGTTCCTGGTGGTAGTAGATTTGATATTGTAAATGCCTCTCTGCATCTCTTCGACATCAGGATTCATGTGAGGTTCTAAAACTCACAAAAACATGCGATTGCGTAAACTCTAAAATTCTTGCTACTATCATATGAATTGTTCGTTATGTTGTTCTTTTAATTAACACCTTTTTTCTATTCGCATCGGATCATCAGCTGTTGAGGTTAGTGAAACTAAAGATTTTGCCAAGTGGATACTACAAGTCGGTGATGGGGTCGCGGGCGAACCCAATGATGGCGAGGTAGACATCAAGTTACCTGATAAAATACTTATTCGTGAAGTAAGTAATCCTATTTCCACCATTGTAGACTGCACATATCCTTCCCTTTTGGATCACTTAGCCTATCCAACTATAGATCCGACTTCCATCACCGTGTTGTTCTTGCACCGACTAATGAAATGATCAATGAGATTAATGACTATGTCATGTCTAAAATGCATGGTGATTCTGTGGAGTACTTGAGTGCTGATAGCATAAGCAAGACCGAGTCAGTAGATAGTGAAATGGCAGAATTATTCTCAGTAGAATTCTTGAACACTATTAATTGCTCGGGACTACCTAATCATAGAATAGTGCTTAAGGTTGGATGCATGATCATGCTTTTGAGAAATATTGACCAGGCTTCTGAGTTGTGCAATGGAACAAGACTTATAGTAACTAATCTGGGGAAACATATCATAGAAGCAAGAATGATATCTCAAATGAATGCTTGGCCAAAAGGTTTTCATCCTAGGATGACGATGAGCCCATCTGATGAGATTAAGTTTCCTCTAAGTTTTGATAGGAGACAGTTTCCTATATCCGTCTGCTTTGCAATGACGATAAATAAAAGTCAGGGACAGTCTCTCTCTCATGTCGGTCTCTACCTACCTTCTCCTATATTCAGCCACGGACAACTGTATGTTGCTCTCTCTAGAGTTATAAGTAGAAAAGGGCCTGAAAGTACTCATATGTGATAATGAAGGTGAGACGTACGACACGACAACCAACGTGGTTTACAAAGATGTTTTCGATAAATTATGGGGTAAATTTATTTTTTCATATATATTTGTTAACTTGCATAATTTCATTTATGTTTTATGTTTCTCAATTTATAATACATCTAAGCGTATATCCTTATACTTTTACAGGTACGGATGCCTTCATATGAAGTCAAGTCTTATCAGTAATTTACTAGATTTTACTCAATGCAAAACTATTATTCTTGTACATCAAGAATTTGTTATTCTTACAAACTATGATCCTCATATTATACATTGTTTTTTGAACCACCTTAAATATACCAATTTTCACTATAGCATTCTTAAGCGTATGCATGATAATGCTTATCAGATATATAGATCAAACTAACGAATTGTAAAATGGAACAAGTCTAGCTCATAGTTACTAATGTTAGAAAGCATATCATTGAGGCAAATATAATATCGTAGTCTACCCAAATTTCAAAAGATTTATCATTCAAATTGTGATGGTTAGCCCATTCTACAAGACGAAGTTCCCTGTCAATTTTGATAGAATATAATTCCACATATCGTCTATTTTGCAATGACCATGAACAAAAGTCCTTGGCAATCTTTCTCACACGTCGGACTCTACCACCTCACCAGATTCAAACGTGAACAATTGCATGTTCTCTCTACGCTACCAAGAAGAAGAGATTCAATGTATTCATATAAGACGAACATGGTAAAACATATGATACGCTATGTTCATTAACTTTAACATTTTATTATACGATATATTCATTTCTTATTTTGAGTTTGGCCTCCATGCCCCGTCGAATATCGACTGGCCATTAACTAGTTAATTAAAATACTAAAACTCTACACATTTTTTTCTGGTTAAATCAACAGTAGAACTCAATCACACAAACTGGTAATATAGCTTCGAGACACATAAACAACAACCATATATAACACAAATTAATTTTTTCACTACTTATCAACATATTATACCAATTCATTAGTAGTCATGTAAACGAAAAAAGTGAAGGCAGAAGATAATTAATTAAAATACTAAAACTCTACACATTTTTTTCTGGTCAAATCAACAGTAGAACTCAATCACACAAACTGGTAATATAGCTTCGAGACACATAAACAACAACCATATATAACACAAATTAATTTTTTCACTACTTATCAACATATTATACCAATTCATTAGTAGTCATGTAAACGAAAAAAGTGAAGGCAGAAGATAAAACACTAAAATTAAGAATACCCAGTCCACATAGTTGCATATTAATTTGGAGTAGGAAAATGTAAATAAAAAAAATAAGGTACAAATTTTTAAATAACTCGGGGGGTTTTGGACACATTTTTTTATAACTCACAGGGGTTTGGAATTGATTCGTTAACTCAGAGTGGTTTCGTGCACATTTTTAATAACTTAGGGACTCATTTTTAACTCAGGGATTTAACGCACATTTTTTGATAACTCGAGTGCTTGATTAATTCGTTGCTAACTCATGTGCTTTCACGACATTTTAATAACTCAGGGTGTATTTTGCATTAAACCCATCCTAATTGTAACATGAGAGTCATTAGATAATACAACTGAAAAAAGCCATGAAGAACAAGTATCCCAAATAAAATGAAAGTATAGATGGGTTTAGATTACTAATTCTATTACAAAAGTGGTTTATCGGTTAATCCTTGCCAAAAGTTCGTCTGCTTGCTTCTTTGGCTAAATGACTGCTGCATTTTCCTCTCTGAAAATAAAAGAGACTCTTCCTTCAGTGTCTTTCGTAAGGTATCTGCTTCTTCAAGGATTTGCTGCTGATGCACCCCTCCTGTTTAGACAAGAATTGAGAAATTTTGAGTCTGTTTGTACCAATACAGGTTTTAATTGAAGGTTAAACATAATTGTAAACCAATTTTATAGCACTAATTTCAGCTGTATCACACGATCCGTTTTTTCCGAGAAAAGTGGCACTTGCTTTAATAAAATCTCCATTATTATTCTGATTATTATGCCTGCTCCGGCATTTTCATTGGGTAAGATTGAACCATCTATGTTCATGGTGAAATTTGTTTGGGCAGGTTTCCATTTGCAAAGAGGTTTTGTTAGTTTTGTATGTTTGGGTACGAAGGTGGTTGAGTTGTCGTGTATAAGTTCTAAAAGTTGGGTGTGGAACTTGTAAGAGTCAAACTGTCAATTTCTGAAGATTTTATCAAGTCTGAATTTCCATCCAGCAAGCCATGATAAGTTGGAGTTGTAGTTTATGAATTATGAGTGGTGGAAATTATGCGCGGGATATTTTGTTTGAACTCGTTAGAGTTTGTAATCCAGAGAAGATTGTGTTGTATTGTGGTGGCACTGAAAGTAAAGGTGTGTTGTGGTTCTATAATTCTCTGTGGCTATTGCAGAAAGTACATTTATCATGGTCAATTATTCCTCGTTTTTGAAGGCGGGCTGATGTAGGCAAACGATCATGTACAACAAGCCATATGAAGACTTTAATTATGTTAATAATTTGTGTACAAGAGATAAAAGAAGAAAGATCCCACATGAAAATAAAATGAAAGAATTGAAAAATATATATATAAGCTCTTGCATAATAAAAATAATTATGAAAAAGGCCTAATAGTGGACTTTACAAGTGGATTTAGTGCTTGGGCTTTGTAAATTAGATGGCGAATTACATCTGGACCCCCTACTAAATTTTCTTATTATAAATGGATCCCTGTTAGTTCAACAATAACAAGAAAGTCCAATTAGATTCAACTTAATTACATCTAAGTCCACGAATTTAACTTTTGGCGGATTAAAACTTGGAAAATCCTTTTTTACCCCTCTCCAATTATCAGCTTTTAGAAGTAACCAAACAGGCTTAACTTATAGGTGTCACGTGTGGACTTAAATGTAATTGAAGTACAACTATTAGGTTCTTATATGTAATTGAAATCTAACAATTTTTTTTTTTAAAATTATTAAAATTTTATTTTTCCATCAATTTCAATTGAACCACATTGTTTCGAATAATTATGAATGGACCCCATTGTTACAACATAATTTCTAAAACCACCATTTCACTAAAATGAAACAAGTAAAAAAGAAATAATTGTTGATACAGATATATGTCCAATCCGTTAAGGGCGCCATAGAGCGTGTCCTAGAGCGCATCACGGCTTAATGGCCAATTCAGTACTGGTCTGACCTCACATGGTCCGTCCTAAGTGAATCAACCAGTACGCTAAAGTCACTACACCCTCACAACTAGTCCGAGCTAGCTGGAAAAAGGACTTCTAAACTGCTACGCCAAGACAAAGATGACCAACGGACGACGAGATAGCCTATCTGACGCCACCTTTACATTAAGACCAAACGATATGTTGGAACCATCGCGATATTCCGTGAGACTCTCGCTCGACATCCAGAGTTACCAAGGGCAAATCAACCAAGGCATGATCCGTCTGAAGGATCGACACGACCCAACAGATGGAACTACCCTCCTGTGCCCACTAATTGGTATCGACTATTGTTCACTATCACAGGGCCAAAGGTAGATTGGTGTCCAAATCAATCATACACTGCACCATCTTACGAGTCACTTCATAAGCTATGGTCTCTATAAATATAACTCAAGGTCCAAACTTTGAGGTAAGCCATATCAAGGGAGAATCCTAAGTTCTAAGTGATTTTCCATATCATAACCTTCCTCATAACTATTACATCGAGAGCTTTCCAACTCTCTCTCGAGTAAAGTCGCCATCGGATTGACAACTAATCCGTAACCCTTCTAACCCCCACTTAGTCCTTTCCGCACTCGTCCTGACATGAGAGCCCAAATTTCTGACTTCAAGTAGGAGGCGGATATTAGAATAGGTTACCTGTATTAGTTTAGTTAGTGCTTGAGGCTAAATCCTTCAGCAATAATAATAAAGGTTAAAAAAGGAAAGAAAAATTGCATTTTCTTATTTTTTTAAAATGGAATTAACTCCATGGCGCTTCCATATTATGTATCTAACATGGGATTAATGCAATTGTTTCTTATTTTTTTTTTTAAAATTTAATTGTTTTTTTCTTTTAAATTTTTTATTTATTATATATTTTTTTAGTTTTGAAATTTATGGATAATTTTGAATTTTTTCAATAAAATAGGATCAATGTGAAATTAACAAATATCTACCGTATTTGCATTTTAGTCCAACACATTTATGTATTTTTCAAAGTGACACGTGTCGCGTAAATAAGCTGCCAAGTGTCATATGGTATTTAAATCGACATTAATGCATATATAATATATTCCATACGATTAACAATTTATAACATTTGTATAACAATTAAACATATTTATATACAGTAATAATATTTTTATGAAAATTAATCATTTTTGTTAAAATTAATAATTTAATAATTAATAAAAAATTTAATATGCGTATTATGTATGTCATATGTTAACAGTGGATACAATAAAAAATTAAACATTCAACAATTAATCATTTAGCAAATTAAAATAGGAGTATTTATAAAGAATGGGTGTTGGTCCAGATAACGGCAAAGGGAAAAGACTGGAGGGGGGTGAATAGTCTTTTACAACTTTTGTCGATAAACAAAATTTCTCAGATATTTGTGAAGATATCTGATACTTAATTTCAGAGAGCGGAAGACTTTTCTATGATAAGTACACGTGCTCAGCAAGATATGTGTAAATACTCAGCAAGGTAAATAAAGCAAGTAATAAATTGCAGAAAGTAAATAACACTGATCTTTATAGTGGTATCCAAGGTGGCGAATCCTTCAACTAATACACTTCGCCTTTCTCGCACCTAGAATCCACTAAGATGATAAATGAGTTCACCTTACAAATATCTTCTTTTGATTCCTAAATACACTAGGTTCCCAACCAAGTGTTCCCCCTGAGTTATTCCCCGGCTTTCTCAGCCAAGTACTTCCTATACTCAGAAACCTTTGAGCTATTCCTTAGTTTTCCAAAGTAAGTACTTCCTATGCTCAAGAATCTTGAGTTATTCCTTAGTTTCCCAAACTAAGTACTTCCGACTCCACGCCGCTTAAGGTGTTGGTTAAGGTAGTTTGTCGATTTGATAGATTAATAACTTCTACGCTTATGTAATACTACCTTCTTGAACAAGAGTCACTTAACATACTTCACAATGTGTGGTGATATGTTCTTTCGAACTAAGTTTATGATAAATGTTCTAGAGAATGAATCTTTATTCTTGATCTTCGATTCAACTCCTTCACATATAGTAATGCTTGTTAAGGATCGTGACACTTAGAACTTTGTACTACTTAGAATTCAAGAGCTTAATCGCAATCGTAAGTCAAGAATAAGTAGATTGAAGGTCAGATGCTCGAATGAACAAGTTCGTAGATGTAAGTTCTTGTGTAAGTTCTGTGTAAGTTCAAGGTGTGTTTCAAGAATTCTAAGTGATGATATTTATAGTTGAAAATCATGCCGCTTGAATAGTATCCGTTAGCTTAATGAAATTCAAACTATTGATATCTCAAAATAGTAATCAGAAGACGCTGTCTCTTTCGTAGATTTTCTTTGTTCGTGATGTCTCGTCATGCATTTATCGCATTGTACTATTTTTGTCCTGTAGTGCCAACAGAACTATGCACGCTTTCTGAAGCATTGCATGTCCCTCTCCAGAGACCTTCTCATCTCCAGATATCTGTTGAAACATTGTTTCCCAGAAACATAGTTTTATCCAAGGTATCTCGAGTGTAGATATCTGTAGGCACTTTTCCTCGCTCGTAAACCTTGCCTTCTCGTATATCTTTGCAAACCGGTTCATTGAGTAACACTTGTTTGTCAAAGATATCCGACATAAGTATCGATAACCTTTGTCTTCAGCAATCTTGTGCAGTCTTCAAAACTTCATTTTAAAGTTGAACTTCTCCTGCTGGATGCCTTCTTCTTGATCTTCTTCAAGGAAATAAAAATTACATTCAGAGACCTAACATCCTATACAAGATTTGCTAGACTATCATACTTAGTGATTTTCCTCTTTTATAGTGCTCAAGTGAACCAAGAGTACTAACCACCCTTCTGAGCTAAGATAAGTCATTAGGTTGCTGATCAAAATCTAAACATATATTCCTTACAATGGGTAAGGCCTTGTTTGTTTGCACAATAAGTTACTATAGCAAATAAGTTGGTCAACTCAAAATCAACTGAAAGGACCCAGATGTAATTGTTCAACTAACAGGTATTTATATGCAACCGGGGCTTCTAACAGAGGGGGGGGGGGGGTATATGTAATTGATCCAATTAAATTTACAAGTTTATGATGAGGCACTTGGGCACTTGGGGCTTGACTTTCAATTCAAATGTTAATTTTCGGATATGATTTTGTTTGTTAAAATTCGAAAATTGCTTCAGAAAAATCGAAAAGGTGTCTCTATCCGAAATTCGTTTGGATAGACATGACTGTTTGAAACTTTATTGATTTCTCTGAATTGTTGTGTCTTTACCAATAGACACAATCTCCATTATAAATACAGAGTTCATGTAGAAGGAAAACTCACTTCTTCTCACACCATCTTCTGCACTTCCTCATTCGAATTTATTGATTTCTCTTAATGGTTGTGTCTTTACCAATGTATACAATTTCCATTATAAATACAGAGTTCATGCGTATGAAAACTCAATTCTTCTCACACCATCTCGCACTTTCTCATTTGAATTCTCGAGCCTTGTCAGATCCTCGCGAACAAGTTTCCATAGTCGAAATATTGTTTTCGGAAAGTAATATCACGCCTCAAGGTTCTATGCTTTTTACTATTTCCATTCTCAAAATTTAACAATCGAAAAACAATACTTCCAAATGGAGGCAGACATGAACAACAACATGAAGGTGCAGTTCCAGGAGAAGGACTCCATCAAACTTGATCGATTTGATGGAATGAACTATCCAAGGTGGCAAGACAGAATGGCGTGGCTCCTGCTCTCAATGAAACTCTACTATCTCTTGGATCCGAATTTACTACCTATTCCAGAGGCCAAAGATGACGATTCGGGCGAGGAGAAAGGAAGATTGGATGCTCAGAAGGCCAAGCGTGAGTCGGATGAAATGCTGTGCAGAGGCTACATTCTGAACTCCCTTACCGACAGGCTGTACGATGTCTATCGAAATCTCAAGATGCCACAAGAGGTATGGGCTGCACTTGAATCAAAATACAAGCATATGAAGGAAGGTACGGATCGGTTTTTAGCATTAAAGTATTTTGAATTCAAGTTTGATGATAACATGCCAGTCATGGATCAAGTCCGTGAGTTGGAAATCCTGGTTTCACAAATGAGTGAATTGCAGATTAAGATTCCGGATGCTATCCAAGTGGGAGCAATTATGTCAAAACTCCCACCCACTTGGAATGATTATAGGAGGAAAATCCTTCACTCCTCAGAAAGCATCACGATTGAGAAGTTCATCACTCATTTACAGATTGAGAGTGAAACCCGTGCCAGAGATGAGCCGGTCGCAGGTTCGAAGATAAATCATGTTTCTGGAAAACCTCAATCGGGAAATTCAGGAAATCCAGGAAAAACTGGAAAGAACCAGGGTGGAAAGAATCAAAACAATCTCAAAGCGCAGAAGAAGGAGTTTAAGAACTCCAAGAAAAATCTTCCATGCTTCTACTGTGAGATCAAAGGGCACCTCATCAAAGACTGCCGTCATCGAATTATATGAAAAGTTTATGGTTCCACTGGGAACACCCAAGCAAATGCAATGAGGAAAACAAACTTGGTGGGATGGATCTTATTGTAATGATCACAGAGTCGCATATGGTCATTGTGGTGAAATCGCAGATTGGTGGCTCGACTGGAGCAACCATTCATGTGTGTAACAACAAGGATCCGCTCAAGTCCTACACCGAGATGAAAGAGCTCAAGAAGTTCTAATGGAAATCATGCTTCCACAAAGTCATGGGCAAGGGAAATGTGGAAATATCTTTCACTTCTGGACAAAAGCTTACCCTTGTGAATGTATTCCATGTCCAGATTTGCGAAAGAATCTGATTTCTGCAAATCTCTTGTGCAAGAAGGGTCTCAAGATTGTTTTAGAATCTGGTAATGTAATTGTATCTAAGAACCATAGCTTCGTAGGAAAAGGCTACTCTTGTGATGGCATGCTCAAGTTATCTATCAATGAAATAACTATTTACGCTTACATTGTTGATTCTCCTATTTGTTTATGGCATGCTAGATTAATTTAGGTCACTTAAATTTTAATTGCTTGAATTATATGTCGAAACATGGTTACATTACATACAAAAAGGAACAAGACAAAAAGTGTGAAATTTGTGTTGAAGCCAAAATGACTAAGAAACCTTTTTCCAAAGTTGAAAGAAGTAGTGGATTATTGGATCTTGTGCATTCTGATATTTGCGAGTTAAATGGTCAATTAACAAGAGGTGGAAAGCGATATTTTATCACTTTCATTGATGACCATTCTAGGTATACTCATGTATACTTAATAAGAACCAAAGATGAAGCATTTGATAAGTTTAAGGAATTTAAATCCATAGTTGAAAACCAAAAGGATACACGAATCAAAGTGCTTCGAAGTGATAGAGGGGGATAATATTTTTCAGCCTTCAACAAGTTTTGTGAAGACAATGGAATTATTCATCAAAGAACAGCTCCTTATACGCCTCAACAAAATGGCGTGGCTGAAAGAAAAAAATCGTTCCTTGGTTGAAATGGTAAATTCAATGCTCATGAATTTGAAACTTCCTTTCTACTTATGGGGTGAAGCTTTAGTAACACCATGTCATATTTACAACAGAGTTCCGTTTAAGAAGTTTCGTGCTTCACCTTATGAACTTTGGAACAATGGCAGAAAATCTAACTTAAACTATTTTAAAGTGTGGGGGTGTGTAGCTTTTTATAAGGTTACTGATCCTCACAAATCTAAGTTAGGGCCAAGATGAATTAAAAGTGTTTTTGTTGGCTATGCACAAAATTCAAAGGCATACAAACTACTGGATTTGCAATCCAATGTAATAGTAGAATCTATACATGTGGAATTATTTGAGGATAAATTCCTGCATAGTGTGGTGGAGCCTATAGTCGAGGAAACCAAGAAAGAACCATCAACTGTTGATGATAAAAGAACTCGTGAAAAGAGAAAACCTGAAAATCAACCTAGTGTTGAATTACGAAGAAGTCAACAAGCAAGAAAAGAAAAGGACTTTGGTCCTGATTTTATTTCACCAGATTCAATTACTTTCCTAGTAGAAGCTACTAGAGAAAAGGTACGAAAACTTACTCCCATGATTTTTAACATCGATGATGAACCAAAAACCTTCAAAGAAGCCATGTCTTCAAAAGATGCAGCTTTTTGGCAAGAAGCTGTTAACGATGAAATGGACTCTATAATGTCCAACAATACTTGGTTTTTAGTTGATCTTCCACTTAGTTCGAAGGCAATTGGGTGCAAATGGGTGTTTAGAAAGAAGTACAAAACAAATGGTTCGATTCAAACCTTTAAAGCAAGGTTAGTTGCAAAAGGCTTCGGACAAAAAGAAGGTATAGATTATTTTGATACATATGCACCAGTGTCAAGAATAACATCCATTAGAGTATTATTTGCACTAGCATCTATATATAACTTATTTGTCCACCAAATGGATGTTAAAACGGCCTTCTTAAATGGTGACTTAACCGAAGAAGTTTACATGGAACAACCAGATGGTTTTGTGCTACCAGGAAATGAACATAAAGTATGTAAACTAGTTAAGTCACTTTATGGATTGAAGCAAGCTCCCAAGCAACGGCACAAGAAATTTGATATGGCAATATTAGCAAATGGTTTTAGGCATAGTGATGCCGATAAATGCATTTATTGCAAGATGACTAGTGAGTATGGAGTTTTACTATGTCTCTATGTTGACGATATGTTAATCGTCAGCACCAACATGAAAGGCATTGAAGATACTAAAAGTTATCTAACTTCAGTTTTTAAAATGAAAGACTTGAATGAAGTAGATACCATTTTGGGAATCAGGGTTGAGAGGCATGAGAGGGGTTATTCCCTAAATCAAACTCACTACATTGATAAGATACTTGATAAATTTAAATATCTTCAAATTGTAGATGCCAGTACTCCAATGGACTCTAGCATTAAAATGCAAGAAAATAAAGGGAGAACTATTGCTCAATTAGAATATGCAAGTGCAATTGGGAGTCTAATGTATGCAACTCATTGCACAAGGCCAGATATAGCTTTTGCCATGGGCATAATGTCGAGATTTACCTCAAACTTGGCACACAACATTGGGAATCAATCAAAAGGATACTTGGTTATCTTAAAAGAACCAGGAAAAGAAGTTGATTTACAATGATTTTCCAAATGTGCTAGAAGGATATTATGCAAGTTGGATGTCTAGTACTAATGAGGAAAATTCCACTGGGTGGATATTCTCCTTAGAGGAGGGGTCAAGTCAAGCATCCAAGAAACAAACTTGCATAGCGCATTCAACATTAGAATCGGAATTTATAGCCCTTGCAGCAACATGTAAAGAAGCAGAATGGTTGAGAAATTTACTACTTGATATAGAGCTGTGGCCATAGCCCATGTCTGCTGTCTCTTTATACTGTGATAGTGCCGCAACAATGTCTAGAGCTTACAGTGACGTGTACAATGGGAAGTCTAGGCATATTGGTTTAAGGCACACATATGTGAGAGATTTAATTACAAAATGGGTGATCACCATAATATATATATGTGAAGTCCGCTGAGAATTTAGCGGATCCTCTCACTAAAGTGCTAGCGAGAGAGTTAGTGAATAACACTACAAAGAATATGTGAATTAAATAAATAAGCACCTGTGATGGGAACCCTACCATGAATTAGTAAAAGCTAATGTGCAAGGTTCAAAGGGTAACAATAAGTCACTGTTATGTGCTTGATTGCACTAGCAAAGATGCATGTAATTTTTAAGAGGCTAGTGGTGACAATTGCAGCGAGAAAGGATGAACGTTTTTCATTCTTAATAAAGTCTAGTCTACAAAGAATTGGGACAAGAGTTGAGACTTTACCTAAGTGGACATAGAAGTGGTGCCGCTTCGATTAGAGTCAGTGTTATTCTATTAATGTCCATGAAAGTGTTCATGATTAGCACATGGCCATATACAATAGTGCTAAGGTTGAGTTGAGAATCTTTTGAGAATCAAAAGAAATAAGTATTATGTGTGTCATTCCTCCGGTTTTAAGACATAGGAGTTAAAGTTCAAATCTCTTAAGATACCTATAACTTCGTTAGAACTTTAAGGAATGTGCACAAATAATTTGAGGTCCAAATCGAATGATACCTCATTGTACTCGTAATACTTATTCAGAGAAGACAATACACAAATTAGTCGGGGATTGTTAATAATTTATGTACAAGAGATGAGAAGAAAGATCCCACATGGAAATAAAGTGAAAGGATTGAAAGGTATATAAGTAAGCTCTTGCATAATAGAAATAATTATGGAAAAGGCCTAGTGATGGGCTTTACAAGTGGATTTAGTGTCGCTTTGTAAATTAAATTTACAAGTCTATGATGAGGCACTTGGGCACTTGGGGCTTGACTTTCAATTCAAATGTTAATTTTCGGATATGGTTTTATTTGTTAAAATTTGAAAATTGCTTCAGAAAAATCGAAAAGGTGTCTCTATCCGAAATTCATTTGGATAGACATGACTGTTTGAAAATTTATCGATTTCTCTGAATGGTTGTGTCTATACCAACAGACACAATTTCCATTATAAATACAGAGTTCCTCGAGAAGGAAAAACTCACTTCTTCTCACACCATCTCCTGCACTTTCTCATGTCAATTCTCGAGCCTTTTTGTATCCTGCGAACAAGTTTCCATAGGTCGAAATATTGTTTTCGGAAAGTGATATCACGCCTCAAGGTTCTCTCTCGCTTACTGCTTCCATTCTCAAAATTTAACAAATTCTTGGTAAGGAAAGTATAAGGTCGCATGACGTAAATTTTTCCTAGGATCGAACGTCCCAAGTTATGGTGTTCTCGTTTGGTGTCATGGTATGGTATTACTAAGACAGGGTAGCAACTTTCATTGGTAGGATATGCTTTAGAGTTTCGAAATCCCAACTGTTGTTTTCTATGAAGGCCTCAACCTTCGCTTCTTCAATTATGTCTCTATATGGATATAATCTTGTAGTATTTTTTCGGGGATCCATTGATCTTTCTAGAATCTGATTGTGTCTATCCCTATCCGATATAATAAACCTCAGATGAAGGGTTATTTTAACTTGCATTTCGCCGTAACTAGATGTGGTTTAGTTTTGGTTTTGCGTGGAGGAAGTGGTATTAGAAAAATACTTGCTTTTATAAACCTCATAGCAAAGGGTATTTGGTTGGAAAGTCAGTTTTTAGAGGTGTTTTAATAAAGAAGCATTCTTAAGAGTGTGTAAATCCCGTATAACCCTTCAAGTTTTTTGGGCTTGCAAACTTGTTTGCAATTTATTTTTGCTCGTTCTTTTCTTTTTTTTCCCATTCCATGTTTATTAATTTCCTCAATTTTTCATAGACAAGTTGTGGGTACTTTTTCATTTGACATATAATACGTCGGGATTGCATAGGTAATTGCTTGGATGAGCATCAATCGTCCTGCATAGGGGAGACAACGTGTATATCAAATATTGATTTTATTAATAGTTCTGGTTATCATTTGTCGAAAAGGTCTCGCTTCCCTTTCCCTGTTAAGAAGGGGAGACACAAATATTTGTCTAATCACTTATTTCAGATGACGTGGGTTATATATTGTTTCCTGTGTAGTGGGTGTTTGTAGAAAAACTAATTCTACTCCTTTCCTAGCACACATTTTGTCCCGAAGCTAGTGCATATTCTTCTAAAGTTTCAGATAGAGTATCCTACTTTATTATCATTGCCTTTAGTTTATTTTATCTTCTCTTAAAACCTATATCCTGACCCACGGGAAGTTGAGTCTGGGAAGTAAAGAGTATAATTCATGTTTTCTATATATGCATGTTGTCATACTCTAGAACTGGTGCACAATAATGATTTACATTTATAAATTACATAAATTGTGATATTCAACCATACCTTAGCCTTATCCATAAGCACATGGAGGATATCTTCATCCTCAAATCATCATCCACTGCCCCAGTATTGTGCAACCCCGCAATAAACATCTCCAACTCCTTCAAGAATCCCATCACATCCTAATTCTCCATCCCATAGAACTTTGGAAGGTGCTGTAATAGATAAGGTTTGAGCTCATACTTACGAGCGACATCCCAAAAACTATGCAAGAACGGTGAGCCCCAATCCGAGCTCTAAATATATTGTGAATGGTGTTCGCTGGAGAACCACCACCAAATCCACCACCACCACCACCACCTCCAACATTATTCACATAACCCATCGTCAACCCGAGTCTCATAGAACTTCCTTCTCACTTCTATCAGATTCTGAACTAGATACTTCTTCACCCTCTAGTATTCCTACAAGACTAAACCTCAACCTCCTCCTATGTCTTTATATCTTGTCAACAAAAGGCTCTGTGGGAAGTTGCAAGTTTCGCCTCCCTTGCTTATACCTACAAACATGGAATGAAAAGGCATGAAACCAATGTTCTTCACGAATAGGGAAAATTACATAAACTACCTCTTAAATTTGAGGCCGTTATAGTTTAGTCCCTTCTATTTAAACAATTACAGACAAAACCCAAAACGAGATTTTTGAGTTGATCAGAAATAAAATAAGTAGAAAAGAAAATTAATTGGACTTAGTTGCAATTTATAATTTTCAATTTACTACACATTTCACTCTAATATTTTTTAATTACAACATTGCCACAATATTATTATAAATTAAACCCCAATAAAATTTATTTTTCAAAACATACCCAATTATTTTTCTTATTCTTCCTCCCTCCTCCTTCATCATCTTCAAAAAACTCCGAATTTCGGCCAACAACTCCAGTGGAAGCTGTTAAGCTACCACTGACGGAGTTGTTTGCAGCTCTGATTAGAGCTTTTTAAACAGCTCCTCACCAAAGCTGTTGACAGCTCCGACAGAGCTGTAGAAATATCTACGATCAAAGCTTCTTTTTTTAATAGATGATGAAGGAGGTAGGAGGTAGGAGGAGGAGGAAGAAGAAGAAGAAGAAGAAGAAGAAGAAGAAGAAGAAGAAGAAGAAGAAGAAGAAGAAGAAGGTGGTTGGAGGTGGTGGAAGGTGGTGGTGGTAGAAGATATGGTGGGTCGTAAGTTTGAATAACTAAAAATTTTGGGGTTTGTTTGTGAGAGTGAGAAATATTTTGGGGTTTATTTTAAAATAAGTGATAATTAATGTATTATTGAATTATAAAGAAAAGATAAAATGGGTGAAAAAGTTGACATGTGGGTCTATCTGTAATTACATTTTTTTCCTGTGTAAAAATGGGTGCTTCTGTAATTGTTTGAATAGACGGGACTAAAGTGACGAGAGGCCAAATCGTAGGGGTGGTATATGTAATTTTCCTAATTTAATAAAAATGCAATAGATCGTAGTAAACTAATCTTTAAACACACAAACTAAGGAGTTAAGTCCCTGGCAAAAGCAACAACTTCAGGCCAAATCAAGCCTTTAATATGTTTAACACAAACACCGATTAAAGATTACAGTATAACACAACAAAGAAGAATTAAGCCAATTACCAAATAGTCACGGATTGAGAGAAATGGAAACTTTCATTTAAATTACGTGTTAGAATCGATATACAAACTCCTCGTCTCCAATGTGTTACAAAAATTTTCCAGAAGGTTTATTACAATTGTTGAAATTGAATCTAGGGTTCTAAAAGTGATAAAGGAGAAAATGAATTTAAAAAATGAAGAATAAGTTACAGGAATGAAGTCTGAACTTTTCTGAATCGTTGAAGAGGTTATAAACAGGGTAAAATCTTCATGCTATCACGTGGGGCTCTGTACGCGGTGTATAACGTTGAAAAAGAACCAAGCGATCGCTCAGAGGCTCCAAGCGACCGCCCCAAGATCCTGAAGCCAGATGTTTTATTTATCAATGCATGGCCACCGATTTGAGGTTATGACCAAAATGGCTAGACCGCTCCAATGTGGTTCCAGTTTCGCATGTTTCGCTTAAACGGCTAAAATCTTATCCAAACTCCAATGCACTTACGCTTCAACCATGGCACTCCATTTTCCACCATCTTTTGGAACTTTTGACCTTCTGGTAATGCAACAAATGCATCATTTCAGCCTCAT
This sequence comes from Plantago major, assembly GCA_026545765.1. Taxonomy (NCBI): domain Eukaryota; kingdom Viridiplantae; phylum Streptophyta; class Magnoliopsida; order Lamiales; family Plantaginaceae; genus Plantago; species Plantago major. The sequence continues at coordinate 62,335 of JAIFAC010000494.1, forward strand.
TTCTTCACATAAATACTTATAACCTGGAGACAATGTGGAAACACAACAGACGCAAGAAACTACACAAAGTATGTACAAAATACAATTCAAGGTTAGCAAAAGAAAATAAAAGAACCAAATGAGTCATCCTAAATATGCATCATTAATAAGCATTCTGGAGCAAAAATTGTGAGTTACCGGGCAGATGAATCTGCTGGACAGAGAAATGGTTCTTTTTTTGTAGAGTAGTCGACAATTTGAAGGTGAAGGGTTAGACAAAGAAATGTTCCCGTGCCAGCTGCAACATTCGGTCCAGATAAGTCAATAAAAGGTCGCTTGAAATCAAAATGGCCGATTCTACATATGAATCAAGTAAAACGATTTAACCTAAACTTGGGAAAAACACCAAACTATTCCTACGTTACACTTTCAGATTATGTCGTGATACATGTTAAAGACTTGCATAAGATAATATGATTCATAGAAACCCACTACAATCTAGTCGACAACCATAAGGTAGTGCTTGGTTACAAACTTAGCGAAGTTAAGAACCGCTTCCGATAAGCATTTAATTATTATTTCTTCAATAGCTATAATTATATATGGTGTGAACTTTCGTTGTCGGTTATTTTGGTTTCCCGCATACTTTTTGGGAATAGTCACCAAGGATTTCATCAATATTGTTGTGTAGATTTGTAAGATTTAGAAAATTTAAGCATAGCCCACTAATGATAAATCGATCGCTGATATTTCATACATGACCATGAATGCCCAAAATTATTTGTGATCATGTATGTTGAACTAATATACTTCCACCCTTAAAATGCAAGATATAGTGAGAGGAGGTGGCAGGTGGACCCACCCTATGGGCTAGGATGGGCTCTAGTCCGGGATGGCTAAAAATTTACAAAAAATTCAAAATACAAAGGAGGAATGTGTTGAGAATGAGAGATACGCCATATTGCTTATTACTCGTTTATGTTATAATTTCAAAATAAATTCTCATATCGTTATTAAATTGGAAATTAATTTTTCTTGTAAAATTATCTCGCATATTTCTTTGAACTGGGATGCATGGGAAAATGGTATAAAATCAACATACTATCTTACCCTAAAATATCTCCGCGACACATGTAATCCTTCTATATTTGAAAAATCATTATGAAATTTGTGGTGATGCTGAAACAACATTGATATCCTCAAATAATTTAGTACGTAATTTTTCTATAATTGAAATAACCATTATAAAATTTGTGGTGATACTTAAAAAACGTAGATAGCCTTACATAAATGTTCTCATATGATCTACACTTCTACCTACAAATATATAGGCATTGCAAACCCACTATCAAGTAATTACAACACAAAACGTTTGAGGCAAACAACAAAGATGAATAATAAATTTGCCTTGTTCGCCATTTTGAGTATCAGGAATGGTCATCACAATGTGGTAATCGTAGTTCACATACAAAATATGATACCCAATGAAAGCATTCGAGCTCATTGTTTCTCTGGTGATGATGATTTTGGCCACAAAGTACTCACAGTTGGCCAACGATTCGAGTTTAGATTCAAACCTAATATTTTCAGAACTACAAAATATTACTGTACTTTTACTACGAATAAAGGTTCAGGCAATTATGGTGTTTGACCTAACGTAGCACGACGATGGTGTAATCGTCCGAGTGTAATCGTATGTACTTGAAAATGGACCGTGTGTTTATGCTAAAGGTGATCTAGACTGCCAACCCTGGAAGAACCCACGTGCTCTATAAGTAATTTGTCACCTTTTTCTACCAATTTTGTATATTCACTTAAGAGCTTCAGGTGTATCGATATACTTATCTTATTAATATTTTATTTGCTCCATAGTGATTTACATTGATGAACAAGAGATTAGTTATATAGTAATAAATAAATATTACAATTATTCAATAAAGGTGCAACTATAGAAAAAAAGTAATCCCATGCCCATATCCCACGAGTTTAGATACTCAAAAATACATAAAACAAGTTCAATAATGGAGTCCTCGTGGTGTTTAAGCTAATGGTGCACCTACTTCCAAGAAGTGTCATTTAAATGCCAAATCGACACTTAGATACATCTCGACATGTGATACACTAGCTCAAGCGTGTTTGACTACAAAGTGTCAGTCCGCTCTACAAGTATCATAAATAGTTGGTTTCAAATGAGTGTGAGAGAAAGAAGATGAAAGTTTTGTATAGTAGAGACTCAAAAGGTAAGCTAAGTAGTAGAATAAAAGAACCAATGCTAGTTCTCTTCTAGTGGAGCCTATCCTAACCCGTCCTCTAACTACCCTAGACTCATGTATGACCTCGAAGTCTTTTATGATCACCATGAATGGTAAGACGACTCATCAAGTACTAGCAAACTATAATATGCTCAAAATCACTTCCTCAATGCCAGATGAGTGTGGTCGCCTTCAACAAATACAAGGCATTCCGCACTGATTCATTTTTCTATTTTATCAAAAAAAAAATTGTTTCATTTCCTTTTTGTTGATCTTTTACCCACCAAATATGCACTAGTATTTGGATACCTTCATGGATGTTTTATCGCTTAATTTTTTACTAATGCATACACGAACACCCAACGCTTTTTCCAATATATCTTTGCTACTCTTTTCAAATGTTGTCTAAAACGTAAAATTACACCTCATGCACGT
>JAIFAC010000494.1:70000-73019 GCA_026545765.1 Plantago major
ACGCCGGATCAGCCACGTAGTTTGAGGAGTCAAACATGTCATGCACCAACCGATGCAAAGATAATTGAAGGAGGAACAACTTTGTAGAAGACCACTTTCCGAGGAGACGGGTTATAAAGCCCAAATTAAGGAGGTGGGACGATCTTAATAAGCTACCGAAATTAAAGATGGTCTCAAGCTTTCAACAAGCAAGGAATAAGTGGTCAAGAATGGTGATACGAACTCAAAATTCTTCCATATGAGCGCATAAAAAGGGTCGCCGAAATTATTAAGAGGTCTTAGAATCAAAGGAAATGGAGAGAAGGCGTAGGAACTGAAAGAAGGGATAAAGGAGTATTTCCAGAATTTATTTAGCAAGGGAAGAAATCATGGGACGAGCTGGAAATCTGGGCTGTGGTAAAAAATCAGAGGAAAGTTCCAACCTCGAAAGACAGCTTGATGAGGAGGAAATAAGGAGGGCAAGATGGGATCATGGGTGGATAAATGCCTGTGTCCGTACGGGTTTAATTTTCATTTCTTTCTGGAGTTTTGGGACTTAAAAGATGATTTGGTGGCAATGTTTCAAGACTTTTTCAGAATGCAAAGCTAGTCGAGGGCTGAATAGTTCTTTCATAACCTTAATCCCGAAACCAAAAATCCTATCGCTATTGAAGAATTTAGACCCATCTCGCTAATCCAGAGTATTTAGAAAGTGGTGTCTAAAGTTCTGCAAACCGATTGTCAAAGGTCTTGGAGGAGGTGATCTCTAAAAGTCACCGCTTTCATAGGTGAGCCAACATTCTTGACGGGTCAGGTAGGCCAACGAGGTGGTGGATGAGGCAAAGAAGAGAAAAGAGCCTTTTTCTTGTTCAAGGCCGATTTTGAAAAGCCTATGATTCACCATGGGAGTTTCGATAGGAATGATGGAAAATATGGGCCGTAAAAGTGGTGTAAATGGATAAATGAACGCATCTCGACATGAGGTCACAGTGATTATTAATGGGAGCCCGACAAGTAATTTTCAGATGAAACGGGTTTACGACAAGGCAATCCGCTATCACCGCTTTTTATTCCTCATCAGGCGTAAGGTTGTTTAATGATGCGTAAAGCTCAATAATCCGCTTTTTAAACCTTGTTTGGTGGGCGAGCGAAGTGGAGATCTCACACCTACAGCTTGTTTACGACTTTATTCTTTTCGAGAGGCGGAGTCTAATATGAGGACTTTGAAAAGTGTCTTCATGATGTTTCAATGGTACTGACTAAAGATCAACTTTCATAAAAGTCACCGATCGCAATCGTGGAGAGAGTCTGTATCTAGGTGGGCTGAAATTTAAATTGTAAAAGTGGAGTCGCTTTTTCCATATCCTGGTCTGCCAAAGGTGTGAAATCGTGAAAAAAGGTTTGGCAAAAGTTGAAGACAAATTGAAAAATCGATCGCATCTGGGAAAAGCACTCTCTTTCTTGAGGGCGCCCGTTCTTCTTAATTCAAGGTTTCTCTTCCGATATTTTCTTTCCTTTATAAAATACCAATCAACGCCCCGAACTTGACTAGCCTTCGAGGAACTTTTGGGGATCTGGAAGATAAGCGAAAATTGCGTTAATCAAGTCAGTTGTGTGTCGTCTAAGAGTGAAGGCGGTCAGTCAAAGATTTGAAATGTTTCAATTTGTCGATGTTGTAAATGGGCGTGAATCATATCCTGGGTGGGGAGGTCTGGTTACTGTGTTGGAATCAAAGTATGGTAGTTTCACCAGGTTGATGAAATGGTTAATGGTAAATCTAGAGATAAGTTGTGGTCGCCTTTGGTGATGGATCTCGCTGCCTAGTAGGTAGAGAGAGGTGGTTTAGGAAGGTCCGGAGAAAAGTTGGACTTTGTGGACTAGGTTTTGAAAGATGAATAGGTGAGTGCCGGTTGAGACTTTGGATGTTTTCCCAAGGTTCAGATAGTTTGAATTAGAGAAAATTGTTGGTAGAGATTGTTAAGGAAAATGAGAACACTGTTTTAAGGGTCTTGTAGAAGGTCTTTTCAGGTGGAGGAACAGCTTGTTGAAAACTTAAAATGTTTAATTCTTAAACCAAATTGTCTTTCATAGGAAAATTTGATAAATGGATGGAAGTTTCTATGGATCAACAAAGACGGTGAAACTGGTATAATAACTTATGTTGCTCAATCAAGAAAGACAAGAAGAGCAAATTGGACGCTTACCGTCTGAATAATTTCATACCTTTGAAGATCAATGCCTTTTGGAGAATTATGTCGGATCGGTACCAACCTTGTTAATTTGCTAAAAGGAATGTAATCCGCAAGATGAGGATGTTGGTGTCGCCTATGTAATGAAGAATTGTCGTAAACAGAGACACTTGTTCGGTGAATGGGTGAGATGGAAGTGTGGAGAAATCTGCAATCGGGAATAAATATCAATACGGGTGGGAGTCTTGAAGACAATTTATGCTCGCTTGAGTTGTTAGTTCTCGTAAATGGCGAAAATCGCGATATTTTGGAATGCAACTATTTGGTTTATTTGGATTATGCGCAACGAGGTGTATTTTAAAGGCGCAAAGTTCGAACCTATGGAGGTAGTGGAAAAGATCAAGCGCAATTCATGGGCCTGGCTGAAGAACCATAATCAGTAAAAGTAGCTACTTTTCACCGATTGGGAAATCTGCCCAAAAGGAGTGCTTAATTTACTGATGGCATAGGCGTGTTCGATTTCTGGGAACTGTGACAGAATCTGGATTGATGTCTCCTTAATGTTTTGGCTGAAACCGGCCGATTCGCTTTCTCGTAGCGAGTCAGGCCGCTTCGTTGAGGTCCGCTTCGCGTTCTGCCGAGGTTAGCAAGAATTTTCCATTACGCTTTAGTGGATCCACCCCGCTATTTTTGTAACTGGATTCACTGATGGACATCATCACCCTTTTCTTCCTTCCTCGCTGGGTGGTATTCTCCATCCGGTTTACATTTTTACCTCCTACCCTTCGCGTAGAAATCATATCGCACATGCTAGATGATGGAGGTTTGGTGTTTTTGTCTGAATGGGTAAA
>JAIFAC010000054.1:0-219726 GCA_026545765.1 Plantago major
CCTTTATTTTTTTCTTATGAATTCTAATTACACTAGTTTTTTGCATTCGGCCTTAAGCAAAATATCTTCTAAGTAGGCCTATATTGGGAGAAACAACACGATTATTATTCTTTACTTTATACTATTTATACTATACTCAACTTTTATAATAGGTGATCCAGCGATGTAATAAAATTATATATATAGGAATTCCTATTCTTTGAAAAATATCTTTTTAAAACAGCTACTTTGTTTTCGAATGAAATTTACTTCTAATTTCTAAGAAGGAGGCAGCTAGGTTTATTTTAAGAATGAATAATACTTACATAAACAAACAAACCTGGTTGGTAATTGCAAGAACACCGACAGGTGATAATATGACTGACTATATAAGATATAATCACATACATAGAGGTCAAATCACATTATATATATAATTCGTATATTCGCGCGTAACCTTTCTTAGTTCTATACTAATACTATGTACTGTATGAGATGGATGAAATCTATTATAAAAAAATGTAGCAAAGTAAAGGGTGCCATACATAAAATGAATAAATGATAAATATAAAGCTAACACTAAGGAACAAGAGCATTTGTAGGACAATAACACAAAAAAAATCACGAGTAAACCGAGACGAGATAAGACTCTATCAACTAATAAGAAATAAACAGATGATTTTACATAGCCATAGCATAAGCTCTTTGATTTACTTGACTTGAGATAAAAACAAAAAAAAAGGCCATGTTCGTACCAACCAAGAAGCAATAAATAGCAGTTCATATTTAAAAAAATTCCTAAGTATTTGTTGTTTATATTGTGTCTTCAATTTTCCCTTACTGCCCCATCCATCCGTTGGATTGAGAAGCTTTTTTCTTTCCTTACTCCATTTTTTTATTTTTAATGCGCTTTCGTTTGGAGTTCTACTAAAGAGTAGTGATAGTCAGTGCTTTTTCTTTGTTTAGATTTTTGGTTTGTGGGAGTATCGTTGCGTTAAACAAGTTACATGTTCGCAGTTAAAACAAGGGAATCTAGAAAAAAAATATGTAAGAGAGGATAAAAAAGAATACTCGAAAGGCTACATTAATTAATTAATATAATATATATATATATATTATACCTATCCATAAACATATCCATATAAATAGAAGAAAAGACACTTATTATTCTAGTGCAATTTATGAAAATTCTTTCAATAGAGCCCATGCATGTTTTTCTTAGATATATATATATATATATATTCAAAGCCTTTTCCTTTTAAGGAGCAATTACGTTTCTGTACTAACTTGCCCCTAGTAGGTACCTGAGATGTGTATACTATGACTTTCCATAACTTCGCTCTTTCCTTCCCTTTTCATGTATTTTTGGTGCGATCTACCTTTATTTTATTAAGTGTAATCCAAATAAGGAAAGAATTAAAAAAGTACGAACAAAAAAAAGAATCTATTGTTACCAAAATAAGATTAGTCGTAAATTTGTATATAATTCAATTTATTTTATAGCCAGAACAGAAACAAGGCAGAAAGGATGCATCATAATAATTACACACTCTTAACTCTTAAAACTATGCTACAAGGAAGACTTTCCTGAGAAACTGAATCACTCTTGGTTTAGTTTTGCTTCGAAGATAATCTTAGATCATGAGTATTGTTATTTCGTTCGTATGTATTATAGGCTTCCCTTTACTTGTTTGGGGGTGTCAACAACAGGAAAATCCAGACATAATATTATAGAGTTCTGCCCTTAATTTATTAAGCGCAAAAGATGGCATAGCAATAACTTCTTCAGATGAATTTCTTTGGATATGATTTACTAGTTCACGAACATTGCACCAACTACACGACTCTATATAAATATTTCAAAACTTAGAGTATCAGAGTAAAAAAATTAAAGTAGTTAATTGTAATATAACTCTTTAGAAAAACCAATTTTTATACGTTGTTTTGGTACACAGAGAATTTTGCACGTAACAGTACAGTGCTTAGCTTAAAAGGAGGGATTTAGTTAGAACCTAAAGCCTATATTATCAAGTGCCTAAGGATCGGAACTAATTCTGCCGAAATCACCCAAATAATAAATTTAAAGTGATTGATTGATTCTCTTGTACAAAAGACACTGCTTAAAACTGATTCTGATCTAAGTTGACCTTACCTTATTCTTAGTTAGTTATAAATTAATAATTAAATTAATATTAATATAAACTTAGTAATAAGGGTTAAAGTAAAAATAATAAAAATAGAGATACAAGCATTTAGAAGGACCCTAAAATAGGTGAGAGTAACATCCACTTTAAAAGCCAATATAACATAGCATAGCTAGTATATGAGAATTGCTAAAACGAGGCATTCGCAGGAGAAGAGAAAGAAAAAGAGCAACTAGAAGAAAGGCGCCCTCTTTTTATACTTGACTGACTTACTCATAATAAATAAATAGTAAAGAATCTTAGGTTAAGAATAAAATATATAAGAAATATATATATAATATAGAATCTTTGTCCATAAAAGAGAACGGTTTGGTAATTGTGAAGATACGTAAAATCTTTTCTATTTTTCTCCTAGAGCAATGGCTTTTGTGTGTTATATTTTATTTATCTATATTATCTCGCTCGCCGAAAGTAAAGAATTCGAAGCACACACAACCCCTTGCCGCTTTTTTTATTCTATGTATTTCTCTGCCTGTATACATAGAGATACATATTATATTAGAATTGGACATAATGCTCTTTTGTGATTCCCGAAAGAAAGAAAAAGTTATTCCGAAATACATACATTATTACTTAATTAGTACCCTTCTTTGCAAGTAATATCCCCAGGTAAGGAATAAAATACATAGGAGGAGGTGTACACGAATTGTACTTTCAAGACATGATTGCACATAAAAAAATGGTAGGTAATAGAAAGGCGGAAGACTAGTTGGCTGCTTGCTGCTTTTATATCCTTAGAAAAATAGTATTCGTGCCATTGTTGTGTTAATACTCCTTGATGAGAAACGTTGAACAAAAAGGAAATGGTGGTGGCCTATACCTAGATTGAATGCATAGAAAGAGAAAGTCCAAAGAATCATCTGCCATTTATTGATATAACACGTTTAATATAGTTTACGCTTAGAAACATACTTTCGTAGTAGAGGGATGGGACAATGGATAATTTAAAAGGAAAGGGATTATAGGATATACTGTAGTACTGTGAATAGTAGAGGATATACTGTAATTGCAGAGACCACCAATACGCTTAACCTTAGCAGCCAACACCTCCAATCCTTCTTCAAGACGACTTCTATATTATTGCATTTTCTATACAGCATGTCCTTGAGTTCCTTCATATTATTATCACTACATCATGGGGCTACACGCACCTCGTATTATTAGTTATTTAGATAGACAATATATTAGAAGAGTTCTTATTCTTCTTTAATTAACTATTAATTACTCCGTTTGTCGGGAAGCCGTTATTGTGGAAAACATAGCATTTTATTTAGAGAGCAAAAACGTGAAAAGGATTGATCAACATCTATTAAGATTCGAAAAAATTTGGCCAAGACTAAAGGAAAAGAGCAAACAAAAAGGGAAGTAATCCTTCTTGGACTAAATTAAAAGTATACGATTTACATTTACAGAAACATACGATTAAACAAACGTTTCTTATAGTCTATGTTCGATTTATCGTTTGTCTTAAATAAGAAGGGTTTTGTGCGTGAAATTGTAAGGCATAGCCCTGAGATGTATCCGGAAGAAAGAGAAGGGATACTGTGTCTTTGCTGTTAATGACTTACATACACAATTATTTGATTTGATTTGATTGGTGTTTGTTGCTGTCTTCCTTCGAGTACCTACTTAGGATCTTCCCTATGATAAAAACTATCTTAGGTTTGACCTATCTACGTCCTTATCCATGAATGCCCTTCTTTACTATGCAGAGTATATGGAAAACAAGAATTAGAAAAAGTGAGATATGAGATAAAATAGGGATGCGTGACTTTTCATTTTAATTGTGAGATTTAATTAAGTAATTTAGAAAGAGTCCTTGAGGCTATAATTGGAGGAAATATAGTACCGCATTGTAAGAAGCCCAAGTTCGTCATTTCTTATGTGTTTGACTGGCTTGCGTTATTTAGTTATAGTTTGGTTACTGTTTGACCTTATCTTTACACTAGAGTAAAAAAAAGGAAATCCACCAGTTGATAGCTCTCTGATATTGGGCTTAATCAATTTACTGAAGAGCCCTGAGCCCTAAAAACACAAGTACAGAAGAACCATAACCACTGCCGATTATAACTATAACGTGAATAATTTGTTGGGACTAATCGAGAAGTGATAAAAAAAGGAAGTATATAGTTTGTGAATATATTATAGTACGAAAAATAGATAAAGGATACACGAACCGATGTTGTTTTATGCCATAACTGGGTATTTTTCCCTAGCAGAGAAATAGAAAAGATATTTTCAGTTAAGAACTCTTTGTCCCTACCTAAAGATTCTGTGAGCAAAGAACAAAAAAAAGCTGAAGAAATCGAAGACATCTTTGCTGACTTAAATGTATAACCTTTTTAAGGAATAATTCATTTCTAGTTCGTTATCGGAAATCACTGTCTTCTTTGTTTAGTTAGGAAAAGAAAAAAACAGAAAGGCGTGGACAAACAAGTTTGATCTCTTTTACTATGCATACTCTGCGCTAGAAGAAAATGCCATAGTAAGACTTAAGAAGACTTATTACAAGACTTTAGTTAGAAATAATTTATGAAGTAGACTGGTTCTTAGACTCCAAGAATACTCTATAGTTGGATCAGTAGTTTAATTGTGGCCATTTGCCTAGCATTTATTCTTATCTTCAATTCTCTACCAAGATCAAGCCCAGGAGTAGAAACAACAGGTTACACGAGAAAGACTCTTTGAAAATTTATATAGAGAAAGGAAGTCATCAAAAAGTGGCGAAAGTGAAAACCAAACAAAAATCAGTATAAAGCATAGAATGTGTACTTACTATGAAAGCGAATGTTACTAGAATATAGGTCTAACTATTCCTCCGTATTCTTGACTACTGACTGCTGTCCCACCATTGTTGCTGCTATTCGACGAAGTGAAGTATCTCTCAAATTGTGTGTCTATATTATATTATATTATGTCTACCCCTTACATATAACTGCGTCCCTATGGTTCTAGTCATCGAGACTCTTTCCTAATTAGTATAAATTCTTATTCTTAATTAATTTCTAATACTATTTATCTATTTATTAATAATATCTTAATTTACTCTTTGAGTTCTTTCTTCCTTTTAGGGGGGAGGAAGTTGTTATATTTGAGAATAGTAAAGCTCTCCTTTTTGAAAAATATGCCCTTGTTGCTCTTGCTCTTTCACGTGCGGAATTTTATAGTTCGTTTATGTTTGGAAATTAAGTTCGTCTTGGCTTGGTCGTCGGCTGGAAACATATTACATAACCTTTGATAAGAGTACACCGTGTCTTGGATCAACATTAGCACTAAAGTTAGACGCCTGCTATGTTATCTATCTTTAGTGCTTATCTTGGCATAGAAACATCCTGTTATTTGCATATGTCTAAATATTCCTTAACGTTATAATCACTAGTCAAAAATTAGAATTATCATAGTTTAATATCTTAAGTAATTAAGTAAATAAATATAAGAAAGGAGCAGACAATACTACATAAAAATAAAAAAAGACAACTCCTACATCTAGTCAAAGTTTGGGGTGAGAAGAAAGGCCTTAAGTGTCGAAAGTCATGTCATTGAATTTGAATACAAGAAAAAAAAGGCATGAGAAAACTAACGTCTAAGTTATATAAGGTTTGCGAGTAAGATTTAAAAGAAATAAGGTTGGGAAAAGTCACTGTTGGTATGAATATATTCCAGAAAAATTCTAGGAATTTACTTTTTTTGCAGGAGAATAGAGTTTTTTCGCTACTAGTTAGGGCCGTGTGATAGGAGGACATTATTATCATATAAGACACATATTAAGAAGAGCTCTTTTGTATGACGCACAGATAATAAATATACTTATTTATAAGCCTGGCCACATAACTCTAGAAATGGAATAGGATCAAGCACAACTATGGGGTCTTCTCTACTTTTCTCTATTTCACCAAATGATATAAAAGATAATAGCATACCATATTTACAGGATATTCTCTATTCCAAAAGACACTCTTTATCTTCCTTATGTACCAAACTGCGCCCTTGAAGGCTACAGGAAATTGAAAACATGTCTCTTATTTAATAAATATTAGATTTATAGTGTACTGTCTACTACTTTATTAGAATTAGAGGATCAGGTCTTGTCGTCCAAGCTTTTTTTCTTACTGGTATTTGTGAGTAATATAGTATAGACCGGAGAAATAATTCTAGTTTGGTTTCCTTTTTTGGGAGGAATTCAGATCAGTTTTTATGATACTTGGTCACAAGCAGAAAGTGTTTAGAGGTAGACTCTTTTAATACTTAGAAACCAACTAATCCAACAAAGCACGAAGTACAGAAAAAACAAGGGAGTAAACACCGAGCACAAAAACCACGTGCCCTTATAAATACTCACCATTTTTGCTTGCCCCTTAATAATCCATTTCTTTTTGCCTCTTCGATTTATTTATATGACCCTTTATTAACTAGCAGGAACTTGCCGTTTGTACATATATATATATATTTTTTTGGAATTTGGAAAATTGCTAAGAACAGTTAGTAATATTCAGATATTCTTCAAGTCTTGTCATATTCCTTATTGGCGAGATAACTGCGCTTTACCCTCTTCCTGCTTCTGAGATGATGTAGTCATGTTTCCTAATAACTTAACTATGTGTTCTTCTATTAATGGTATTGAATTGATAAATTAGTCTTGGTTTGTGAAAGAAAAAAGGACAATCTTTCTTATCCAAAAAGGGAATCTTGTAGTATACACTCTCCGTGTTAGGATAACAGGTTAACCAGAACGCAACAAGACCCTCTAGGATGTCTTATACAATGATGTTCAATGACTTTGATTTGTAGAATTTGGGAAACAACAAGATTATTGTTTAAGGGCTTCCTTACTTACTTTATATATATATATTTGGTGGTTCGGGTAGCTCTTTTCTAGCTATGATTCCTTCTTGTTTATTTCTAAGAGTTTAAGATAATAAATTTGGTGAGATTTATTTAAAGAACAAGAGTTTCTTATTTGTACTTAAAATAGAAAAAATAGAAATAAACCATCTTCATTATGATCTGCATCCTACTATAATACTCTATCAAAGTTAAGCTTATCCGCGCTCAACTCCTGTACTCTTTAGTGAGAAGTGTCAACTGTCAGTAACTGAGATTAATTTTTTCTGTATTCCTTAATTAGAATTATGCTTAATTATGAATACAGCCTTGTACAACAAAACAAGCACTTTCACATCACCATTAGCCGTATGTAATAAATTATATATAGTGCATAGAAGAGAATTTCTAGACAAGTATGAAATTTATCAAGTCATAATTTTTGATACGGTATCTTTTATCTAGGAAGTATAGGCACTATTCTATGATATGGAGATTTGTAGGAATTACAACGCGTACTTCTCGGCATGAAAGGAGTTTTGATTCTGGGTTCTAAATGCTTCTGTTTTCTTAAGATCCTTCTTTTCTCAGTTCTAGCTGTATGTATAAATATTACTCACAATATGAAGGCATTTTCATTTTGTTATATTGTAAAAGTGGCTAGCATTTCTACATATTCCGTCTAAGCAATTCTCCACGTAAATAACGCGAGTCCTTTGCTACAGTCCTATTTGATTCTTAACTAAAGAACACGTGAGGTCTCAAAAATAAAAGAAAATGACTTGAGATTCCCGACTCCTATAACCTATATTTTATTTAGGTTGGCATACACAACACAAGAATGACTAGAAACTTTATCTCATTTCTTCCGAAGGGTCTTGTATTTTATTATAGAATTGAAGAGACAACAGGAATTATCTATATACCAAGATATCCTTCTGCATACGTGAAATCTGTCACTAAGTACTATGAATTCTATAGACCATGCCTTATAAATTCTCTCCCCAAAACTAACTCTGCTAAGAGAGCTTAGTACTTATCAGTTGCACTATTATTTATGAATTACATTACTCACTTGTGTCTTTTTGAAGAGCGTTTTCTTTAATATCAAGAAAAGCCAATTACAATAAATCATCCGTGAATTCCTAAGCTTGTGAAAGAGGAGGGGAATCCGTAGGTAGAACAAGGTTCAGAAAAGATAGGATTTCTAATTTTATATAGTACGTGTCCTAATATAATAGAATAATATAATAGAAGTATAACCAGGACTTCCCGTAATATGACAAGGTTTCTTCATTGTACTTCCATGTACTGTGCTATAAAGAATTTCAAAATGCCTAAAGGGAACGCGCAGTATAAGTTAGGATAGGACTAGACGTTATAAAAATATGGTTAAGCTAAAATTATTACGATGAGGCATGTCTTATATGAAATTATTAGTAGCTTTTTGGCCAAAAGCTGAAAGATAACTTGTTGTCATAAATTTGTATGTATTGTTGGGCAAGATCTCTTGATTTACCAGGTGTGAAGTATAGTATCCAAATGGACATTGAAAGGGTTATAGAAAAAACGACTTGGAATACCTAGATGTAACTAATTACACTACATATAAGTTGGGGAATAATTAAGGATTTTTTTACTTACTGTTTTATGTACTTTTACTTTAATTATTCTTGGATTTCTATACGCTAGTTTACAACTATAACATCACCGAATATTCTTTACTATAATATTCTTTACTATGCAGTATTTTCCAGTACCTTTGCTCTTAAACCCATGCCTATTTTATTCTTATTTATTATCTCCGAGATACGATATATAACCGTTTTCTTTATTTACAATTACCCTGTGTCTCTTCTCGGCGGGTTGTGTACTAATTATTTTCTAATTAATATGTATTGAGTTTGGTAAATCTAAAGCAGGTAGACTATCTAGAATTCATTTCGGCTCGGTCCCCTAATCCCCAAAGCCTTATCCTGGTTTGGTCCCTATATAGACTCTCTCTTTTCTAGACTATCCTTACTCCACTCAAAATGGCAGGATCCCCTAATCTCCATTAGGTCATATTGGAATGGCTGGGTACCCTATCTCTCTAGCCCGTGTAGAACTCATTTCCTTACTCATTTCGGCAGAGTCCCCTACCTATCTCTCTCATTTCCTAAGACTGGATCTCTCTGAAAGAAGAAAGACCAAACCTTACTGCACTATCTTGGACTGGCTTTTGCGCTATGTTCTGTTCTCTCTTCTTGGCCATCACCCCATTGGTTGACAAAGATCAACCAAGTTTGTTTCCCGCGATTGAAAATCAATCGTAACTAAGGACTTTGGTTGATTTTGCTTTTTTCAGACTTCGAGCTTTCGTTTCCCCCGCAATCTTTAGATTGTAACTAAGAGTAGTCAGAGAAACTGAAAGTCTGTGGTGATTTAGTACCCGGCCAGGATTTCACTCGCCTCTGTCTCACTCAAGTCTACTAGTTTAGAAAGCATTCCGCCACTTTTTGGCGACTTTCTCATTTTACACGAGAAACAGTCTATGTACGCTTTACTTACGCCCGAAGAACACTTGCTCCCTATGTCTTACCGCGGCTGCTGGCACGGAGTTAGCCGGGGCTTCTTCTTCGATTCTTGTCATGATGTCACATTCGCTGAAAGAGGAGCGAAATGGCCCTTCATCGATTAATGTAGGCAACTTCTTCACTCACGCAATATTGCTGGATCTTAGCCCATTGTCCAAGATTCCCCACTGCTGCCTCCCGTAAAAGTCCAGGCCCTATCTTAATCCCGGTGTGGCTAATCAAAGAGCAAAGCATCGTCGGCTTGGTCATACCTGCTCTAACAACCTACCTAAGGCTAACAGCGCTTTCTTAGATAGACTTAGGGATCTATCCCGAACTGGTAAGTGGATTCCTACGTATTAGGCACCCGTTTGCTACTTAGTTTCACTTAGTCTCTTAGCTTAGAAACTTGATTGATTGAGAATGGTTGCTGCATGTGTTAGGCATCTATCTAGCCTTTCTTTCCGGATAAAGCTCTCTTTGTTGAGTTGGCATGTTGTTAAGCATAGAAATCAGAACATTCTAACAAGAGAAAAGTTAGACTACTGGGATATGTTCGTTCAAGAATATTAATAAAGATAGAAGGGAAGACACTTTCAAAACTTCTCTTTACATGGTACATACAAGCGCACCATTTACGAACTATAGATGTGGATTAGAAAGAACTTAGAAAAAGGCGTGCAGGGGAGATATAGAAGTTTCTGGGCATATTAAGACAAGAGTTTACATTGGATTCTTTCGGGTCATTAATAAGATAGAAAAGTCCTTTATTCTCCTTGGTTTATAGAAAAGTTTGACTCGTAAGGACAAGATCTTATTTGCTGTAGTGCCAATATTAAGTAAAAGATTCCCTTGTGGCATATTCTGATAATAATTAATAAAAAATCGAGGTAAGGTACAAGGAATAATAAAGTACAGTACACAAAACAAATATTGGGTGAAGAAGTTTGGCAAGCGAAGAGAAATACCACAAGATTGCTAGTTATGAATTAGTATTGAGGACAAAAAGTTGATACTGGGCGATTCCCTTTTTATTAGAAAAGCAGTAAGTCGCACTTCTAACTTCTTAAGATTGACCAAAAAAATAGAATAAGTGTGAGCCCAGTTAATAAATAACCTCATTTCTCTCTATAGCTATTGGCTGTAGAAGAAGCTTTCTACAAAGTGTGCAAAAACATTAATATCTCTAATTCTGATCCTTCATAAATTTTCCGTAGCATATCTAACCAAGTACTTCGCTATAATTGTTCTACGTATCTGTTCTGTCCTTCTCTAGGCTTGTGGTCTTTCTCTATGGGTCTTTTATAGATGCCTTTCTAAAAATACTAGCTCGACTCTTTATTTATGGTAATACAAGCAAAAAATTTTCGTAATATAATATACATACTATACCTAGGTAGTCATCATATATATACTAGTTCTAGACATAGCAGACATAAACATATAAGGTTAGAAGAAAGGAATCAACAACGAAGTAAGGTTTAACTTTAAACATATAGGTGATCCTAGGTATGCGAGCTATAGCTATATTAATATACTTTTCTGAAAACGAATTTCTCAAAACAAGGATACTGGTCCCAAATGTGGATTTCAAATATAAACGAGCAAAATCTTAAATGTAGACTGATCGATCTTTTAATTCTTTAATTTGGCTCAAGACTCTTTTTTTTACAACGAGAAAATAGAAAAATAAAAATAAAGAGAGCTCTAAGGCATCTAATCTACTACTATACAGGGGCTTGGTGGATGGAAGCGCAGGTAGTTTATACTAGGTACTAGGACACGAGCGACTCATATCAAGTATCAAGACTTAAGTGCTATAAGCTAAGAATAAAACAAAAAAAGAACTCTTTAAGAACTCTGTGAGTCACGAATCAAATGTCAAATCCTTAACCCGTTAATAAATTTATTTATAAGGGATAGTTACTACTGTTTTCGTCTACTATTACTTTTGCGTATAGAAAATGTGTACAGAGCTTTTTGATTTTCATTCCTTGCAGCAGCATACATATCTCCACTTCATTCTTTTTTTTTTCATTTCTAGATTATGTATTTATTTTATAGTAAAGAATCTCTCATTTAATAAGTAAATTGCTAATTGTATGTAGATTGATACAATATCCTTTCATTCTTTTTACTAAACTATGTTCATTTTTTCTTCAATCTCACACCACTCAAATTAAAGGAATACGGAATAAGTTACTTCAGGAAGATTCGTATGGGGAGGCAGAATAAAAGATAGAAATCTATAAAATAGAAATATGGATGGTAGATAAAACATAACTGGTATAACTGGTACAGAAGAGTTCTATATCAAATTAATCAAATACGACGACAGCGGGAAATCCACTTCTTAAATTAGATAAATAATAGAGAGTTACGTTATGAGAACTTCTTTCTTTTGGATTCTTATGCATATAGATGACTTTGCTCTCCTTTTTCCTCACAGCTTTATTTTATCTTTTTTTAACAGACTCTATTTATACGACAACAGGGCCTTGCCTTGGCTTTCAACAAATACATAATATCTCATGTATTAAATATTAGTTGGGTAGTTTGGAGTTAAAAAGTGACCAATGCAATCTTTGTACAATACTCGTTGCCCGACCTTGCTTGTTGTTTCCGCAAAGAATCTTGCTACTCTCTATTCTCGGAACGATTCCTTCCCTCTTTTTTTTTTGCTTATGTTTTCTTTGAACTTGGTGGTTGGTTGGGCTTGGTCAGAATCTCTATTAATTTTAAGTAATAAAACCCGTGATTTATAAGTAAGACTTAAATTTAAAATAAATCCATAATACGTATCTAGGAACTTAATAAGTTTATAATAAGGGAGATCCTTATTCTATTTCTACTCCGCGTTGTTTTTATTTGGGTATTTTAGAAGGAATGGGTGATTGCTAAGTAAGAAGATTATAGGTGCTCAATCTTTCTCTTTGCTGGCTATTTCTTGATGTTGGATAGCTATTGACTCCCTATCTTATTTGTTTGTGTCAAGGTGGATGTATGTATATATACGATTGCTTCTCCACATATGCCTATTTGTCTCATATTCATATTTTCATATTCATAAGGATATAATAACAGATTATACAAACAACAAATACGTCACAGTATAGTGTATATAGTAGCAACAAGTACTCATAAAACTCATTCATTATTAAATTATTAAACTCTCATAATATAATAGCGGATAGTCTAGATCTTTTTCCGTGATGAAAATGTTTATAATAAGAGCCAAACCAAAGCATTCTGTTGTCTAAAATTATCGTCTGCTGCTGGTGAACCATTTGTACAAGAATCCTTTTCGGGCAATAGTCAAAGATAACCCTTAAATTTCTATCATCATTATTTCATATATAATTTTAATCATTTTAGGTGCAATGCCGTTTTAGATAAAGATTTATTATATTTGTCCTACCACTTGTCTTCGTTGACTGGTAACTAATCTATTCGTTTTGCTTGCTTGCCGAACCAAAGCAACGGAATTAAGTCGCTTCTCTGTGCATTTCTAATTCTAATTAAAGTAAGAAAGAAGTAAATACAAAGCATAACCAACCTGGATTCTTAGGACTATGAGTAGCGTGCTGTCCACGTGCTATATATTTCTCGTGTAGTAAATAAACTTATCAGATATTTATTAGGATAGATAATTAAGATTTCCCTTCCTAACCATCCATTCTCTCTCTTTGCTTGAGATATATTTCCTATAATTGGTAATTGGAACAAGTAATAATCAAGACCAAACTAAAGATTAAGAATAACACTGAGGATAAAAGAAGAATCGTTATACGAACTAAACAGAGGGAAAATATACCAAAGAAGGACTGGGATTACACCTATACAATATAGTAACTAGAATATAGATAGCAAGGAAGGCATAACTTATACTTTTAGTCGATCATAAAGCATGCAGTATATAGAATATCACATTAGTTCATATTACTACATAACATCCAACAAACAAGGATAATTTAGTTATAGGTCAAAGAAAGAGTCTAATTAATTGGAAAAAAACCCGATCGTGAAAGTTATAGTGTATATCAAGATCAACATTCCTTTCAAATATTAAACAAATCCTTTTTATCACCAATCCTATGCGAATAGAAATGAATAATTCACTAGTCCAAATAAAAACAGTCCGTCCAACCAAACAAATAAAGACGACTAAAGATAGAAGTGTTTTAGTCACGAACGCGTCAGGAGACCATTCATTTATAGATTTTATTACTCCACCTAACCAGAAATGGAATAAAACCCATCTGGAAAGGAAATTCTATAAAAATAGAAAAATTATATAAACAAGAAAAATCTTACTTGTGCCGCTTTAGACTTTTCTTGGGGCATTGAAGAATTAAAAATGTGCCATTAAATAAATTTGAAGTCTTAGTAAAATAATAAATAATTATGATACATATAGAGAAATATTTTACTAGAATCTTCTTTCTCTAACTAAATTTCAATCTTTTAATATTTAAGGAATATTTTTTTTTTTATTCTATGCTAAACTATTTCCCTAACTCTTAACGGACCTAAGTTACTTTGCATTTGAATATTTTTGGTTTGGAGAGAAGAATCTTCTCACTATAATTGAATTGTTGTGTATAATTTACTTGGAGTATAACTGGTCGCTGGGAGATAACAAGAATAAAGAAAAATTAGGTTTAGAAAAATAACTGCTTGTACATTTTTTGTATATAAATAACTGTAGACTATGAAGTTGCACATTATGTGATAAACCAACTATAATGTGTGTGTTTAGTAGAAAGGATTTTTCCAGAGGGTTGGAAGCAAATCAATAGATAAATTTAAGTATTGTAAATTACCTTAATTGGATTGGAGAAAACCGAATCCGGGGAGAGGGAAAAGCGATGAAATTCACAAGGAAGTCAACACTACCCATAATAGTTAAAAGACAAGGATATAAATCAGCGGTACTCAAAGGAGAAATCTATATCTATGAGAAAGTTCATGTGCCATAAAAAACACGTATTTTTATTACAAAACTACACAATAATATTTTGCTTTTTATTAATATTATCCACCCTGGCAGCACATTTATCTACTTCCACCCAAACATTCTCCTGACTAGAATTTGCCTACGTAAGTAACTATTAAAGTTCACTTATCTTCTACCTAGATTTTCTCCCTTAGTATCAAGAAAATACTAGAATTGCACTAATAAAGCTATTTATGGATGTTGCTAACAGAAAATATTTGCTAATGTGATAGAAAATACTTTCGCTTACGTGTATAAAATAAAATTTAAGGAGGAAAGCTACTCTAAAAAAGTCTACTCGGGCATTAATTAATGTTCTCTTTCAAGTGGATCTAGTAAGCAAGCAAATAGCATGCGGTTTCTTCTTATTACTTATAGATTATGGAAAGTGTCATTAAGAAGTTGGTGTTGTCCTAAACCCTTCTACTACTTTCTGCTGTTGCTTTACATGTATCGTATTGTTTATATGAAATTAGAATTGTATGGAATTTAATTAAATCTACTGCACGGATTATTTACAAATTACAAAAGTATAGGAGTTAGGATATAAAAGATAACACTCACACAAGTAGGAAGGAATTTTACTGGTACACGTCATGTCGGTGCTCTCAAAGCATTCACAAAAGCGAAAGGAAAGGGAAACGTCAAATAATATATTCAAAGAAGGACTAAACTACCAAGTATTTTGAGCAGTTTATTACATAGAAGCCAATTAATATGATAAAACACAGAAGAAATAGAGAAATGGAAGTCCTACTCTTAGCTAACTTAGAAAAGTATAATTTAGGGTACTTCTTTCTGTATAAAACCTATATTTCAAAAAAAACCATTCCCGAAAAAGCATGGTACAAGAGGATATTCGGCAAAAAGCCAAGAAAGACAAAGGAGGGTATAGTCTATCACGGGGTTATAGAGATGATATAGATTTTTTTAGAGGGGTGGAAAGAGCTATGATTGGAAAAAAGATATTAGTATAAATAGGTTAGTTAATACTTGGCTGGGATAAAATAAAAAACATTAGAGGTTGGTAATACGGGGATATATATAGAAGAATCTACCAGAATACATACATAAATGTACTAGTATTCGGTGCCTTAGCCTTACTATATGTAAGATATGCAAAAGATCTAACTAAAGTCTAGTTTCCTTGTCTACTTTGTTTATATAGGATTCTAGAGGCAAGTAATGTTTCCAACCAACGTTGATAAAACGCAAGCTAGCCTAGATTTAAGTATTACGTTACGTGTAACGAGGGGTCTCAAAGCTAATCATTTAGTAGTGGGATGGGATATCTTCTTTATTAAGTGAGGCGAGCTCGGTAGATCAATTTATTGTTGTTCACCCCATACATATTCATATTACCTTACTCTACAAAAAACGAATTTCCTACGACATTTTGTCTCATAACTTTTTAGTTCTCTTATCCAAAAGGGTAGTTATGTCCACTGCATTCTAAACTCTTCCTAGTTCTTTTTAAAGAAGTTAAAGAAGACGCGTTGACGGATTCGGATTTTTACATGACCTAATATGGAAAAAGTCATAAAAGATTAGGCAAAAAAGCTCATTAAATCAGATTTCATATTATTTGTGCATTGTTTAGATCCAGAATTCTTACATTTTATGTTATCTTTCATACAATTATTCCAGCAAGGCGTGAGTAACCTCTTATTACTTACTTCTACTTTTATTCCTAAATGTTTTTCCCATGAATGAACAGACACCCCCTAAATAATACTATTTTGTTTTCCAAGATAAGTTTGTTTTACTAAAGTTCAAGGTATATATCTTATTTGAATAAATTGAATAAAATGAAGCGGGATCTTCTTATATACTCTCTTTCTTATCCATACTCCAATTCTAGCAATAACCAGCCCCTTCTAATTTATAAAATAGAAAAAATTATGCCACATTGAAATACATCTCTCTTTTCTTTAATACTTGGGAGGTATTTCTAGTTACAAAAGGGATGAGGAATTGGAAGAGGAATTTTGGTAGATGTTTTATTTCATCATGTAAAGAATCAAAAGATAAAGTAAAAAGGTAACTTAGCAATAAGTCCCTACTTTTTGGTAACAACACGGAATATTCCATAGCAATAATTAAGGTTGTAGACAATATTATGACCCTCTCTTTTTTTTTTTATTTTCTTCATTTAATGTTAGCCAAAGAACTTCTATTTCTAGTAACTAGTAATGTTACAAGGCGTATAAACAATTACCTGTAGAAAGAAAACCTAAAATGCTTGCTTGGGTAAGTCTAGAAAATGGCATACATAATAAAAATAAAAGAGAATTGGTATAAATTTAGAAATCTTGTAGTTTGCAGTAGAGTAAAGACGATCCACAACTGACATTTCTAAGAACATTTAAACTAACACCCTAAATGAAAAGTAGTCAAAAATCATTGTTGTCCCTATCTGCGGCAAAACCATATGTTGGAAGAAAGAAGACCGCTGTCTAAATATGTATAGAAAAGAGAAAAGGTAACCTTGTATTGGTTCAAACTAAGTTTTTTATTATTTTATTACTTAACTTCATTTTAATAATTTTCATTTATAGAAGGAAAATAGAAAATGCAACCGTTTTGTTCCTATACTCATCAAATTGAGAAATATAAGCAGCAAAATCAATCCACAGTACTTTTTTAAGACATCCGTAGTAGGCATGGCATGCATCGTCGTATTTGAGGTTCTTGATGTTAGTTAAAAAATACTAGTGTGATTACCATAAACAGATTAAAAAGGAAAGGCGGCCTTGTTGATTCTTTTGTGACTAAATGACTAAAGAAAACGTGCAACAAGGGGTATATAGTCATGACAACAAAAAGCATTCTCTCTAATAATATCCATTCCTCCATCTCGTACAAATAACACTCCTCTGACCTTTTAAACTACAAACCTATTACATGCTTAGAAAGAGAAGAAGATAGGTGGTCGCTTACGTGCTATACATATACATTCTTCTACTCTAAATACTAAACTACAAGAAAAGAAGATTTCCCTTTCGTTGTTGATATCCATATTATATTCAATTTTCTATCTACTTTGTTGGTACTTACTTTGGAATAATAATAATATTTATGTATTTGGAACAAGTAATAGAGAGGCTAACAAGGTAATTAAAAGAAACTAGAGGATTATAGGAAAAGGATATGAGTACCACGGCGTATACTCCTTTTTAAATAAGTTGAACTCGCTATAAGTTCTCTTATCTCTTATAACAAGAAACGGTATTGCACCAATCCAAATAGATATTTCTAATTTTTATATGGAGAGGAATTTCTTTATCCTTTTCTGACTGGTACCTACCAATTACCATATTAATATTATTTCTATTTTTTTATTTTCTGCAGACATGACTTTGTCTCCAATGAACTAGAAACTTGTAAGGATTTAGAACCTCTGCGCTCTTCAAAGGAAATAAATGTAAATTATTTATTATATTCCTCCCAGGAAACGACGTGTGTAACTATTACATACTACTAGAACTTCTATATTACTTCTGGGCTTGTTATTTTTCCTTTTCTTGCTTTACCTCCTTTACTTACGCGTTGTTATTCCTCGGATCCTTGTTGTTCGTACTTTCCAACGACTCTCTTTGAATTACTAACTTAATATTGTGATAAGTGTTGCAGTTAGCCTTGATTAACACGTAATCCGAATCTACCCAGATTCCTCCTCAAAGTCGCGCCATAAGTAAAATCTAGAAAATAACATGCAATTAATTTTTAGTATCTAACTAATAAGAGATCTACTTTGCAGAAATGTATGAAATACATACAACACATTATTAAAACATTATTAAAGAAGAAGGAAAACTCACAACAATAAAGGTTAGCATAAATAAACCTATAAGAGGACCTATTAAGATAAGATCATATATAATTTGAAAGTGCTCTACCCCCTCTTTTTTTTGAAAACCCCGCTGTGAAAGAGAAAAATAAGGAAAGAATCGAGTAATTCATATATAATTAATTTCAAATAAAGGGTAATAGGCGGAGGAGATACTAAATATTACTTTATTCTCTAGAAAAATATCATATAGATCCGTACACAGCTCTATTTCCATTTCTAAGTATTTATTATAGTCCATAAGTATAAAGTCCAAATATGATAGATACCTCTTTCTTTACTACTTATCTTTGGGCATACTATCCATATACCGTTATTAACGAATTGTATACTTAGCAAGAAAAAAATATTTCGATTGCTTTGTGCACCTTTTGTCATAAAAGAGCAGGTGTTGTTGGACTTTCACCCTACAATCAATAAAATGTTTTTTCTTAACACGACGGGTTTGGGGAATATTTTTAAGAGTTCTAAGAGGAAATTGATTCTATTCTAAATTAGATAGAGTTAGTGCGGGGTAGTCCTGACAACAGGAGATATGGATAACAAACTAGAAGAGGGGATTTTCGCATAGTAGATAGAGCTTGAGTAGATAATATGAATGTGTCTTTTCTCTTGCATTGCATTACGTTAATATAAGATATTTCGAATATTATCGAGTATATATCAATCATTAAAATCGAAAAATAGAGTGAGTAAAAAGCTTCGGTAAACGTATATATTGTTTTGTTATATATTAGCATTAGTAAGGAAAGTTTACTAGTCGGTAGATATCCGAATCACGACTAACTATTAGCAAGAGTTTTTATTTAGTTCAGTAGTCAATAAATAATCTATATTATTTTATCGGTAGTTAGGATCTGCAAAAAGTAATTAAAATAAAAGTAAATTTAAAGTATATATATAAACTATAAATTATAGTACACTTGTTGTCTATCTCTTCTAGTTAATCCTATTAATGTCTTCCTTATATTTTCGTAACCTAACTATCTAATATCCATAATAATAATATCTAAGGTTTCCTCTTTTTTGACCTTTTCTTTTTCTATTTTCAAAAATAACTGCCTATGAATCTTTATTTGTTTAATGCTTGTAGCTTAGGCCTTACTTAGTTTAGTGCGAGGAGTTGGTGGTTTTACTTAATCTAGCATTTAACCTAGTATCTAATAGAATAGAACAAAGAGTCATTGGTCTTTTACATAAGTTTCTACCATTATTAAAAAATATTAAAAAAAAGTACAAGCCATTTTTGTAGGATTTTATATAAATATTATAAAGCGGAAAGAAAAGAAAGGAACACGTAATAATAAATAAATAATAAATATAGATATAGAGGCAATGCATTATAAATAGACAAAAACCCCAGAGTAATAATTAGTAGTACTCATTCAACTTTCCACAAATACTTATATACAAATACTTACTTAGGACTGTGCGTGGTATGCCATGCTCTTCTTCTCTTGGATTCATCTCAAGAGATACCCAAGATTAATGCATAAAACCAGACTTTTATCTAGGACAAATGATATAAGCTTATTGATAACACCCGTTTTTTCATATACTCATGTAGTACTAAATAATAAATTTGATCCAGTCAAAGAAAGTTATTTAAAAAATGAAATGCTTTACTCCATATAATAAGCCCTTCCCTTAGAATCCATGTTTATAGTGTGCACTGTACCGATCCCTTCTTAATTATGTTACACGTGGTACTATGATGTTTGTTTTCACGTCTTTTCTAATAAGCATGCCTCAGTTTTCAAATATATTCAATAGTTTGAATAGGAGAAAGTTAGAAAAGTAAATCTATGTACTAAATACATCTAAAATTTTCAATCGGGAATAGTTCATATAGGCCAAATGGTGTTTTTCGTTTTTACTTAAGGAAGTCCTGTCTTTTTATAAAATCTAATACTCGTAGAGATATAAATTCTAACTAACGGCGAGGTACAAAAAGTAGAAGTTAAATTAATAAGGGCTGGATTGGATCTGTTTTCCGCAAAAAAGTGAAGAGTGAGAATGAAATGAAGTGAGTACTATATACCAATTTTGGATAAGTCTGCATCTAAATTAACCTAGCATTTAGTAGATTTGTAAGTTCTCCTATCTTCTAATAGACTTTACACTGTTTTGACTTTCGCATATCCTTTGATTATAAATGATTAAAGCCTTTGACCAAACTCACTTTCGACATAAAAATAGACTCTGTAACGCATATTTACACCTACCCTACCGGTTCTAACTAAGTCAACTACACCTAGTAGGTTTTTTATATATTTTTTTATTTTAGAAGAAGTCAACAAGGAAAGAAAATCGTACGCATTTGTATATACAATTAAAGAACAGACAAAAACTAACTATAGTTTTCTACCTAATTTAGAATAGACTTTGGAAAAGAGTTGTGTTAAATAAAAGAAATAAAAAAAAAGACACATCCACATCTTAATTTCCTGGATGAGAAGAGCTAAGAAGCAATGCAAATGATTTTAGCAGCAAACAGAGAAGAGTCTAAGTAAAAGAAAGAAAAACTAATCATCTATTAATTAATTAATATGGCTATCTACCTAATTCCGAAGAGAAATTTACACCCTTGGGTTTGGTTTGTAGGCGTAAGAAGAAAGTAAAAAAGGGTAACTCGGTATCCACTGTTGTGATTGGATCGTAGCGTTTATAGAGAGCAAATGACTATCCTAACCTAGAGTAGAGAAAAACCAAAAGGAAAAGAAAGCCTTAATTTTTCAATATTTCAATACCAGATCCCAAATTTATTAACTTAGCAAGGCAGCCTATGATATTTATATTATTTATTACAGGAAACTTCCATATATCCTTCTCTTTGCTCGTTTGTTTCGTTAGAAAATAATAATACAAATTGTGTTGTTTATGTTAGGCCAAGTTTTTTGCTTAGAAGTTTTTTATAAGATTTCCTAGCTGTTTATGAAGTAAAGTCTAAAATTATACACATATTTATAGGTCAAAATACTTTGTCTACCGCCTACGTAGCTATTTGCTTTTCTCCTTGTTATGAAATTATTTTGTTTAAGACTAATAAGTTCTTCCAAGAGAGATTAGATTGTATTTATTGTAATTGATTTACTTTTATTTATGGATAGAAAAAATCGTATTCATATTTACTGTTGCTTTGGAAAGTTCCTTGGAGTGCTTTACTATGAAATCCATAAATCTTGTCCTATATTTTCTTTGATTCGTTTATCTAAATTTCTGAATGATCGATCGCCTTTGTTTGTTATACGCTTTGTTATACGCGAGGTAGAGAATTTCTTTCCGCAAAGAATCTCCTTCTACGATGCCTATTTCTATGTTACTTAACTATTTTTCTTTATAATCAATATGTATGGCCAAAATAAAATAAAGAGACAAAATAATAATAAGGGATTTCTAAAAAATGAAGCCTGTGCTAATATCTATCGACAACTAATAAAGTAAAGTCCACTAAAAGGAAAAAGGTTTTGTTTGCCGTTGATGCATTTCTTTTTAAGCAAAAGAGAAAATAAAAAGGAAATATAAATGGTATAAATATTATATGTTCAATGAAAGGCAAACTTTCTAAAAAAAAAAAGTCGAGAAAAAGTTAGAGGGTAGGACAAAGATAACCACAACCACACAGAAACAACAAATAGCTTATAAAAAAAAAAAATAAAAAAAAGGTCATTTTTGACAAATCTTGTGTCGTGTATATCAAGTGTGTCATAAATTTATTATATTTGAGACATTTGTTCGTGAGTCTTTTCTTCTTTATTAGAGCATGATGATCTTTACCCGCCTCTCATATACCAGTATAAGCCCTAAATTAACTATAAAATAACAAAGAAATGCCTTCTTAATTTAATGCTATTTTATACTATAACTTCCCGCCGCGTAATTCCTTTCTAAAAAAGACCAATTTTCTCTATTCTATTAATGTAGTAAAATGTAGTTAATATTCGATTCCAGTAGGTGACTGTTTTGACCTAATATTTCCCTCTTGCTTCTACTTTGCATTTGAACTTTTTCTGAAACATGTTAATACAATTTTTGTTACACTTATTTCTATACAATTAATCAGGGAATCAGACATATACTTTAATTAAATTAGTTTCTTTTTTCCATCCGATCTCTTCTATGTTCTATATTTAGAAAGTTCTTTTATTTATTATTTCGTCTTTTCTATGATATTATGACTCCTATAATTCTATGTTTGTAGATACTGTCTTGTTGTTGCATATGAGTTGCTTTCTTTTCCTACATTCCTTGTTTCTTTCTTCTTGGCTGGCTTACTTTGTGAATCCTTCTATTATTTTATTTCCGAGTAAGTATTTGTACATAACCTTTGTTTTTACTAATTTTATTAATAATAGTATAGAATTGCACTCATATTTCATTTCATATTTCACAAATATGCTTCCCCTTACATTACACGGATTTCACACAGTGTTATTTCTACACAAATGCGATATTAGAGTACAACAAGCGGATGTCAAACCTTTTGACTCAGACAATTCATTAAACAATACTAACCTCTTTCTCCGCATTGCTAAAAGTATATCTCTTTCAGTCAGAAGAGAGGGACATCTCCCTTATTTTTATTTTTTCATTGTGCTAGACGCGTAAAGGGTAAATAAATCTAATGAAGTTTTATTTCCGTTCTATTCATCTACTTTGTGCGATTATTAAATGTTAAATGTATATAACATGTGCTTATATATATATATATATATAGTTCAACGTCTCTTTTTATATAGTTTTATATAGATTTATATCTATCTATATAAGGAAAGGTAATTTTGATAAGGGGTAATTCGTTAAGAACAAGAGTAAGGCATGTGTATAGTAAGTTATGTAGTCATCAATATTAGGCATACAAGATTCTAATCACCAAGAGTATAAAATAGATTCTAATACTGTTATGTATGAGCATGAGTTCAATTCTTCACCAATCAATAATCCTTCCCGAATAACCTAGAATTAATTATATGTGCTATATGTTTTTGTTCTAGACATTGATCTTACCTTTTAAAGTTTATGTGTTATGTTGTTTTTTTCTCCTTATTTACCTCTGTGGTTATACCAATTTAAGTACAATCTTTTTTGTGAACGCCTTCTTCCTTCTGAAGATCTTATACATTTGACTCTAAAAGACTTATTTCACTTTATTTATTTTATTCTTTAAAAATGCCTAGCTATAATACAACATGAAATCTTTTCACAAAAAGACTTTTTTTTGACGGAGATATCTAATTTAATTCTAATAAAGTTTTAAAGTTTTGGACATGAAGTAGTTATTTCTAAAGTATTTACAATTAAAAGATTAGGATAGCTTATTATATGTATGTACGGATCATCAGAAGAAATGTATAAAGTAGACTTGAACGAGGTAGAGAAAACTCTTAGCTCATATACATTGGATAGTAAGTAGTACCCTTTGTTGTTATGACTACTTCCCTTTAGCGTTCTTTCTATTTATAGATTAATTAATTTGGATTTCCTTGTACTGTACTTTAATATACTTCGCAACAATTGCTGGATATGGATCTCTTAGATTTTTATACCAAAAAGTCTTTATTTTATTATTTATTAGTTGCTGTTTCTTTGTAGTTATTATTAGATTAGACTATACTATATTAATTATATATATATAATTAATATAGGTATGCCTTCTTTATAGCTCTTTTTATTAATTTGGGTATTTTGTTGTATAGCATTTGGTTATGTCTAGTCTTTCTTCATCGACTAGTTATTGTAGAATTGTAGACGAAGGTTCATAATAAGCAAGGTATTAGTGTATCTTACTCTAGATTGGTACTTAGCACGCAAGTGAATAGTAGTTAAAAGAATATGAATTAGCAATAATTTCTGTATTTCTTATATGCTTCGGGGTATGCGGGATATAATGGTCTGGGAATACAACACTTAGTTATAGATCTGACTTTTGCTATTCTTAGACATCTCCTTACTATAGTCCAAAAAGGTATACGGTACCCATTTCTTATTATCCTTATAAATTTATAGCTATTTATTTCTCTTATCTTACAAGTATTTAATTTAGCCTATATCTAAAGTCTTTTTCTTTAATTCACCTATGTAGTATTAGCTTCTATTGGCATCCTGAATAGAATAAAACCAACATAACACATAGAGCATAGAATTTATAATCGTTTTCCTTTGGCCTACCTTTACCTTTCGCTTTTTCTTGTTTAATACATTTTAAGTTGTTTTGTGTATCTTTTCTACTTTTACGTGGGAAATAAAGAAGGTTGTTGGTGATTGATTGCTAAGTAAGAAGATTAAGCTTGGAACTAGGTACTTGATCTTTCTCATTTGGTGACTATTGGATATTGGATAGCAATTCTCGTTTTGTTTGTTACTGGGTGGACGTATGAGTTATTATTTTGATTACTTCTTCACCATAATATGTCTATTTTCCACATCTTTTGTACACAAGACATAATTTTTTGTACACAAGACATAATTTTTTACTTTATTTACGTATTTTTATTTATATCTTTCTTAGTCCATCCCTTACTTTTCCTAAGCCTCTAATTTTCTAGGTATGTTTTGCTGTTGTAATTGTAATTAAGTGTGTAGTTGTTGTTTCTGTTGGTTGGCTTACCCCGCCGGGCCTTGTATATGTTTATGTAGTAGTTAGTATCTTAGCTTACACGTATTTTTCCAATACTCTCACTTGATTCTTTAGCTGTATATTTAGCCTGGACTACTCCCAAATGTAATTATATTAAATTTTATATTAAGAATGGAGTTGCCTACTATCTTCCTTATTTAGTAAGAAGATATAATAACTTATTAACCTTGTTTCCTTTTGATATGGTATATGTATATTTTTGATAGCTAGAGTTACTCTAGTTTCTTTGTCTCATTAGCTTGATTAGCCCCGTAGTATGTTTATAAATGTATTTAACATAATCAATAAAATCAATAAATGAGGTAGGATTAGGTGCATTTCTTCTTGGACTTATTTATTAGTAGTTGTTTGTGTATTGCCCGAGTATATCTCTATTTATTATCTATAACACTACAATCTATTTATACTGATTATATATTTTATATGTCTAATATTTATATGAAATATGCCTAAGTTTAGTCCTTTTCCTTGGCTTTTTGGTAATAGAGATTCTAAAGAAGAATAGAATGTCTCTGTTTCTTGGTATTATTTCCTGTTTTTAGGTGTTTTCTTAGCGAATACAAATCATATAATATGAAGTACGTTTAAGGAGAGGGAGCTTTTATTGTAAAGAATTTGTGTAAACCGAGTAAATATAAATAAATATATGGATCCCTTTTTTTTTTCTTTATGCTATTTTATATTTCAGCCGAAGTGTTACTATGTACTATCTCAATTCGTTTTGATTCGTGGATTGTCTTGTATTTCTTTTCTTGTAGATAATTATAGAAGAATTTTGTGTCTTTAGCTAAGGAATAGTCATAAATTAAAATTCGTATTAATCATAAGCCACCCTTTAATTGCTCATTTCTTGGATGGTGAGATATTGGGACCCTTTTTATTTAGGATAAGCACTACTCCACTCTTAAAACTAGGTACCCTGTTCCCTGTTTTCCTCACATGATTGAAAGTTAGAAGTTATCTTTATATTAAAATATTATACAAAAAATGTTACAAAGCTATCTATGTATATGAAATTTATTTTTTATTCTAAGTAAAATAGATAAGACATAAGGCGGTATAGAAATGTGTAGTTATTGAGTGTTTTTTCAGACAGAGAATTTGTAGGTGCGTGACTTCCTAACTTATACTTCTTATACATGTATTTTCTCTTGCTTCCTAAATAAATACGTTTACGGAAATTATATGGAAATTACGTCCGAGAATGTACTGTACTTACCAAAGAAATAGTTGTTACTAACTGGATCCCCTCAAATATAATAAATAATTGGGGAAAGGAGATACTTTATTTAAATACCAAGGATTTACACTGCAAAATAAAATAATACCTAGTAGCGCGATTATCTACTATCGAGCTTACTTAGCACGAAACAAGAAATTGAAATGGAACTTGCTGCTTTTTTTTTCCTATATATTTCCTTCTTTAAGAAACATAGTTATATGTACATATTGTATGGACTTTTTCCACAATTAGTCTCTTTATTTCTGCCGAGTTTTTTTGTCGATAAGGTAAGTATGTAGAGTTGTTGTATTTCTTATAGAATTGCATTGTATTTATTTTGTTATAAA
Source organism: Plantago major (assembly GCA_026545765.1). Lineage (NCBI taxonomy): Eukaryota > Viridiplantae > Streptophyta > Magnoliopsida > Lamiales > Plantaginaceae > Plantago > Plantago major. The sequence continues at coordinate 26,612 of JAIFAC010000054.1, forward strand.
GCATTCTCTATGCTTGTGTCTTTCTTTAACTTGATTGATGTACTTTTTTTTATCTTTTTTATTAGTATTTTTAGTATTCTTATAACATAGCTAGCCGACCGACATAGATTAACTTCCGCACATACATATTTGTGTATCATTGACAAGTAAGAAGAAATAGTAAGGATTTACTTACTAGACACTAGGACAATGAATTGGTTATTGCTATTGCTATTGCTTAAGTATGGAAGTTGAAGGAGGATAATATTGGATTTCTACTCTCCTATTCGAGCTAACAATTATCTTCCTTCGTTGGAATTGGATGTCCTTGCTTACCTCATTATTTATTTAGAGTGTATAACGTTGGTGCAATGATTTTCTTATTATTCTGCGAGTTTCTGTAGTAACGAATACTTTACTTATTATTGTGTTTTTGTTTTACCAGTTCCTTTTCGTTATTGTAAGATGATTCTTCTTCCCTTTTTTATTAGTTTTTCTATCTATCTATTCGCGGAGTAAATAATATCTGCCTGCAATTGTACTAATAAAAAAAAAGGTTGGAAGGAAATAATTCAATATAAAATACATAAGGAATAAATCTAAATTTCTCGACAAATCTTGGTGCAACACCATATTTCTTTCTTGAAAATAAAAAATCTCAACTGTGTAACGAACGCTTCCTTCCCTTTAAATTTTGTGATGAAATAGTTCATGCTTTTTTATGTTTGTTTCTTACATAATATAATTTTCTTACATAATATAATAATAATCTAATAATGAATAATGTAAAGTAAAAACTTGGTACGTACGTATATAAGAGATATTGTAGTTCTGTGAGTTGTGTTGAATTGGAAGTTTCCTCTCTTCTTATTTTCTTATTTTCATTTTACCTAGTTCTTGTGTTGTTATTTTTCTATTATATTATTTTGTCGTTCTTTTTTGTTGGGAAAGATACACTCTTCTAAAAAAGAGTATAGACGTACCCAATGACATGTCTACCACTTCTACCGAAAATACATACACGTAGCAGGACATAGTTTGTTATTGGACTCATGACTAAGAAGAAAAGATTTGTAATATGCTTAATTCTATTTATTTCTCTGCCAAGATATGAAAAAGTCAATGTCCTTATATTGTAGTCTTCTTTACTTCTTTGAGTTTTATTGATAGGCAGTTTTCGTCGCAAAGTAGTAGAACTGGAAGGAGATTGTCTAAGGCTATGACTGCCTAAGAGATTGGTACATGATATTTTATTCTTTCTATTTCTTATTCTTAAATGAAATACTCTACTCTCTTTGTTATAAGAAGTCATCCGAGAGAAGTTTGAGCCTTAGAATAATATGGAAATGGTGTTGGTTCGGGTGCTATCTAGTTTGACATACTTCGTTTTTGAAAGATCTCCTTCATTATCTCTATTAGTCTATTTTTAGAAAAGTACTTTATCACTCTTGTCATTATCATGTCTTCAATCACTAACGCCTAGATAGAGAAATTAGTCAATGTCTTGTCTGCCCCTTAGAATGAGGCATCTTCCTTAAAAAGTACACTTCTTGATCTTCCTATTTGTCAGAAACTGCTATCCTAAGAGTCAAAGGCTCTTTCTCCCCCCTTGGGGATCATATGGAAATTCAGGAACAGGTACTACACCTTACACCTAGTTTCTTCTTTTTCGTTATGTACTGACCTGTCTGTCTATTCGTTTTGTTAAAATACTTAAGCCTTGGTAAAAAAAGGCTAGAATTGGAAAATATGGAAAAGGTGGAGATGATTACCTAGTTTCTTCTTTCTTGTCATAGTTATAGTTGGCACTGTCTGTCACTTCTATTCGCGTTCTAACAGGTAGTTTCTTATAGTTAGTTAATAACCAACTAGATATTAGTGTATGTCTTAGTATTAGTTATTAGTATTCCTCTATTAGTATTAGTGTTTTTGATGTCTGAGTTGTTTGGATAATAAACAACTATAGATTACTCCTTTCTCGTCTTTCTTATTTGATTGGTCTTACCTTACTTCTTTTGCTTAATTGAGGTTCTCATATGGGAACCCTTCTTTCCTTGCCTTCTTTGTTGTGAGCCAAATACATAGACTTTTTATTAGCTTGCGTACTTATTTATTAGATTCTTTTTAGAGTTAGACATGGAACTTACACAACATTCTCTATCACCGAAAACTACTTACTACATACGTTAACTACTTTTACTATACATGATACTTACTTAACTTGTTCTCTTCTTTGTTAGTGTTAGTATACACCCGCTGCTCTGACTTATATACCTATGTTGTATACTTAAGAGTGATATACCTTGTAATATTTATAGAACTTAGACGTGAAATGGTGTACTCTTTTTAACTCCGCGCCTTCTATATTTTAAGGGGTAAGTGTATGCAATGCTCTATGTATGACAAATGATTATGTTTACATTCCAAATGATATACTTTTTTATATTTAAGAAGGAACCAACCAAAAAAGTATATGTAGTATAGGGGTTAGGGTGTAAGGTAACTAAGTGAGAGTGAGTCCTAAAAGAAACTTAATCATTTATAAGAAATGGGGATATTATATAGAAATTGCTTTACTAGAACTTGTAGAAATAATTAATACTAGAGAGTTTTATAGAGGTAAGACGAACTCTAATAAGGTGTTACATTGCTCTGTTAACTTAACACATTCTTTGTTTTATATGCGAGATCAAAACTTTTCTTAAGTATATATAATCCAATATTTTTTGTAGTAAGCACCCATTATTGTTGTGTAATAAAAAAAAATATCTATACACTTCCCTTTTTTGTTTAGTTATGAGGCGCCTTCTCTCCTTAATAAAAATACTACTTCGTTGCCTTACATGTATATTATATACCATTTCTAATTCTTAGGTACTGCAAGGTATAATGTTTTATTTTAAGGACTACACTTACTAAAAATTATCAATATAGAGCTACAATTTCATACTTAAGTCATACTCGATAGCTATAAGAATTAAGAATTGGATATGTTGTGTTCTCTCCTAAATTATATACCATATGTATGGCACTTCTAAGGTATTCTTTATTTGAATCTTACCTTGCACATAAGTTCTTGATATATGAATATGACCGAAGTTTGCCAGTGACTAAACCCTTTACCTTTATGATGATTTAATTCTACTCTTACTTAAGGAATCCGCCTTGATAACTCCAACTCCATCGATCTTTACTTTAAAGGCCTGTATAGTGTTGTCCCTTACTTTCTCACCAAATCTTTATGTTGTGCTTAGTCAATAATTTATGAGCGTGCTTTGAAAGTAAAAACTATATAATATACCCAACCTAAGTTATAGGAATACTCCAAGAATGTCTACATCAAAGTACAAGGAAGAGAGGTGCCTTATACCATATTCTATTATAGTCACCTTGAAAATAGAAATATGAATTCAATAAGAACTTTTACCCTGCGAGAGAACAAAGCACACATACCTTACAATAGAGACAAAAATGATAAATAAGATTACCCACTATAGGGAATATGGACAACGCCGTATTACAAAAGATGCCTTTCCTTTTTAAGATTGGTTAGATCCAATAAGGTGCTCATTAATAAGAGTTCAACATTTCAAAAATTGATACTGGAGATCATCAATATCAATAAGAACTTACTTTTCTATTCTCTTTACTCCTGTGCACTTAGCACTTATTATAGGATTACTTACCAAATAGATAAGCTATCAATTTACAGTTCACTAAAGAGAGTTGGTAGTTAACAACATATAGGATTCTTGTCTTTACTTATAGTGCAAGAATCTATTTATTACAAGTATAAATTACTAAATATGTGTTCTATCAAATAGAATATAGAGGGTGTGTACTTTTCATCTTTTCATCATAGAAATATTCAAGAAAGTAAGAGTACTGCCTTAGTAGAAAATAGAATAACAGGGAAGAAGGAAGTAGGGGGGCAGCTTAGTTGTATCCTTATACCATTTATTAGAGAATCATGCTAGAAATTTTGCAGTATAACTTGTAAGTAAAATAAAAATAGAATTGTGTAGGCTAGAAAGGTTTCCTCCTTTAGGGTATTATTCAGTATATAATCCTTATGTAAAGTACAACTTAAGTAGTATCTACACCTATAATAAGTGACACCTACACTATTCTAAAAAGAAGGGAGGTAAAAGATTTGAACAAATAACGCCAGATGTAATAATAATAATAGGTTTAATCATAAAGGATATTTACCATAACCAGGGGTACGTATTTCTATTATTTTAAGTATTTTGTATGTTAACGACGAAAGAAAAGTAACTCTCTATTTTATATTTTAAAAATACTCCATACTTGCTGCGGAGTATAATGTTTTTAAAGAATGTTATACAGCTCACAAGAATTTTTTTTGGCACTTACCCCTAGAAGAACTACATTAAGAAGCTATAGAATTTGAGAAAACAGCTAACACATGAACTCCTTGTTTTGTTTAGCATATATAATTTATAGTACCCCTCCAAGATAAATAACACCACATATATTAAAGCTATAGAATCTATACCTTTTGCTTTAATTCCTACTAGAACTTTTATCCCAACGCATAGTATCTCAAGTAATCAATCCAATCCCACCAAAGTATATACTAGGAAATATAGATTCGTTAGGAAATTTACTTAAAATCACTACGAGTCCATTAGATCAATACATACTTAGTTAGCAACAGTACTATATTTTTAGATAGGTTAGCGGCCCTGGTAATCCCCAACAATGATGAGGGAAAGGTAGTAGATTTATATAGGGTTCTTTAGTACTTAATCATTTCTATCGTAATTAATCAATTCTAAGTAAGTGTAGGAGCAAAGGAAATATAGTGAACTAAGAGCTAAGGGATGTTATCAAGGTGTATTTTTGTTGTACTTTATAGGTTGTCCTAAACTTGTTACGTATGCTTTGGTATATAACTTTTGGTATATAATATAGATCTAAGAGAAAAGACAGGGCATAAAACTATTTAAGCTATAAGGAAATAGATATTCTATCATGTAAAGCAACATATGTATTCAACACTATGAATGGAACTAACATAGTACTACAAAAAAAGTATTGTAACAAGAACACAACCTTATATCCCGAGAGATACGCCAATACCTCTTATTTTTAATTAGAAGAAAAGCTAGAACATGCCTTAACTAAGTCTACTCCAAAATAAAATAATATGTGTACTAAGAATGAATAACCTAGAACCAAGGTACCTACTAAGAACTTACCTATATTCCCTTATGTTACAATGCTAATTAAATAAAGAGTTATACCTATAATATAAGAAGAGTGCTTTTATTACTAGATATTACTAGATAAAATAAAAACTATTCAGTATGGGCTAAGAACAACATATTATAAGAGTTAGTTAGTAACCTGGGATATAGAAAGACAACATAGAACACTTAGAAAATTCCTTCCAATTACAAGTAGACGCACACATATAAACCAAAAAAAATGACCTTATTCTTTAACAACATGGGCTTTGGTGGGTACTATAGAGGAAAGTGACATTATTACAAGCAATCCATTCATGAAAGGGAAGAGTCATTAGTATGGGAAAAACTATAGGGATAAGTAAATTAGTGTAAGTAGCTTATATACCTGACATACTATAAGATTAATTAAACTAGAGATATAGGATGTTATAAAATATAGGTTTGTATATTGTGAAATGAAACAAAGTAGGCTATTATATATAATACTCCCTTATTACTAGAGTTTTCTAAGAATGTATATTGGTAAGTACACTTAATAGAGCATTAGCGAGAAGAACTAGAATTTAAGAATGACTCCTTTAGCCCTTGATATTATTTTTACATGAAATGAATGAGTGCTTCCTATAGTTTTATGAGCATAGCACAGTACACAACCCTATTTATTATATATATAATATAGTATAATATTTAGAGCATTCCCTACTATAATAGAATGAGTAAGTCAACTCCTATATGTATTGAACTCTTACTTGGATACCCTAAGTACCTTGCACCTTTCCTTCTTAGTTAGGATCTTACCTTATGTTATATAATACTTGTTAGGGGAAATTACTTTTCTTTTTTATTAGATTTCGCTTGTACTGATGATTCTATAATGGTCTTAGACTTGCTTTCTTAGATAGAGTATTACAGTAAATATCTTAAAAGAGATGTATTTGGTATGGTAAGCGTTCTAATCCTTGTATTTGGATTATTAGTTCTTTACATTGTTATACTTGACTTATCTTAAGCTATGTAACAACTATCCTTAAATAAAAGTAGATGTCATAGTTGTTCTCGTGTTCATGCCCATTTTATATAGTATTCCCAAACATGTCTTTAAAGGAAAAAGATTTTATGATAGATACATTCTGTCAAGTGCTAGAAAGAAAGAAAGAGGGCGTATACTTCCTACGACACGACAAGGATTTCATAATAAGTATAATTCAGGGTGCTTTTCAATATTGGTATTAAATCTCGCACATATTACCCTAAAGCAGTAACTAAGCATGTAGAGGTAACTTGGGCCATATAGAGGATTAGGTAGAACATCTCATAACCCCATTCTAGTCATTTTCTATAATTAAGTAATTTAAAAGAAAAGCCATTAAGTGGTGAGTACATACATATGGTTGTTGGCTTAAATTATTAAATTATAAGAAAAGATGTCTCTAAAATATACTCATGTTCACCTTAGAAGAATCCTAACTAATAAGTAAGGTGCGTGGTTTACGAAGACAAGGAAGTTTGTGAAGCCCAATAAAATATGCAAGTGATTAAGACACAAGGGTTGTTGGTGAAAGATCCCTTACTATATTCAAATAGAGGTTGACTTAGCTGTAAGAGTTTGAAATTACTACAAAGAAAGGACTACATGATTTGTTTATATAAAGATACACCTCTCATTAATATACAAGAATAGCGAATACCCAGAGAACATGTCTTAGTATTAAACATAAGTAGTTAGTCTATTACAACAGTATTACTAAGCAGTCTTCCTAAGAGTCTGTCTTCCAAACAAAATGAAAGTGTAGGTCGAGGGTTAAAGGACTTCATTTTTACGATTACTATTCCCTAGTATAGGCATTATCACATAACTATTTTCCATACACCAATTTCTATTAAGTTAAAGTATTTCCAGGCTCGTCTTATTTTTCATTATAGAGTTCTACGAGATTTCCTCGTTATGTTAAATTAAATCCTTGTTGTGCTTTAAAGTATGAGTTGTTCATAAGTGTATCCAACCAAGAAGATAAAAAAATAAAACAGAGTGTGCGAAGCGAGTGGAAGAGCCCTAAATTGTCATTAATACTCAATTAAAATACTCAATTAAATGTAGTGTAGGTCTAGCTTAAGATTAAATAAAAATATTACATTATTTGACATACAAAGCTATAGAACCTTTAGGTTGTGGAGATAAGAGGATTGGTCTTACAAAATAAAATAAAAACAAGGTAGAGTTCCTTAATAGAGTTCAGAATTAGAGGTGATTGTTTCTTCAAGTAAAATAAATAAATAAACAGTTTGCTTTATTAAATAACATTATTAAATAACAAAGGAAGACCCAGGAGAAGAAAAAGTATCTTACAGCCAACTTTTCGTCAGGACCTCACAAGAGGAAATTTTTATGTCATATTTTTAGGCGATCTTTCTGGTGTATCATGTATCTAGTTTATAAATCTCTCTGCCTAATAACTAATAACTATATTGTTTAGGAAAGAATGTATATACATATTATAGAAGAGAGCACACTATATAAATAAGAGTTGTGTTAAATAATAAAGGTTATCAAGAATAAGAATAGGACTAAGAGGAACAAGTTATAAGGTAAGTATGCATGAAAGATATCTTAGGGACAACAGCTCATTATAGGAAGAATTTATTAAGTAAGCTTTACTCTTTGTATACTTTTTGAAAATACTATATATATTAGCTATTAGCTAGAAGACACGACATGGTTCACTCATTACTTAATAGGGGTAGAAGTCACTAATCGCGTACTCTGTATGTATTTCATAAATCAAAGTCATAATACAAGATCTAACAAGGCATAATAAGATGGGTTACTTTTAACTTAAGCAAAATGTGTGTTTAGTATTTCTCACGTATAGATTGTTCATAAAAATAAGAAGAGAAAAAAAGGAAAAAATTCACTATGTATACGCTAGGCATGGATCTATAAATTCATTACTTAGAAGATATAGAAGAGACGGGAGATAATATAACAACTTATCATAGGCTTCTTGTATTTTATAATGGACTCCCCGGATTTACTTTTCAATAGTATGCATTTCATGTTAAATAGAGTATTCCCTAAATTAAATATAGAATGCCAAATTGTGTAGAATTATATATAATAGGTTCTAATAGAGAGCCTTAAGAATCCTAACCAACTTATAAACGAGCATAATAATTTAGTACTTTTTCGCCTACATCACTTTCCATATTTTTATAAGGCTGCAGAACCATCATACTTGTATATGTCTCTACCTAATTATGAGCTATAACTTAAATTAGATAATACTCCTGTTCCTTCCTTCCTTCTTGTTATACTAGCTTTATCCCTTAGACTATATATAGTTAACACATACAAACACAAGTAAGCATAAAGACATACGTCTAATTAATATTTAATTATAAGTCATATAAGTTAGAAAATACCTAAGACTTCCTAGAGATATTATTAGAGTAGAGATAATAAGGCGTGCGTAGGTATAGTTCTCTATCTATATTGGTGTTCTTCTCTTATTTTTCATATATCTCATAGTATAGAAAGAAGGGACTGTTGCCTTTTCCTAGTATATAATTATTAAGTTACCTACCTCTTTTTAAACATAGCAGCACGCTTCGGGTGTATATCATTTACAAGTCCTACCAAGCCGAGTGAGTGATAGTATCTTTTATAGAGTATCTACCTTATACGCGAGTTCTTCCCTATATACGTAATTTTCCTTTAAGAATCTTTCCTCAATACAATAATGGAGTATACTAAATGTGTTAACAACTTTCCCTTCACCAATCTTTTGTTTTGGCTCAACTAGAAATGTTACCTAATAAGGAGTGCACCAAGTATAATAGGAGATAGAATCTAATTAAGAATATAGAATGGGAAGCCTATAATTTATGCATGTACAATCTTGTTATAATAAATATAATAAAGCTAAGTTAGAATAGAAGAAGTTATGTTATAATTGTCTATGTAAGAAATAGAGATAAATAAGGTTACTCCTTAGTAAAATAGGTGTTTTGGGTTAATAACAAAAGGTATTCCTCACTGAGCGTATACTTAAATAGAAATATGGCATAACCAAGATAAAGAAAGCATACCCATCTTTCAATCTACCTCTAGTGAAGTATAAAATTCTATATAATAAGAAGTCCATCACAAATTTTATTTTTAGCTTAAAGAACTCGATCATGTACTTGGGTAACTTCTTACAACAAAAAAGATCTCTACAAGGGTATTCGTAGGAATAGGGTATCTAGCTTATAGTACATTTAGATATAGGTAAGAATGAACATAGTAAACGTATAAGTATCAAATAAATATCCCTTTAGAAGTTACGACTTAAATTAAGTTAAATCATAATATTCTATAGTGTTCTCTCCCTCAAATAACAGTTACCCTTTATTTGTTTAGACTTTACTAAGATATTTAAAGTGATCCTACCTTTTTAAGGGGTTTTCTTATGTACCTTGTAGTCTTAGAGAGGAGTTTACCTTGTGTTATAGCGCAAAATAGGTTGTTGTTATACTAAGTGCACGTCCCTATACTATGAAATAAAATGTAGAGATTAGTTAAAGGAAAACAATCTGATTTAGTAGTTTATTATATTAGTTTAGTAAGGTATCTTTGTTAGTTAAGTATATGCTTTTATTTTTGTTATGTAACTAGATATATTATAATAAGCGTGTCTGGGGTATCTTATATTCATTGTTTATAAGGTGTTATTTCCCGGAAAACTCTATTTTACCTTATCAGTTTCATGTCCTATTTCTTTTTGTTGCCCGTACATTTTAACTTTATCTTCTATCACATTTCTTAGAACTTACCATTTATAGAATATACCTTCCATATTTGTGGAATACTACCCCTCGTTACGCTTTTACTTAGACAAGAAGTTAAGTTAGGCGAGAAAAAATAGAATTTTTAAAATAAATCCTTATGACTGAAGTACACAATACTATATAAAAAAATATATCTCTAAGAATCCTCTTTCAATATTAAAGAAGTTTTTTTTACACTGATACACAAGTTTACGTTATAAGATTCATATTTGTTTATTATTATGGTTGTTTTTCAACTAGGGGAGAGCTAGAAAGAAATCCAACTTATAGGGAAGTGTTGCACTAAAGAAATACTTATAAAATAATAGATACGCGAAAATAGAAAACTAAGAGTGACAAGTATAAGCTTATATATTTCTATATTAATGAGAAGTGAACCAAAACATAAATAGGACATTAATTTATCCAAGTACTATTTTTTTTATTATAATTTGGAAGAAAAGAGAATATTCTATAAAGCGAAGATGGATGTTACAACAAATATACTCCTAAGAGAAAAAGAAGAGGTATTGCGCCAACCTAAAATGAGTATTTCCCGAAACTGGGCTGTTCTATCCAAGCTAAAGTAACTCCATGCACTTTTATTTGTGATTTGTTTCTACAATGTTATATAATTCCATATTTTACGTGTATACCTGACTTAAGTTAGAATATTTATTTCTATTTTCTTTAAGAGGGCAATGCTACAAAAATTTCGTGGTTATTACAAGCCATTTTTTATTTATTTGCTCAAATATATTAAGATTTATCTACTAAATAAATACTTTATTACAGGATGTTATTATAGTCACATTTAATAATTGTGGTCGGTCTAATTATTAGGACCTTTTTTGGTTTTAGGCATAGAACTAGAAACGTGGTATAGTATAAAATAAGGGATAAACAAAGATAGGAACACGGTACTCATTAGTATATATTTTATATATAATAAATGCACTTAGGAGTTATAGTACGCAATTCTCGCTATTTGTATTTAGTTTCTATTAGTCTTTTACTCTTATTGTATATTTTCCATGCTATGCAGTAATAATCCTTTCTTATCTTAGTCCACCAGAATGCCTTATAGAATATTTCTTGGCTTATGTAGTTGGTATCTCTTACCCTTTAAACTTTATCCTTTCTTTCTATATTTGTTTAAAGCTGTGTAGTATCATATACTTATGAAATTTCTATGACTAAAAATGAACTTTGGTATATGTGGTAATTCTCTAATAAAGAAGATATAAAAATAAATGAACAAGTTACTGTATGTACGTTCCATAAGGAAAGTAGTACTAAGCTCTCTAAAATATTTGGATATTCTAATAAATGAAAGGGAAAGGAAAAGACCTGGTATCATAGTATAGTAGGTTTCTTATTAGGTTGTATAAAAATTGATTTCTTGCTTAGAATTTATAGATGGATTAAATAGTATAGAAAAGACAGAGTATTAATAAAACCAAAATCTAGTATATAAATTAGATTCTTTATAAGAGGTTTAAAGTACGTAGCTTATATTCTAGACAATACAAATTAAGGGTATAATCCAAGTATATGCAAATTTAGAAGAAAAAGAAAGATATACCTTATACTATAAACTATTAAATGTTAACAACATAGGCTCCAATTAAACACACGATTATTCGCGTATAAATATATATGAAAAGGTGTCAAAGCATTACCCCATTATAGATTTCTCATTTATCCCCAAAATGACTGGTTTTGTAAGTTATAAAGCCTATAAAGAAGGAGTACAATATACCTACCAAGAAGAAATGAATAGGAATTAACCATAGAGAAATATGAGTATTTGCTGTAACAACACTTCTTATAGCTATTATAAGTATACATGTATACTTGGAAAACTGTATTAGAAATCATCCACTACTTACCTTGTTATTTTAAATCCTAACCTCTTAAACTTTGTAACATGTTAGCTTGGGGAAATAATATAATAAAATAGGAACAGTATCATGTATGTCTTAGTGTAGTACAAGGCTTAGGTTTATTTAAATGCTAGTTTTAAGTATCTATCTTTACAACCAAGAATTTAGTAGATCTCCATAAGTATTAATTGTTATTCTAGCTACCTAACACAATCAATATAGAAAAGATCCCTCTGCACCAAAACTAAACTATATGCATACCAACAAAAGTAGTTCTTCATTACCTTTCATATTTGATGTACTCATCTCTATGATTAACAAACAATACTCTCGTCCTTTATTTTCTTTACCCAGAAAGAGACTTAGCAATTTTGCCTCTCCTACATTACGTTTAGCGAACTCTATTTTTAATCTAGATTTTATAGTATACTTTTATTTCTTATAGTACGCGGTTAACAAATATCTAGTAAATACATAGGAGTAAATTTCTAATACAAATCCAAGGAAATATTCTTACCCGATATATTATTTATATACTTGTGTAGTCTGTGTACTACGTAAAAAAGTGAAATAGTACTTAAATAAGATTTTTGTAATAATAAAACCACAAAGAGCCCATATATTAAGAAATTATTAAGAAGCCATTAAGAGGCTTAACTCGAAATTAGGGAACCTATCAGTTACTTTGTTTTATAAAATACTGTTTTAGTTGTTTGTGTACTCCGGAACTCAATCGAGTATAAGATCTAAATGATAAGGAAGCTACCTCCCGTCTCTGTCTCCATACTTTCAGCCTCGGGTTTTATTCGCGCAAATAAGATACACTAGAAAATCCTATTCCAGAATTAGGAAGAAGATAATAGGGCCTCTTTCTTTATTTAATTATTAGAATACAAGAATTGTATTGTTTTGCTAAGCCTTTGCTTGGATTTCTTTATTGTCGGACCTCTAAATCACGTATAAGGTCTTTCTCTTTGTGGATGTTTTTGTATGGCATTTGTTCGTTATTTAAACTTTATTTATAAGGTCTTTTCTTCTTAGTTGTTTCTTGCCGAACTCGTTTTATTCCCTATCCTTTATTCAATCACCAAACAAAGAATTAGATTGACAACAAAATAAGAAGTGCTCTTATGCTTGACTTCCGTATCAGACCGAGTTGGATTTCGGTGGAAGTAAGATTTTGTTTATAGTAGCGTGTATTCTGTAAGAGATAACTGAGCTGTGTGGTAACCCAATACATACTCACTGCCCAGACCATTTAAAGTTACTTAATTTTTCATTTGATTACTAGGTTGTGAATGATTCGAAAGTAGCCTTTTTGTTAGTACTACGATTATCCTTTTACACTTCTACTATAAATCTGCTAATACTGGAAATATGCTTGCTAAAGTAAAGGTCGGAACGTGAACTGTTTCATATTTTCTCTCTCGCCTTTGGATTGGTAAGAAATATAAGTGTACTTCTTTGCCCTGGACTTTCCTCTTTATAGGGCTCTTTACTATATTGATTTTTTGTAAACAAATTCATTCTTAGGACAAAGCTTTCCTTTTATTTCATTTCGTAAATAAACAAGCGACCCTGGTATACTGTGTCATCTAGAGAATCACTACACAGTCGAGTTTTCCTGTGAATTGTTCTGTCTCTCCATCTGAGAGGATTATTCTGCCTGCACGAAATTCAAAAATCACGGATAAGGGTACAACGAGGGGAGGAAATACTTTATTCTTCATTTTGTTGGTAACAATCCAATACCTAAGCAAGTCACTTATCTCTTACATACCACCTCGAGCTCTGTAGTAAAAGAAGAAAGGACTCTTACTCTTTAATTGTCAAAGTTTAGTTTGTGTACTTTGTCAAGATAATGTATCTTGTATGAGTCTCCCAAGATTAACTAATGTGTTTGTAGGTTCCGCCCTATTCCATTCTTTCCTTATTGATGGATTAATTAAGGATTTAAGAATTTATAGAACTCTATGAATCATTGAAATTAAGTATATAAATCCTCGGGCAAGAGCAAAGGGACCAATCAAAGGAAGAGGCAAGGTTTTAAATGACTCCATATACCAAAGTCAGTCCATTTACTTTTGCTTGGCTTGAAGGCTGAACATTAAGGTGGTAGTTAGTATACTTCTGGTTGGATTGATTCAATAATTGGAATTTCTACTACCTACGAATAATATGGAGCATTAAATTAAGTCAATACAATACAAAAGAGAATAGGAAGGAAACGGTTTGACAAGTAAGAATAACATTAAACTGAAGTCAAAATATTCAGCGCAAGGGATGCATGCAGTTGGCAGCGATAATCAAAAGAAATTGAAGAAGGTGAACAAGAAACAAATAAATGTAATAACTTGTTATGTCTATGTCAACAACCAGGAAGACTTTATTAGGAGGCCTTTTTATTAACTTATGTTATTAACTTAGATAAGGATCTTTTCTTTTAACTACTAATGAGTTAATTCACTCAACCCAAGAAAACTACTTACATACACCTAACCATATGTGTCCAAAAAAGGTAGACCTAATCAATCGCTCATCCAAAAACTTTGACTTCGGGATTCGTCCTGCAACCTCCCACTACCGATTTCACTTTGATCATGCTGAGTAGAATATATTAGATAAGATATAATAAGCCCGCTATTTATTATTATTATTCCTTAAACTATTCCAATGCTATCAACAACAGATACAATATAGATATTGAATACTATACTAACTTATTAAACGAAGAAGTCATCAAAAAGTGCTTTAGTATATAAGTATAAAACTCTTTACAAAAGTACACTTCCTTAGAAAATGGTACAAAGCTGTAGTTGGAGAGTAGTCAGCTTCATTCGTTTTTTCATAATATACTAGGTGCAGAAGAGTATCTACTATGCTATCATATACCGTAATACAAATAAAATACTGAGTCAAAAAGAACGAACAGGGTTCACCCTAAATTATAGAAGAATTACTACAACTTAATAATTGATTATTTGGGCTACTTAGATATAGATAGAATCATTTGCTTTAGTCTTTTTTAAGTCTCCTAACCTAAGAATGCAACTTAGTGTTGTTCGTTATCGATATCTTATTTTTGCAGGGCTTTTTCTTATCTACAATCTATATTCTTTTCAGAGTCTATACTTAATACCCGCCTCTCTATCTGTCTGTTTGTTATATCATTCTATTTCCTTTGGCAGATCTCTTTTTCTCTTTCTTTCTTTTTTAATTTAACGCGATACTTAATTAATTAATTAATTAGGGATTTTTGTTTTGGGTGTGACGTCGTTTTTGAATAATTAAGGTTTAGAACAATTTATAACAGGACTTCCTTCGTTACTGTTTGTTTTTACTAGATCATATATCCTTTGTTATCCACCGAGTACACTTACCACTTTATTGAGAACTAAGGAATATGAAGGAATCTTCCTAAGCTACCAAGAGAAAAAACATCGTCTTGTTAGTAATCTTGTATTTTTTTAGATTCATAGAAAGTCAAGAGTCACGGACAGTGGGTAGTCATAAGTTAGAAGATTTTAATATCAAATCATTTCCTAGCTTCTTATCATTATCAATTGTGCTCTTTCCTTCCAAGGAAACAAACCTACAATCTACTAATTTAATTTATGAGTATACCCCGTAAATGTATTAAAAAGTGGGAAATAGAATAAAATAACTTCAGCAATTACGTGGATAAAGCGGGAGAGATAAGAGACCATTCCTAAAATTCATTTTACATACAGAAAGTACTAATATGTTTGTGTTTATGCTCTGAAAGCATGTGGAAGGTTACAGTAAAGTGAAAGCAAAGCAACCAAGAAAGACCTAGAACTAAGTAAGGATAGACCTGTGCCGGTAGTTTCTAACTCTGAATTGCAAGACTAAATTCTTTCTACATCCTACATAATAGAATGACTTATAATACAACTATAATACTTAATACCTAATAAAACTAAGTTTTAGAGCTAATGTGTACTTAAATCTTTAATCTTTATCCCTAAGAAACCTTCTTTTTTGGCTTTATCCAACAACAAAAAAGTAGAATAAATAGAAAAGAACATCTTTATTACCTATCTTCCAGTCGACAGCTAACCTATACTAGCTCTTTCTAGGGTGTGGAATATATGCCTATACATTTTATAACTTCCTCTATATTGGTGTGTACTTCAAAATATTTTATCTTGGGCATTCTTATCTAACACTAGTATAATATAGACATGCTTCCTATCATGGGTTTTGGTATATCCTTACTAACTCCTTCTTTATTTATATTTAGACGTTTACAAATAGAACTTATAATTAAGGGGACATATACATCCAATTCTTCTTTACTAACACGAAACTAACACGAATGAGTTTTTTCCTATATTTTCATACTATGTGCTATTATACAAAACTACACATACCTTATTATCCGCTCTAGTTACTTTCTAATTTATATCTATAATTTATATCAACGTTATATCAACGAGTGAAGAAATATACTAGGCAATAAATATCCTATATTCTATACTATCTATATTTAGTTAGCTTCTTATAACAACTTCTTTATCTATACACTGCTATATATAGTACTACAAAGACATAGGTAAGACTCGTACTTAATTAAAGATGTATGGCAAAATGTAAGAGATTAAAGATAAATTAATTCACAAGGGATAACAACTTAGTCCTATTAAGAAGTCTGTACTACCTAGAAAAATCTTTACCTTATATATTACTTATATATTATATATTATATATATATATAATATATATGAAATGACAGGAGAAATACTATAATACCTAATTACTCTTTTATAATTTGTTTATTGGTATATTTAGAACTAAGTACATGTTTAGGTAATCACTATAAAGGGTTTTGCTTCTGTAACTAGTTAAATTTGTATGTACAAAAACAAGCCGCAACCCACAATACATCTACGATAAACGAAGTAATGGGGTAAATATTCCATACGTAATGAGTACATAACTCTTATTATAGTATAGGTGCCAACTACGTATTTAACCGAAGTCCCCTTCTTTTTATAGGGTGTATTCTTATCTCTCTTTTACGCAATGTTGCCAGCTCTTCCCTTTATGAATCATTCAAGATTTAGGTTGCACTCCTTAATTAAGACTCTTGACTTAAACAAATTTATGTGGCAGGCGCTCTTCCTCTTGCCTGGGCTTAATAACTTTTCTTTCGTGTACCTCGAAGTCTTAGTTGTGTACTACACCTTATAGTATTTTCGAGAGCAGCACTACTATGCTTAGATATTATAGAACAATGCCTTAGATCTCCCCCCTCTCCCTTACATGATTTGCGAGTTTATAGCTTTTTTATAGAAGACTTGGTATACGTGTTTAGAAATCCTATACTTTATAGTTATATACCACCTGCACCTTTACTTAGAGGCCATAGAGTATAAATTCCCCCTCTTTCTACAGAGTACACTTTCCCTTCTACTTTATTTTTAACAAGCTAGCCTTTGTGCTTGTATACTCGTGTATTGTATTGCTCCGCAGTTATCTGACTTTCTTTCATATATTCTCATAGTGTTTTTTATTTGATACAGTATACTTGTAGGTTAATTAGGTTATAATGTAGAACTAAAAATGAATTAAATTAAGATGTTCACCAATAGAAGAAATAGAAAGGATATAAAAATAAAAGATAAGGAGGGAATATAGCATACAACTTACACTATTTTCTCTTGTAGAAATATAAGATAGCCCAGACACGCTTAGGTCAGTTAGAATAGCATATAAAGAAAGGAATACTCGGAATAATTATAGTATAAAGGGGGTAACTCTGCTAAATTTAGGTAATTCTCATAACACGAAACATCTAAGACAATATATGTATAAACGTAACAAGCACCACTAACTAAATATTCTAAAAGTTCCAAACCTCCCTTTCTTATAGGACCTACCCTTACATTTCTCTTTACACCTATTAAATTACACCTATTAAACGAATTAGTACAAAGTATGATGACTCATAATCTCCCTTCTTAAGGCAGCCCTCTATTCCTATGAGGTTCTATATACTAGCTTGTAACTACAGGTTCTTCCTACACTAGATGTTATTCTTTAGGCTACCGAAATGAAAAGAGGTATGACTCTAGTCCCCTACTATAAAACACTACTAGGTACATAAGATAGCTTCTATACTTTTGTCTCTAAGTTATGTACGCACTCAATAGAAATGATAAGGTGTTGTAACTGCGAAATACGATTAATGGAATAATGGAAGTATAAAGGATAGAGCTCAATCAATAAGCAGTCAAATATTTGTATACAATGTTAGTTTATCTTATTATAATGAAACTATGGGGGAAGTTCTTAGTGTTTTGTTATATGTAGTTTAATTAGTTAAAACTGAAGTGTACTTGTTATATCTTTATATGCATTTGTTGTAGTCATATAGATAATTGCCCCGGAATATTTATGTACTCATGTGAAATATGAAAATAATTGGTTAGGGTAAAGAAACTTTAGTGAAATATAATATAGGTCTTTACTAGCTGGGGTATGGTCTAATCCTGGTTATAGGTATCCTTGTTTTTATGAATGAAGTCTTCTTTCTTACCTTCTTACACTTTTGGATATTTACTTATTACTATTTAACTTATTTTGTATTATGACTACTCGCGATTACTAGATAGGAAGGGTATTATAAACTGTGCACTAAGATCAAAAGAGGTTTACTCCAAGATAAAGGTAAGCGTTCTTAGTAAATCGAAATTACCGCAATTCAGAGCAAGCAATTCTCTTCTTAGAGGGTTCTATTAATATTTGTATGCAAGTAAAAAATAGAACGTGTCTTGTATGGTTATCCAGAAATAGTAGTGTAAGATCGTGTTCTAACTCAATATTGTATAGAGTCCAGTTCATAAAGTAAGACAAGCTAATTAAGCCGGGAAGAAGGAACATTTTTTTGTATAGATCTTAACATAGACACTAAGTATACTCCTTATAAGTTCACACCAACAATACTAGATAGAGTAGCCCTAAGTACTAAAAGAAATATTCCTATATCCCTTACATTTCTCTTTCATATACATTTTTCCTTATATAGACATGAAGATCTATGGTATGCGAAAACCTTGGTTTATAAGCATAGATCTACAAGCTTAAATACACACAAATACCAAATATTATAGAGTTATAACCCATAGTTGCAAGGGAAAGGCCTCTATATGGAGAAAGCAGGAAAGCATGGGAGAATATGAACACAAGACTAAGATTTTCTAAGAAGAAGAAGAAGAAGTCATGTCACGTTATCGTTATTAAGTAGGGAAAGAACTGGGATAATGTTAGGATAGGTTACTTGTATCTTACTTGTGCTATATAATATGTTTTCCTAGTAAATATCTTCTTGCTTGTTATGTACAGGCTTTCTTTATACCATATATCTCTTACCTCTTTCTAGTTGTGATCTTCTATACCTTTAACAATTACCTATACTGCCAACACCAAATAACTTTTATACTTTCTTAACTATAATCAAACCCTTGCATAAAGAACCTAGGAGTTAAGGAGTTAATTAAGTATAAAGTATAGCTGCCTAAGAATAGCTAAGAATAGTAGATAGCTCCCCCATGCTTGCAATATAAATAGAAACACAATAAATTAGTCTAAGGTAAAAAAGTGTCCTTTATGAGTGAGTCCGTTACTAATAAATAAAATGAATAGGGTGGGGTTATAACCCCCTACAGTATACAAATTAGAAGCATAGGATCATAACAGTCCAGGAGGAATTGGATAAAGGAAACAAAGATCTCATTAAATAGTATTTGGTAAAGATGTACAAAAATAGACTATTGATAGTTAAGGTATAAAGGAGGGAAGCATTCAATAGTATAGTTCATGTTAGAAGCATCTCATCCATTTTCTAAGTAGTGAGATCGGAGAGAGCTAGAATGAAGACAAAGTTACACGGCATATTATATATATAAAAGTAGTACACTTATAGACTTATAGAAATATTCTAAAATTAGAAGGAGAGTACCTTATACTGAGTTAAGAGACAACAAGCCACTGTTTCCTTATAAATATTCCACAATCCTATATTTAGAATCCTATAAGACCCTTCCTTTGTGCGCCTACCTATACGTTATATACACTTTCTCCACTCTACCCTATAATAAATAGTGCTTTTTGCTTTCT
Organism: Plantago major; assembly: GCA_026545765.1. Lineage (NCBI taxonomy): Eukaryota > Viridiplantae > Streptophyta > Magnoliopsida > Lamiales > Plantaginaceae > Plantago > Plantago major. Next base: position 46,641 of record JAIFAC010000054.1, read on the forward strand.
CAATTTAATGAATAGTATGTCTATGAAGTACTCTAAGCTTTCAATTTAATTAAGTGAATAAAAAAAAAGAGAGATAAGAAATCCATGCCTAGAAAAAGAAAGATGGAAGAATGTGAGGAACAATATAGTACATGATTTAATACGTACACCTATAATGTGGACAGATACAAAGACTAAAAATCTATTAGAAGTAGCAATGTACATGGAATAGAAACAAAACCCAGTAGTAGGGTATAGTTAGGTAACACAAGTATAGATTTATTACCCTCATTCCATAGTAGATCTTTCTTATTTTATATAGATGCAATAAGTTTTCTTTTATGTAACGCATGATGTTCTCTAGCTATACCAGTCAGTGTATTCAGTATATACCTAATTATATGTATTTATTTCTCTGTGTTAATTCTATTTACTCTTTTGATGATGTCTTAGCCAACCTTCCCTAATATTTAGAAAGCCTATAAAGAGTTGAATACTAATAAAGATCTCCCCAAAAGTTCTATAAATGCAAGGTTGTCTTACTTAATTCTATGTCTTTAAAATACTAGAAAGGGTTTGTGTTCTTACTAAAATATCACTATATTACTAGAGAAGACAAGAAGGGAAAGATATTATGGTATCGCAGAGAATATACATTACTAGGATTACTAGGAGTTGATTCACAATTATAATTATAGAAGGACAATGTAGAAGGATATTAGAGGAGAGCACTTACTTGTTATTTCCCAACTCTATTCTCTTGGTAAAACAATGCTTTTATAACATAGACCCTACTGTACTAACTAAGTATTACAGCGTTTTAACCCTTATACCCTTATACCGTAGAACTTCTTACTTGTGGATGACTTACAATGATCTATGATAACTCTGCTTCCCCACGTACTAAATTATTATTAAGAAATACCCTATGATATAAGAGTAATACAAGAATATATAACCTAAGTAAATGAAGAGTGTACTTAGAGTAATGACTTCTATTTTGTAGGTAATTATGAAGATCTTATATTTGGTTATGTGGGTTACTTTGGGAATGGTGTAAGTGTTATACTATTCTACTATGAATGATTCTACTATGAATGGATGGCGGTACTAGTATTAGTATAATGCATTACTACTAGGATGGCTTATATCTGACATGGTTTGATAGAGAACTTAGACTAGATAGAATACACCATTATAAACACGTCTAGGGCAAATGTACATTGAGCTCAAAGAGTAGAGGCTATATTTTACATATACAATACTAAGGGAACATAAGGATAGGATATATTATATACATAACTTACTAGTGCACATAAAGAGTGAGGAAGACCAAAAACATATAGATAAGGATAGAAAATAATGGTATCCTGTTTCTAAGGTAAAGATAAATAGTGGGTAGATATAAATTTAAGTAATACTTGTACTATATGTACTATAACTTGGGTCTTTCCTGAAAAATCTCTATCTCTAAATATACGCTCATATATAAGATAGGTTTCGAGAATGTTTATAGTTAAATCGGCAATGAATAGTTATTTATTTGTGAATGATGAATTGAAGAAAGCAAGGTCAGGTGCAATCATAACTCTTGTTTTGTTCGGTTGTTCCTTTTGTTGTGTTTGATCATCATAATGCTTATGTATAGGGAGTGCCATTTGTTAGTCCAATAATAAAGTCGTAGTGATTTCTCCTCCATTTGTAATTCCAATTATCTTATATCTTTATTTGATTTTGGTATTAATCCCATAACAATCACCCCTAAATTTCCATTTCTCTATTTCACTGATTATATAATATTCCATACTCATTCATAATTTGTTTTTTTTTTGTGACATTTTTGTTAACCACGTTTCTGTCTTATAGCACACTAAATTACTTACGAATGTTTGCAGATCTAATGAACACACCACACACGCTTCGGTTTCAGGTTTCGGTAGAGAAAGAGTCATATGGATATCTGTACATGAATGCCGCAGACGTCATAAATTCCAAATAATAACCCAACAAGGATTTAATAAAGAACTTTAAAATGGCTATGAAAACAAGATTCTGTGCTCCTCCAATTATATAAAGTATAAAGGTACTTTTATTTTATTTAAGAAATCTCTATTCAAATATGTTATGTATGGTAGAAAAGAATTACTAAAGCAACAAAGTACGCTCACATCACGTATCAGAATGTTTTTTCCAACACAGAGACCTAGAAAGACGCTCTTTAGATGATATAAGCAATTCCAGTACGTTAATTCACTTGCCTCACAACAACAACAATAAAAAAATCCGAAACGAAACAACCACTGATACTTCTATCTTAACTTATAACCCGGCACTATGTGTAAAGTGGATAGCAAAGAATAATATTTACCCCTCTTCAGTATTTTTTTAATTGTTTCCTTACTGATTTTTTTACTTAGTGGATGCTGGAATTGGAACTAGCGCAAAGCTCTCTTTTATTACTTCGTATTATGTCAAAAGTAAAAAAAGTTGTTTTTTCTCGACAAACAAAAACTAAACTCTAAAATTGTCGCTCTTAGCTAAGAATGAATATTACCCTCCTCCTTTTCTTTTACTATCTACTAGAGTTCTCTCAGGACAGCATAAATACAAATAAGGTATAAGATAAGTTCAACATAAATTTAATCGGTGCATTACAGGTGGAAAGGATAGGGGGATAAAAGGCACCAATGGAAGAGACTTCACTTTGTTTGTGGAGTATAGGCAATCCCTAGGACAATATAAACAACTCGTATCTAACTAAAAAGTACTAAAGCATCTATACTATTTGTACTGTACTTTAATACAGATCTTCCTTCTCTAGCAGATTGTTGATGAAGGAATATTAATGAAAATGAAAGAAAGGACAACTACTACATGACACCATTATATTCTGTTATATCCTGTAAGTCAACAGATAGCAATTCCTTAGTCTTAGTGGTTTTTTAAGTTTAAGCAAACTCCCAAAATTTCTATATTTAATTAAGACTAGACAGTAATCTCTTAATTCGAGGTTTAGCTTCCTACTCGAAAAATTCCTTCTACTTCTTTTCTATAGTGGCAGGAGCAATAAACCTTTATAAGCGTTTCTAAACCAATTTATTTCATTTTAATCTTTATTTAATACAATCAGCGAACTAAATGGACTAGTGATTGGTCATCTTTGGACTAAGAATTGTGTATAGTGCATGCTTAAGTTTCTTCCTTTAGTGCTGGTAGCTACCAAGCATGATACAATATATTTACGTATGTGTACACGATCTTATCTTCAAAGGTGTAGAGAAATGTTTAGAATAATGATATATTTAGAAAAATATGCTACCGGATTTCTTTTAATAAATTTGATATACCAAACAAGTGCTTTTCCTTTTCAGATGATTTAGATCACGAGTTAAGTTCAGGTTTCCTCTTTGGTGGGTTGATACTTTTTGGTGACTTACCACTATTCCCAATATTCCCTACAAAAAAACTAAAAAATGAAAGGATTGGATTAATCCTGGATGTTTTGTTTGTTTGTGTACGCAAGACAGATAAAGTATTCTCATTCCTCATTGGATTTAGTCCACAAAACCACAAAAAGTGCATAGGTAAATTAAAACAAATAATTGGTGGAAACAACAATCTATTATGTTATTCCGAGGAAAGTATATAGTAACTGAATTTGTAGGTTATGCACAAAAAATAAAGAAGAAAGTATTGCAACTTATACTTGGACTCCAAGGTTCCCGCCGAGTCTATTTAGAAGGGAATATCAACTAATAATAAATAATTAAAAATAACTAAAAAAAGTCTTTTTCTTTATAACTTTATTTGAAATCCTGCCCTTGATTGGGTATATTGGGTATATAGCTGTTCTTTCTATTTAAACGGTATGTATTTTCTGCACAAGTCAGTACCGTACAATAAGATGAAATTGAAAGAGTGATTAAAGTACAAAAAAGTAATGTCAATTAAAAGGCGTAGTCGTGTAACAATTCTATTCTAACAAGGGGCTTCCTATCTAAAAAAGGCTTTTCTCTTTGTATTTCTTCTATTATTTATGTTGATACATGTAGTTAATAAAACGGATTTAGACTTTAGGCGAAAGTATACAATAATTTTTTAATAAAGAAGCCATGCAGAAAGTTAAGCTAGAGCAATGCTACATCCATGCCCCAAATTTACAACTTCTCCCTTACTTTCCTTTTACATTACAGGGTGTGGATAAAATTACTTGTGTTTTGTTTTTTTGTTTGCACGATAACTATATTTACTTGCCCACTCGGTATACTCGAAACACATCAATTCAAGTTGGTTGGGTAACCCGGGGAACATTAATTACTAAGCCATACTATACACGCAAATATCATTAGAAAAAAAGAAGAAAAAGGGAAGAGATATCATCCTGTTTACTAGGTTAAGCTATATTCAATCAAAAGTCAAACCCAAAAAAGATAAAGAAGATAATAAGGTAGATAACTCATTATTTTCTTTTTGGTTCTATATTTTCTATGTTTTATAAAACAAATGCACGCTAACAAACAAACTAGTCAAAGCTACTAATTAAGTTAAGAATTGAACTATCCTTAAGATAAGAATTGGCTTAGAACAACTACCTGAAGAGTTATAGAGTAAATACTAGACGTACATGGGCATATTGGATATAGCAAATAGAAGATATCCCAACAAAAGACCAAGGAAGACATACATAACTACTAAAATAGACTAATCACAACTACTATAATATAAAAACTAATAAATAACTAATAGGAGTAAAAGAACAATGAAGAAGTAAGCATGCAAGCCAACCAAGAACAACCAAAGGGGGAAGAAGAAAAACAACAAGGGGGATCTAAAAGTTATAAAGCTATATATATATATATATATATATATATATATTCCATTAAATTTACTACTAAGTCAAATAAACATAGGATTAAGGGCACTCCTCTTCTAATTTTTATTACATCAAAGCGCTTTGCAAGAAAAAAGACACTTTTCTGGTAAGTGCAAATTCTAATCTTTAATTCACAAATAAATCACACCGAAAAGGATATTTCACTTCGTAGTTTATTTCATAATACCAAGAGTAGTAGACAAAAACTGAATAAAGCTAATAGTAACTCAAAGAGGCTAGTCTATTTTAGGAATTGATTGAGAAATCCAGTGCTGTTCTCTACTCACTCTATTATATAAGTTAATAACTCAACAAAATGTATGCTGGAATATATTTAGAATTCTTGCCTATCTCGCGATGCATTTCATTTGGAAAATACTCAGTAGTAGTGAAAGCTCTATTATCTAATATTTATCTAATTTACTTACCTATACCAAAAAAAAAGCACATAAGATAAATTAGCCAAAGTATAGAACACCAGGAATATACAAATTATTTATAATATAGTGGTTAGATTCTAAAGTGACTTCCATAGTAGAACCATATTTACTCTTTTAGATTTATAGTGAGTTTCTTTTCTCCTTACTCCTTTTTTATTATTTCAATTCCTAGAACAAAGAAAGTATACATGTTGGGTATCATAATCATAAATTAGAATCCCTCTAAATATAGCTATGTTAAGTTATAGCCCTTCCTAATACAATTTTTTCTATGAGTTCACTCTATCTTGGTACTGTAACCACAAACCCTTACAAGTTATATATCCTTTCTAACAAATTGGTAAGCGTACATGGACTTAAGTTATTTATAGTATACCCTTATTGATCATGCCTAAGCATTAAGTACTACACAGGTAAAGGACTATCTCTCCTATTTTCATTATTTATAAAAAAAAGTATTTACTAGAAAACATTATAACGAATTCTTTGTAGGTGCCTTAGTAAAGATCTATAAGTGTAAAGTACTGCTAGCGTATATAAATTGATATATTCATTCCTTATTCCTTAGTGTTTATTAAGTAACTACTTTAAGTCTTTTAATTTAAGACAATTTCATTTGTTATATCATTCCTCCCTCTGCTTTCTCGCATCCCAAACATATTTATACAAATAACAAGATACCCAAAATACAAGCAAATAACCTTAGTAAGAAAATAACGTAGATACAAAAAATTATTATATTTAAAAAGATGTTAAAAACCAAAATATGTAATCATACGTGAGTGGTGTATATGACAAGATTTAATAAAGAATTTAAGAGGTAAGATATTATGCATTTGAAAGCGTGCAAAGTATAGGTGTATAATTAAAAAGAAAGCGAGGTTAAACCAACCATTAGTCATTAGTACATAAATGAAAGGAAAGTGGAATAGAAATAAAAAAAAAAGCATAGGAGTACTTCATGAATAAGTAGTAAAAGATGCCAAAAGAAAATACATGGATAGATATTTCTCATTTATTATAGTAGATAGGGCTTTACTTTCATAAGATATAGACCGCATTAAATATAGGATAGACTTCCTTACGCTTTTTATAATATACTTTTCTATACAAGTCAAGGAACACAAGTATACACCATTAATATATACTAAACTATAAGTACACACAATCTCGCTTAGTAAATTCTAGAAACAAGGGTAGTGTATAATGGCTTCGGTTAACTCCTATATGATTTGGTTAAAGAACAAACAATGCATGATAACTAAATAATAGTAGTATCTTCCTTCATAACTTATACATAACTTTATAGTACTTCTCTTATAAAATAGAGTCCTATCTTACCCTCTTACCTAATCTAAATATGGGTTACTCTTATCATGTTTTATTTCCCAATTCCTATCCTAGTTCAAGGTGTACTAAGTTTAAGAAATGAAATTGTTGCCTAGTAGAAATAGAAGAAAAAGGGAGAACTTAGGGGGGTAATATTTAGTATAGCCTATATCTTATCAAATCAAACACAAGTAATAAGCATGTAATGGATCACTTACCAAATCAGGAAGAAAAAGATATAGGAGTAGAATAACAAACTATGTGCTATATAGTGTACTTAAATATAACTTAGGCAAGAGTATATAAATTGGTGTAATAGGTAACTTACTCCCTTAACTCTTATAAAATTAGGGTTATTATAATAGATATAGGGTAATATAATATTCTTCCCTTTATAAGTTTTATCTTGTTTTAGTATTGACTCCTTATTTCTTCATGTCATGGAGGTGTTCTTCCTTATGAGTATTCATATACATATAAATGGTTCTTTCCCCTCTTTCTCCTATACAATATATTTTGGGTTACACGCTTCTCTCTTGACCTTGGGTATATACAAATTAGATCACTTGCTTTTGAGTTATCTTGCTCTAAGTATACTTTCTACTAATCTTATCAAGTATGGAATATAACATATAGTACTAAGCGCCTCTAAGTATTTTATAGGAGTAACCCCTTTCCCTATTATTCATGAAATGTTCTTCCCGAGTAGCCTAATAGCTTTAACTTTACATACAATGAATTCTTTTTAATTACCGAATAACTCTTTCCTAACTACTAATAAGTATATAAATTCAATAAGAGCATAGCAAGGGTACAGTACATAGCTAGCATATAGGAATATATAGCTCATAAGGGAGAAACTTGGATGCTTTATTAGTAATGAAACATAGTACACAACAAATACAAATATAGATATGTTCCTTCTAAGAGTACCTACATAGTTATATAATATTCCACAAACTTGATGACTTCGACTTCTTTTCAAAAGTACAATAGTGTCCTATAGTATACCAAGTAAGAGATATTTTATTTCCCACCAAAAGTTCTTCTTAGTTCGTTCTAATAAATTTTATAAGATTCATAAGTATAAGCAACCATTTCATATAAAGAGTCATCTCTCTTCTAATTCTATACTGTGTTACCTTAGATTCCTTGGCATTAAACCCATACCTGACACTCATCTTTGTATATATTACATAATATAACTTATAACTTATTATATACTTCTTATTATATATACTTGGAGAATATATACTTGGAGAATTACATGAGCTAAATACTTATTACAACAAATTACCAAGAGCAAGACCCATGTTACACAACCTAGATCAATAAGGGAAATAAGGGAGTAGAGTTACTAAGGACAAGTATTTAGAAGAAAGGGAAGATCACGCCTAGTAGGAGTAGGACAAAGCCATTAATAATATTGTCTAGGGTAAAAGAGGTATTTGCCTTATTTTGCCTTATATTTAAATATTTAAGTTTGAGTAAAAGGTAAGTAGAAAACCAAAAATCTAGGTGAAATGCTATTGGCTAGAATGAACAACTATATGTAAGCATAGGTATAAGGCGTACTCATAAATATTTATATACAAATACAAGTTAGAAGGTAGATAGGATTTCTTAAAACAATTGGTTAGTAAGTAGAAACACAGGTAATTAGTAAGTAATATGCCTCTTAGCTAGGTACTGTAACACTTGTATAATAAAAAATAGCACTATAAATAGTAAGAACGTATTTCAAGTAGAAGACATTACTTAAGTCATGCGTAGGTAGATACTTATAAAATTTTATAAACGTGGTAAGGTAAGGGGAATAACCGGTCTACTCTTTAGGTACCTCTTTAACATTTATCCAATAACATGAATCTACCATAGTCACTAACAAATACTCAAATATTTAGGCAAAATAGTTAACCCTACAAATATAACATCTCTTTATGAATGAATAGAACATAGTAATATTAAACTAAACTAAACTAGACTAAAAGGAGAAAAGTGAACGCGTGTATATAAGTCTCAAAGGAAACATACTTATAACACTTTTTCCTTATTCGAAACCAAACCTCGAGCTCTCTCTGGATTACAAGGAAATACTTCAAAAATTTTTTATTTGTATTTAATCTTGTGTTGCCTTTAATCACCTCATCGAGGAAGATAGCTTTATTTACTTAGTAGGTTGCTGTGCGTATTTATTCTTTAGATTGTGATATATTACCAGGAGTTTTCTAGTCTAACTTAAACCTATGCTTTTTTCTCTATCAGAGAGCAGCTGTTGGTGATCCTTTTAATTACATACAGATCCCAGAGTCTCGTTGTAGATCAATAATAAATAAAATAATCCAACTGAAACTAATATAGAGTATAGAGAGTGCCCGATTCTTTATTCTACTTACATAGTATATCCAACCAAGTTATGCCGTTCCTTTTTTAGAGTCCTTCTTACTATGATAATTTATTAGAGACACTATATAAATAATATATATATATATATATAATCCAGTAAGGAAAATACTTCAATTCAAGTTAATGCAAGACAAAATTTCGGGATTGAGGTTTATTGTTGATTAAGGAACAGAACTTGACTAACAAACTGCAGCAATATAAAAAATTTGGGCGGAGAGATATTATGCGCATGTTACAAATTTTGCATTTAATCAGCATGTCCACGACTTGGGAAAATAATAGTTAAAGTCTGGAGCGGAACTACCGTCACTTAATTTAGTATCATTTAGTAGTTTAGTTAGTAAGCAATTCATCCTTTAGTAGAGATCCTTCTTTAATATTTAATATTTCACGAGAAAATATTTACTCGAAGCACCCACTTTAGCCACAGTATACTGTTTTTTGTATCGCCTATTATATTTCTATTTTTTAGGAACTAAACTACTGAGCAAGAATATGAAATAAGTTGTTTCTATATCAAAGGATAAATGAAAAGGGCAGTCCTTAATATAACATTCCCATAGACGAGAAAGTGCCTTGGCTTGACAACATATAATTACAAATAAAAATTTTTGTGGTAGGTCAAAGCAAAGAAGTCCTTTTGTATCTGACTAATTTGGTAGTAGTGTAGTAGTGATCAACATAATATGAAAGCATAAGAAGACTCATGGTGTACTAGTAGAAGTCTTTCCTTCCCCAGAATATAGATCCGGGGCTAAAAAAAAGCCAATTTAATTTATTGTTCTTTTCATTACAGTCCTATATATAGTCCTATATTGCATAAGAAATTTGGAGAACACCGGTATCATGCATCACTAGAAACAAACCTAAAATCATTAGTATATAGTAACCTAGGAAATATAAAAGAGAACATTTTTGTTGCAGTCTGCTAAAAAACACCCAAGAGAACAACCTCCTTAGCTTGTAAAATAATAGAAAAATCTCTGAGACACTAAAATAAAATAGTCCTATTTGCTTCTTATATCCTGTTATAGGAACGAGTCTGGCCCATTTTTGGGGGAAATTAAGTGTTATATTTGTCCGGACCTTGTTATCTTAATTAAATGTTCACTTCTATTAAATTCTATTAAATAAAGAATGCTTTATACATTTTAAGTACAGATTACAGATAGGATTGGGAAGTATATGTTTATGTTTTAATTTCTCCTTTTTTTCATGCGGGGGATTATCTACGCCTTATTTTTTAGTTAACGAGGACTATTATATTACAGAATTATTAATAGAAAATAGAAAGAATCTAGAAGGAATGAATTTTTATAGTAAGAATATAGTACCATGTAGCATTTAAGGAGTTTGTTGTCCTAAACTTTTCTCTCTTGTTTGTGAGCATGTTTCCGGATTAGCAGATCTTATAGAGAAGACGTGAAGATGTGCCTCGATATTTCTATGAATTAGGATTAGACCTATGAATTGTGTTGGCTTTTCTATATTGTATTTTTTTATCCGAATTTCTTCTCAGAATAGGATATGGGTAATACTATTTTATTATAACACTTGATTTTCTAACAAGCGCTAAGTTAAGTAGTATGGTGATCTATGCCTTTTGTTTGGTAATGGAACGGTAGGTAGGTAATAGATTCTAGATTTCCTTCTTTAACTTCACTAAAAAAGAGTAACTAGTATTAACTTACATGTATTTTTACGAGCAAGGGATGCGGTTTACAAAGAGTATTTTTTTTTGCAAATATTTAAGATGAATATGTCCGTTTCTCTAATAGCGTGTTTCTTATTACAATACAAACTATATAAAGAAATTTGCGTACTACCTTTTCAACGCAGTCGTGGCAAATCAAATGGTAATGGAATATCAGTTCTAGTTTCTGAGACGAACAATTTATATCTCCTCATATATACATACACCTATACAGCAACTTTTGTATGGTAATCCTTATAATTCCTTAATTAATAATATAACTCTATAAATATAAATAAGTCATTTTTTTCATTTCTTCTGTGAATTGCGCTTCTCTTCCACTCGTAAAGAAATATTACTATATAATTTTTTCTATATAATTTATACGTTTCCTAAAGTGTTGTCTCTCAGCCTATACATTTCTTTGAACGTTATTCCAAAAAATATGCGATATTTTAAATAATGCTGAAAGTAAGCAATTACATCTTAATTTCTTGTTATTTTTCATAGTTTTCCCTTCTATAATTTATTAATATTATTTAAATTATTTAAATCCTTTTAGTAGTCTAACTTTTCTCTTGTTAGAATGTGTTTGAGTTTCTGTATTAAGCTTTTTCTTTCTACTCGTTTACATTATCATTATTACAATAATCTGGTTTTTATTGGTGCAAGGCCGCTTTGATCCTCTTCATTCCTATACCTTGGCACAGAATTCTTGGCTTTGGAGAGAGAACTTGATAGGGTCTCTTTATTAAATAAAGGTCACAAAAGGGTATAAATTAGATAATAAATCGCGCAAATCTGTTACGTATATAGAGATTGATATAGATTCATTCAGAAATTAGTCCTCGAGAAGGAGATGTGTTTTTCTGTGTTAACCAATTCTACTTGAATTTATACCTTGATTGAGATATTTTCCTTCTTACTTAGGATATCTTCTTACTTAGAATATCTTCCTTCTTACTTAGTCCGAATGCCCCCGAACAACTCTCAAAAAATACAAAACTTCACTTTAAATTTCGGGCCTCAACATCCTGCTGCCCACGGTGTTCTTAGGCTGATCTTAGAAATGAACGGTGAAGTCGTTGAACGCGCAGAACCGCATATTGGGTTATTGCACCGGGGTACTGAAAAATTAATCGAATACAAAACTTATCTCCAAGCCTTACCCTACTTCGATCGACTAGACTATGTTTCCATGATGGCTCAAGAACACGCCTACTCCTTAGCCGTAGAAAGACTTTTGAATTGTCCAGTTCCTTTAAGAGCTCAATATATACGAGTCCTTTTCTGTGAAATCACTCGAATTTTAAATCATTTACTCGCTTTAACAACACACGCTATGGATGTGGGAGCATTAACGCCTTTCCTATGGGCTTTTGAGGAACGTGAGAAATTGTTGGAATTCTACGAAAGAGTTTCTGGGGCACGTATGCATGCCAGCTTCATACGACCTGGTGGAGTAGCCCAAGATTTGCCCTTTGGCTTATGTCAAGATATTGATTCTTTCACGCAGAGCTTTGCTTCTCGTATCGATGAATTAGAAGAACTGTTAACAGGAAACCGTATCTGGAAACAGCGCTTAGTAGATATAGGCACAGTTACTGCCCAACAAGCAAAAGATTGGTCCTTTAGCGGTGTAATGCTTAGAGGTTCCGGTGTTTGCTGGGACTTAAGAAAGGCCTCGCCTTATGATGTTTATGACCGATTGGATCTTGATGTTCCCCTAGGTACTAGAGGAGATCGCTATGATCGTTACTGTATTAGAATAGAAGAGATGCGCCAAAGCTTACGTTTGATTGTGCAATGTCTTAACCAACTTCCTAGCGGTTTAATAAAAGTGGATGATCGCAAACTATGTGCTCCGTCACGGGGTCGAATGAAAGCGTCGATGGAATCCTTAATCCATCATTTCGAATTGTATACGGAAGGTTTTTCAGTGCCAGCGTCGTCTACGTATACAGCAGTGGAAGCGCCTAAAGGAGAGTTCGGTGTATTTCTGGTGAGCAATGGGAGCAATCGTCCTTACCGCTGTAAAATTAGAGCTCCAGGTTTTGCACATTTACAAGGACTGGATTCTATGTCAAAACATCATATGTTAGCCGATGTGGTGACAATAATAGGCACCCAAGATATTGTATTTGGTGAAGTAGATAGGTAATCTAGTTGTACGGAGTCTAGTCATCAGCACATTATCCTTTGTTGCGAGCAAAAAGAAAGAGAGAGGAAGGAAGAATACTCATTACTTGACAAATAGAGATATAGAGGTTGAACGATAAATAAAATAATAGTCATTGTCTTAATTCTACTTACTACTTGTTGCAGTATCCTTATCTCGGCTTATGATTCAATCACCATCTACCTAGCAAACGAACTACAGACCTTACCCTTCTTTGTCATCGCTGCATCAAAACGAAGGTCAGAGTTCTCCACGGAAGCAGCCTTGATGAAATACTTTATCTTAATTAAGTGCATTCTCCAACAATGATCTTATTTATTGCAAGCAAGTAGTAGATCATAGACGACAACCCATGCGCCGGTACTACAGTTATAGATCAGCCTGCCAAACAAAGCCTTATCCCAACGAGGATATATTATATATTAGTATTATAGTATTAGAAATAAGATAGTTTTATCCTAAGGAAAAGAACTTTCTCAATGACTACTTTATCTTTTATTTAGTGTGTGCTTCAACGTGTAAACGAAGTTATGTAAGGAAAATTTAAGAGAAATATGTGTTATGCAAACACAGGAGCAAACGTCCTAAGTAATAAGAGGGGATAACTAAATAATAATAATAAATAATGAAAAATCGTGCATCTATAATAACGGAATATAATTAACTTAATTCGAATCTTTTTTAACAAACAATCCCAATGCCGGTAAGTAAAAGGTCTTTTCTAACTAAAAAAAAAAAAGGAATCAATCAATATTCACGTGAAAAAAGGTCTAAATTTATCATTTCTTTCTATTATGAAGTTGTATATAAACCAAGTATAATTAGCGGTGGCAACATCAGTGGTAGTGTTCCTTTTTTTTGTAGTATTTTTTAGGGTATATTTTACACTGCCCCTCTAATAAGGAAGAACTCTAATTTGTCTATCTAAATAAGAAATGGTGCATGCAAAAAGTTCTTACACAATCCGAAAAGGGGATAAAATATGGGTAGTGCATACTAATACAAGACAAATGCGGTACATTCTTTCTTTCTTTTTTATAGAACAACTCTGTTATAAATCAAACAGAAAGATCTATTCCATCTATACTTTTTTTTAAACTTTCTAACTTAAATCTTCTAAATTTCTATAAAAGAGTTAATTAAGGCTTACGTATCTACGTCATTCTTTTAGCGCACAGTCAACCCGGTCTATGTCTTTTTTTTTTTTATTTAAGAAATTGTCCGCTTTAGTCAGTTCTTTTCTGAGGTGTCAAGTATGTTTCTCGTTACAAACTATAAAATAAAGTTACTCCCTTGTTATTCCACCAGGTAATCAGAGTATTTTCCGAGGCTCAAGGCTCTTTTCTATACTAAATTTACATTACAACTGCTTCTAATAACTATGAATAGAGCTCTTAATAAAATGTATGTCTCCTTTGATATTGATTTGTGAAGAGTGTAGAACAGTAGCGGAACCCCTGTAGGCTTAAAGTAATATAAGAATAGTATTAATACTAAGTGTTTCTGGAATAACTGGACGGATGCTGAAATATAGTAGGCTTAGACAAATCTTTTAGTAGTAATGGGTCAAGTGCCAAATTATGCCATGCTCATTAATAAACGGTATAATTAGTCGGCAAAGAAATATGTCTGTCTTTTTCCAAACAACATAGTTGTTGCTAAGATACAATAGTAGCAAACAACACCAAACATGTAGGATTGGGTTATAGAATTGTGTGCTTTCCAGATCTCCATCCAAGAGTAGTATTTCCACAAGGGTAAGTTCTACATTTTTTCTTAATCTTAAAGATAATGGAGCTTTCTACCTCACTCAAGTACTCCAACAAGATCGTATCATAGCAGAAGGTAATTATTCTTTATTTATTCTAATTGTTTATCATGTACAGAGTTTTTGTGTCTTGTTTTTAAAAATTCTATAAATATTTCATATAATGAATGGATGTTGTTTTCCTAGGTTTATAATTCAATTTCTACCTTGACTTATGAAGAGAGAAATAACTTGCTGCTGTGTCTTTGGGTGTTCTTTATCTTTGCTTTCTTCTTGGAATATTTTAGCTGTCTTATTAAAAAATAAGGCCTACTTCCCCTTTTTTGTTCTATATAAGTCTAGAGCACAGTTCAGTTTACGTATCGTATAGATATTTTATCTCAGTATGCCATTTACAATTTACAATATAAAGTCCATCTCTTGCTTTTCCTTTTTTATTGATTGATAAGGTCGCCTAGGAAATTGTGAAAAAAGCATGTTGTAGGTATAGTTATTAAATAGAAGAAAAGGGGATTGGATGACTACACCAAGAAAGAATATATTCTACAGAAACTAGAAAACGGCATAGAAGAAAAGAGTTGTATTACATGTTTAGAAATCAAAAATCCAAAGCAGCCGAGAAGGAAATAAAGGTAAATACTCTACTGCCGCAGCTCATATATTTAATATATTTAATAAGTCCTAGGTATCCTTTTTTTTATTATTCATTCTCTATTCTCTCTCCTCAACAAGGTCGTAGCTATGTATGTAATTGTATGTACAAAGACACGTAGTCCTCTATATGCTTTTTCTTTTTTATCTTTATTCTTTGTCCCTTTTTTCTGAATCTAGGCAGTACTTTGTCACGTGTGCTATATTTAAAGAGTTACCCTTTCTTAAACAAGCTAAGTACTCGTACTCTTTAATTTAACACATATTTTGTTGTATCCTGTCATATTATTCATTAAAAAAAAAATGTTTTTTAATTAAAAAGGTTTAGGCGTAGTTTTCTAAGCAGTGTACTATAATTTTATTAGTGATAAGTATAACAGGGCATAACCTATTAAGTAAGAAGTAGTAAGAAAATAAAATATAAGGGGTACCGCAGGAGTGTATATACAAAAAAAACATGAATTAACTAAATAGAAGGTGATGGAATCAAAATTAATAAGTCTCCTTTTTGAATATAAAAAAGAATGTGAGGTATTCCTGAATATCATAGAGAAATGCATGCATTATTGAAATATATACATGAGTTGACTATACTCCCCTCGCAAATTACAATCTTATGTTTAAGGCAAGGTTTCTAAACCACTTAATTAAGTCTTTGATATTAGCCTACATTTATTATACTTTATACTCTATATTCTCTATATTATTCCTAGATTATAATACTATACCATTCCCCTAGCAATCCAAAAAAGTTATATACTAGCGCACCTAAGAAAAGTCCTTGAGTCATAAGAATCAAAAGTAGAACAAACACCTGTTTAATTTGTCCTCATAATAAAAAAAAAAGTACCTTACTAAAGAATCCTCGCAACGATATCTTTTATTTACAGCGTTACTTTATAGAAAAAATAAAAGCTCAGTACACAAGTATAGTCATAACTTTAGGTTGGATCCTATCTTGTAACATGCGTATTTGTTGTTTGTAGCAAGAGATATGTACTACATAACTTAGAAATGGAAACGTGTATACTTGGTTTAAAGGAATTAGAAAACACAAGAAGTCTATATTAGAATTTATTTATGTGCGATATAATAGAAAGAGAAAGAAATTATAACCTAGTATTTATTTATTTATGCCTAAGTATGTATCTTCATTTATGTAAGATAAGATAAGGTGCGCCTCTATTGTTGTCTACTAAAATCTAAGAAATGTACTTTGTGTGTATGGATCTTTGTATACGTACATTACTTTCTTTTTTTTATTGTTTTTTCTTTATACCTATGCAGTGAGTCTATTTTTAGTATATAGTTCTAGTTGAATCTTGAAGTACTCCTTCTAAAATCAAGTTATCGGTCGGTCTATAGTTTTGTCTTCTCATAATTAGAGTAATGTGCAGATATTTTTTGGAAATTGCTAGTAAAGTAGTATAAGAGTGACTATAATATCCCTTAAATTGTGTAGTTGCGTGTAATACTTAGTTAATTGTTGTAGGAAGTAAGCTGCCTCCTAGTACCAACAATCCCCTTTTTCTTTCTATTGGTTTTGTTTAATTCATGCCTTAGTAATCCCTTTAGTAATTATGTTTTATACGTGTACCCCTATGATGTACTCTCAATATACAACCTATATGTGAAAATACTCGTTGTACACCTCTTACTTGAATTTGTAGAGCTTAATTACTTAAAAAATATTACTTATGAAACAAACATTAAGGACTAACTCTTAGAAAAAGTAAAATGAACTCATGAGCTAGATAGATTTACTATAGAATTTATTTTCTTTTTTTATAGTAGGCGAGATAAGTATATAGTCTAGTAAGAGCAAATATAGATCGTGACGCAAATAATATAGGTTTGGCATGAACTCTACCTATGCAATATGAAATGAAAAGTACTCTCTCCTTACAATTTGATCTCTTTTCTTTGAACATTATAAGCCGTAACGACTCTTAGCATAAATTCTATTTTAATATATACCCATCCCATAGGTACACAACATCTCTTTGCTTAGATTGGGTGAAATTATTCTTTATTAAATTAAAGAAAAAATAAAACTGATTTCCAATATAGAATAGAGTAGAGTTGTCCCTTATAAAACAAAAATGACTCTAGATAGAAGTATATTACGTATGGAATCTTTGTTTTGTACACCTATAGATAGCCTAAAATAAGGAGCCACCTATTATATTACATTTCACTATGATGTGTTACCTGTTGCATAAGATACGTTACTAACCCTGCTAGTAAGAAAGAGAGAGTGCAAGGTTATAACATTTACTGCATGAAATGAATTAAAGGGTAATATAATTTTTATATGCTAACACTGCGAGCTGCATGTACAGTAATTTTTGGTAGTACTTAGTATTTATTATATATTATAATAGATGCCTTCCAAACAAGAGTTCTTCTAGTTAGTAAATTAGTATAAAGGGTGTATAGGTAATTCTCTCCAGATCCTTCCCCAAATAGCAACTATGTATATCTTTGTATTCCGAGCAATGAACTTCTTTCTTTTCTTCCAAGACCTAAAATTCTACTTGTGTTTAGTAACCCTCAAAACTTAACTCTACTAATAACTTTTCAATATAAATATAATTACTATAATAAGAAATGTGTTGTTCTCTCCGCGTAGCTATCTTTATGTGTTGTACTAAACCTAAAATATTAAGTAAGATGCCTTTCAATTCTTGTTTTCACAGATGTACTACTCTTCTCTCAAGGTATAATAATATTATTCTAACTAAATACTTTGTTTGGGTACATAGCAAACATGAATGAGTATAAGCGTGTCTCTAAATTCTAGTGATAGCACATTAGGTAGAGAGTATACCCTTTATCCTTTATCCCTTAATAAATATCAACTTTTTTTTGTGTTTTAAGTAAGAATCTTTTACCTGCGAATAGAATAACTCTTGCAGGGGAATTCTAACCACTTTATATCCATATACTGTATATGGTAGTAAACACCTTCTTTGGTTCCATACTTTTATTAGAATTGTGTTTAGGAGGAGATATAGCTCTCTTCTTAATTAGCTAACTTAGGAAAACATAAGGAATATAGTATACCACAAATTAGTAGAGAATTCTAAGGCATATACTAGACACACAGCATAAGTTCTTAACACGTCAAGTACAATATGTAAGCTAGCAAGGAAAAAATGTACATCAGATCATTATATAAAATTTCATTAATAATCCAAGAAAAAGACTCTATTGGGTAAGATGCTATTGCTTTCTTTTAGTTCTCCTTGTGAGTAGTTCAGCAAAGTATATATATATTATATATATACCTTCTCTTAGTATTTCATATAATATGCAGCAATCCCTATATATAAGGAAAGTAGAGTATTCTCATTAACAATCTTATACTATCATATCTTAAGTAATAAACTATATGGAACTTCATTACTAAAAACTAAAAGGAGGAAATTAGGTAGTATCACAAAAAAACCAAAACGGAGTACGTGTAAGAAGAATTACTATTATTAAGGGTAAAGCATACTATAAGTTAAGTATTTATTAAATAAATATAGTTTAAATATATATAGAGGGCTGTATTATGATGAAAAGATTGTTGATTACATACCCTATCCTTCCTTTTATATGTAGTATATATATATGATGGGGTATGATGGGGAGAAAGAAAGAAGAGAGTATTGTTAGTGCATGACATCATATAAGTTACTTTGCTCTAAATAAATTAAAAATTATATATATATATAGTATATATAGTAAGTAGGCTCCCTTAGTACTATACTTTGCACACCTAGATTCTATAATGAAAGGATGCTTTGTTCTTTGTTCAAATACTCAATTATGTGTTGGACTATGTCCTAGTACGTATTAGCTTGGTATATGTGATGTAATAGAATTATATATATAAAATAAGAGTTGGTATACATTTTTTAAGAACTAGATCAAGAGTTAAACTTAAAGTATATGGATTAAAATATAGGTATAAGAAAGAAACGACGTTACAAATTTATATAAGATAGATAGAATAGAAAGGTAGAAATAGAACTAACATATAATAAAAAGGAAGAGAGCAGCCTACCAGGGTCTTGCCTTACTTAGCTTGTGATCAAAGGCATATACTAAGCGATGCCAAAGATGTATCCCTATGATAGAGTGTACCTTTTGTTATATAATAGAATCTATTTATAAAAGAAAGATAGAGTAGTTACTAAGAGACCAATATTCATTTAGATATAATATACCCTTTTTTTTGATAATATAGAGCCATAAGGATAAAGCAAGAAGCCTATTGCATACCTACAATTAATACAACCGCCGCGTAGAGGTGAAAGACATGTTTAAAAGATGCGAGGAATAATACGCAGAGTACAAAACAACAAATTATTATGATCCATTTCTAGTTAGTTATAGTAAAAGTAAGCGCGTAGGGAAGTATAAAGAGCATAGTCTACAGTATTTGGAGATAAATCTATTGGTTATAATATTATAACTTCTTAGGTGAAATACTTTCTAAGATATAATATGTTCTTGCTATGGAAAATAGATAGATAGAATCCTATAGGTTAGACACTAAATAAGAAAATAACATAAAAGTGTATAATTATGAGTTACTACAACAAAGGAGATGCGCACAACCAAGCGTTTATAGACATACTAACAATTTACTTTTAGTTTCTTAGTATAAAGAAGGTTCTTCTTGTAGACAAATGTAGTTGGCATAGAAGCAAGGAGGAATCATTTAATCACAACATATGGATTTCTTACCTAGTTTTTAAAAAAGTATTCTATTTTGGTTCCTTATACAATAATATTCTAGCATAGTACTTACTACAAAGCTATAACAAGATACAGGTGTTTATTTGGTAAGTAGTCTAATATAAATATAGAAGGGAATACTTTATTCGTGATATAAATAAAAATGAAAGGTAACATAGGCATAATTATAGGATCTAACTAAAAAGGAGTAATATAAGGAATTCATACACAATAGGATATATAATCCAAAAGTAGTGTAAGTAAAGAGTATAAGTCATCCATTATAAGAAACACCTAATAATAGGATACAAAGTATATCTATCTAATAATGCACCTTTCGCAATATAACGCCTTCTTATCGTATATACCTCGTTTAGGTAAGTTTTTCTAAGTATGATGAGTACATGAGTATACCTTTCACATAGTTGTAGCTACTAATACATAATAAGCCTACCTAGTATTTTCCATAAACATTTCTAACTTGTTAAGTACACCTTGATCTAAGTAATCCCTGCCTTAGTAACCACTAACACTTGCCAAGTAAAGACCTCTTTATAAAATATATGCACGTACTACCAGAAAGAAACAATACTATCCTATAACGAGTTGTAGAAAGAGGACAGGTTAGGGTAGGGTAGACTTATATGACTTAATTTATTATAAGATTTAGTATCACATAGGATAGAAAGAAAACAATATAGTTAGAGATCCATATATAATTAGAATACACTTATGAAGTAAAGGAATAAAAGACTAAAATATACAATACATCTTAAGAGTATACTCTAATTAGTTTTAGTACTGAAAATAGAATAGGCCTTATAACATAATATGCTTGTGGTGATAGATATTTCCCCTTCTTTCTTCCTTAACACTACAATCATTTCTTTCTCGTCGTGATACAAAAGGTAGTTTCTAATTCCAAACTTATCGAATAAGCCAAGTATACCATTCTATAAACAACTATACCAAATTGAAGTAATACTCATACCTAGTTCTATAACTTTACCCAATACAAAGCGACATGGGTTACTTTCTCTAATATCACTTATATAATACTTAGGTAATAACTAATTAAAATATCCTTAATATTATACTTAATTATAACACCACCTTTAAGTACGAACTACAAGATACAAATTTAGATTAAGTAAGAAGGGAAGGATCCTTTATTAGAGCATATACCACTTATAAGATAGGTTTTACTTACAGAGTTGGCATATTGTTAGATTTATAAGATAGCATGTCTTCTACCCCGAAGTCCCGTTCTAGATTTTTAGGAGCACTAACTTTATATAAGAAACTAGGAATATAAGGAAAAAAGTACTAAGTAGTAAAGTAATAGTACCAAGAGATAACATGTAATGGGACTGTCTTTAATATGAGTATAGAGTTACACCCCAAGAAGAATAGAGCGTATAGTGTAGAGAATAGAATATTATAGAGTAATATAAAATAAGTGCGTGTTATTATGTTGTAAGGATTTGTATAATATAATATTACTTAATAAGATATAGGTAATATTGAGCTAAAGCAGTATACCTTCATTAATAATATCCCATAATTGGTTAGCTGACTAAACGGACTCTTATATTTCATAGGCTTAGTGAGTACTCCTTTATAAATTCTACATTGTATATTTGGTGTAATGCATAGTAGTTGTTCCTTATTAAACTCTTTCTATAATATTTCATAATTTAATTTAAGTATAATATAACCTTTGCTCCCACCTCTCTATTAGTACCATATAAAGAAAGGCATAAGAATAAAGAGTTGCCTTCTATATTTTAGTTTAAACATCTCATCAATGGAAGTACATAATAAGGATATTAAGTTGTAACCACGAATTGATTATGTATTTAATTTGCTAGGAATTAGAACACATGAATCTATTTTTAGTAATATAGAGTCTAAGGGAAAGAATAGAAATAATAGTAAAAGATGCATACTATATTTTGTAAGAGAGATAGAAGATAGAACATAGTATATCCATATCCTGTAGAGGGCATATAACATACAGTAGGCGAGGTAAGGAGAATGAATATTATACATATCCAAAGCGGAGATCCTACTATAAGAGAATTATTATATACAAGATTATATCATACCCTAGTAAATTTTAGAATGGTGAGGAGTCAAATAACAATTTACCAGCACTATATACCCAAACAAAGTATAAGGCGTCGGGATTCATATAATAATAATAATGTATTTCTAAAACACTACGAAATTTAGGGCATCCCCTTACTTGTGTTACGTACTTAACAACTAATTTAGTTTTGAGGAGAGAGCATAGCTTTACTTATTTCTTATAACTTATATGACTCTTAAAGGAAAGTACACCATAGGTATATGCCAATTAGTATAGAAGTTAGTATAGAAAAAGGAGAGAGTTGGCTTACATGCTTCGAGGCTTCATATCAACTATATTTTTAGTATTTAGTATACAATTTCCCTTATCGTTTATATCTTTCAACGCGGGCAAATCATAGGAGGTATTTACCTACAAAGTACTCTAATTAAGACAAGAAGTGAGCATAGTTAGTTAAGGTAGTACATTATTAGATACCATGCCTTTGGGCAACACAATAATACAACATAATAAAATAAGGAAATCATTGTCTTTAAAGATGTAAGGAGATAGTATAGGATAATTCATAGGGTACTACATAGAATAGGGTAGATAATATAGGTATGCACCAAATATAAAATAAGTGCGTGTTATTTCATAATTTAATTGTGTTTGTTATTGTTGTGTATACTATGGAATAAGAAATCCTATGTGTACTATGTAATATAGGAAAAGAAGTCCATCCTAAAGTTGTATACTAATTTATAAAGGGTTGTATTATCACATGTGTTTCTATCTTTTTGTACTAATAATGAATGGGGTTATTGCTAAGGATAGCTCACTTCTATTTACTTTGAGTGCAAGGTATAATATTTTATTACAATTCAGTATTACACAAACAAGTTTCTATATTTTCTAACTTAGTATAAAGCAAGGAATCATAACATCTCTATGGCATACCAATCTTGAATGATCATAATGATCATATAGGGACAAATAGTATCCTGGGCTCTTTCTATAAAACAACACTTAAGGTAAAATGTAGTAAGGTATACCACGCATTAATTAAGTAAAAGGACATTCTATAGGTTCTAAGTACGCACACTAAATACTACGGCATTGGTTGTATAAAGGGTTACTTCACTCACATATTATAAATAATATAATATAAATAACTAGGACTCATTGCCTATGTTAAGAGAAAAGGGAGTTCTAACCCAACAAAAATGAAGTCTTTGCCTTTTATAATTGCTAGTGAAAAGATATGTTTAATCCTTATAATTACTTTCCCAGATAGAACTTATTTTGTAGGTTACATATACTATGAACTTCTTGTATGAACTTATAGTTTACTTTGTAACTTTACTTTTTTTGTAATTGATACGCATAGTAATTCCCTGTGTATTGTTATGCTAATAAATTTCATATTCTTTTGCTTGTACTCTATTTGGCTTAAACACCTGGACAAGAGAAAATTAACTATAGTATAGAAAGAAGGTGTGTTTTGAGAAGAGCAATAACTGAAAAGAGATAATCAGAACTAGAAAATAAATAATATATCGAATATAGACAAATTAAAAAGCACAGACCACTAGGAATAGCTAGATTTTAGGAACTCAATCTACTTTTTTGATGTAACGAAAACTACTTAATTACTTTACTTATGGATATTATTAGATAAAAAAACAATAATAAAACAAAACGTACCAAGAATAATATTTTCTAATGTCAGCCATGACAGCATAAATAACAAAAGGAACATAAGGAGGAACAACGCGTCGAGGAGAAAGAATAAGGAAAGTTAGAATTATTCATTAGAAATATTATATCGCTTTATATTGGTCGTATTAAATATGTACTAATCAGAACTTAGATTTACACAAAAGTGAAATATTTTTTCTATAATTTTTCTATAAATCTATATCATACATAATTTTTTATCTTATCTATCTCCCTCAGCTCTTTCTGCTATATTGTATTAATGTGTTTTCTTTTCTGGTGGGTGTTCTCGGTCTGGATTAAAGAATTTAGTGGATCTGATTTGTGAAAGAGTAATAATTCCTGCAAGAAATCAAAAAAGTAGAAGAAGCGTTCTGAAAAAACACGGTTTAGTTTTCGAATATTATGGTTGTCAATTATGTATGACTTTTTGCGTTTGCAGAAGGGAATATTCGAGTAAATCTTAGAATTTATAGTCCTTGCAGAACTCTTCTAGTAGTATAATAACATTTTGGAAAAAAACAGGCATTGAGAACATTTTTTTTAGTTGTTTGTTAATCTTTTCGCTTTATTAACAACTAACACAAACACAAAATTGAAAAGGAAAGTTTGAAATCATGGCTTTAAACCCTGAACTGAAAAGAAAATGATTAATATAAAATGACTAATATATAAATAAAAATAATTGTGTATACGTGTGAAAACCTCTACTACTCTATAACTAAGTGAAAATGCTTTGGGTGCTGAGAAAGAAACAAGTCATTTTATTATAATTTATACGTACTCTGTCGTTGCAAGATAAGTGAAAAATGGGTATTAACGCAAAGACACCTAAAGCGAAATGTGTTGTAAAGGCACATATACTTTTGGTTAGATTGATTGCACAATTGTTTACTTCTCGATCGATGGGTCTTAGAATATAGAATATGTTAAAAATCTATTTTGTAAGCTGAGATTCTTTATAGAGGTTATATTAATATTGACTTTATATGGCTTTGGAATCCTGTATAGTTTCGTTCTGAGATATTTGATTTGTCTACTCGAGTTGTTTACGTCATCAACCTTAATATCCTTCTCCTAGGTAGGCGCCTACCCTACCATCTTTTCTAATTTAATTTTATTTTGCTGTCATTATACGCACGTTACCTAAAAAAGGAATGCCTCTAATTAATACACTTTTCTACAATTTAGGTACAATAAGGTATTCGATTAATAATAAAATAAGAAACTAATTCAAAGATAAGGATATGGCAAGGGTACTTTTTTTATGATGATGACGACCAGCCAGAGTTAGAAAATATAGATAGGACTTTTTCACTTATTCACGCAAATCTTCTTATCTCTTTCCCGAATCAACCAAGTAAGTATAGGTGTTGTATTAAGTGTCGTTTAGCAATGTTTCTTCTACTGCGAATTTATTATTACCCAAAATCTAAAGAGTAAAGTGCTAGTTTGTAGTTTTCTCCACGGACAAAAGACGTAGTTACTCATATTTAATGCATCCCTTGGTGTTATAGAAGACACTGAAGACATTATGGGTATAAGAAATTGTATGTAATAGGCAGGATATATAAATGAAATTATTTGTATAATATATTAATTTAATGCAAATAATGCAAATAATGCAAATGCACAAAAAAATTCGAATTATAGTATACAAGGGAGCTGCCCAGTAAAAACTCTTTCCTTTCTTATTTATTTCGATGCCCCCTACTAAAAAACAAACTGTTTATCGTTTTTGCCTAGATTTGTAATTTGTCTCTGAAAGAAAAAAGTATTGGATTATGGGGTGTATATTATGTCTTCGATACTTGGATTATATGCGTATTTTTAGAATTTAGAAAAGAAATCTAATGGGAGATTTATGATTGTATATAAAATTAGAGTTGTGAAAATATGTGCTACTATTACTTTAACGCGTGTTGTGCGGCTGTGTAATAATCAATAATTATTTCTAGTTTTTTACTCTATCTAGCTTGTTATTTTTGACTTTACTGTTTTCACTTGCTACACAGCATTAAGTCTCAGGTATTGTTCTTTTATCTAAGTAGAAATTGTATTCGTACATAGGTTTATAAACTCTGCTTGCTAAAAACATCTATTGTATTGGATTCTTTCTTTGATTTTATTAACTATACAGGAAAAAAAGGAAAATCACAAGTTCTTTTTTTTTGTTAGTACCTTATTGTATTGATTTAAAAAATAATTCTTAATTGAGTTATCCATCTTCATCTGGTATAGCGCTTGCTTCTTACCGGATGCTGTCTTCCCTTTCCTTTGATTGCTCTACCATACAATATAAAAAAAGTCAATATGGTTTAAGTATCCCTTCCCCTTTTTGAATACCCTAAGTGTCCTTGCCGTTTTGCCTAGATAATTAGATGTATGCTTGTACATAATAGAAATTAATTCGTACTTTAAATAGAATTTAGGTTTTGTTAATGGGCTAGAATATAGAAATCCTTAAAAAACAACAAGAGTAAAGGACTAAAGTATTTAAATTGAACCAAGAGCAAAACCCGCCTATATTGGAAAAAATATACCACATTAAGTTTGAAAGAGAAACATTTAGCAACCTATATTGTTACTGTACTACTTTTTTAGTCAGTCATGGGTGTAATTGTAATTGGCTAATTTTTGTTATACCTACGCGTTATCTGTATTCTGTGAGTTAAAGTATATTGCTTAGGTGAGAATAAAGGATAGAAATTGAGTAGGTAAACACACAAAAAAGAACCTACTACACATACCATAGAAATACAGGAGAAACCTAGAAAGTAAGAAGCTAAGAGATATAGTTAATTAACTCCTTTTTGTGGATTGACTAAGGACTCCCTTTTTGTTCAAAATATTGTATGTAAAAAGTAAAAAAGCAAGCAATTTCAAGGTAATTCAGAGACATAGGTTGTAATTATAAAGGGTATCATCCATAAACCAAGTACGGAGATATTGAGAAAATACTAGAATTAGGGCTCATAAACAGTTGAAGCAAATGTCGAATTGCCTAGAACTTTTTTTATTTATGGGAATGGAATCTTATCTATAGAACAAAAGAACAAATCAAGATATCAGTGGGTATGTATATAGTACAGAAACTTTTTCATAAGACAAAACGCCTTGTAGAGTGAACACTTGAACAATATAAATTAACCTTTTCTATGGGAAAACCTCCTTCTTTAGTTAGCACATCTCCCCAACCTCACACTATATTTCTAGAATAATTTGTAACTTTATAACACAGTGAAGCAATATAATATGTGTAATATGTAAGTAAAGGGAAGTATCCAAGATAAATAATAAACCCTCTCTCATAAACCACCAAGTATATAAAATATGGGAATTGTTTTTTGTTATTGACTCAGTAAAACAGAGCTATATTGAGATAATATAAGAAGGCAAAGTCCACCAGTATGAAAGGATCCATTATATACAGATATACAGAAGAGTCAAGAAACCAAACCAACGCACGCACCTTATTATTAATTATTAAAATGGCTTTTATAGAACTTAGGCGTCACCACCCGGAAAACATGACCCCAAACAACCAACCGTGTTTACTTCATTTTATAAGCGATTTAAAGTAAGTAGGAGCTCCTAAATAAGTTGAGTAAGTTTAATCAGAAAGGGTATACGGTATTTGACTTATAGGGGGTACTATAAAATTACTAGATTCCATTATTTCACGAAGGGTAAAGATTCATTTATCTCATTTTATAGTCTGTTATTATACTAGGTTTCCTCGACGTATCCTATCCTTGTAGTTATAGTTATAGTTATAGTACTAAGAAAATATATAGGTGTATAGTTTATTGAATTTTTTTATCTGAGTCAGGAAGAGTCCTTAGATTACATTAAGAGTTTTCGGTTCAAAACAAAAAAAATAATCAAATCACCTTGTTGATGACATAAAATAAAATATATTGGCTTATTCTCTCTATCGCGAAAAGTTTAGCTTGTAGAAGAGATCCAGTTGCACGAAGTACTTGTCTAGAATTAAGTTAGATGCTCTATAGATGGGATGGATTAGAAGTTCATGAAGACACAGTTCTTATTCATTTAAAGCTCGAATTGTCTTATTCACTGACTATATAAAATAACCTAAAGTTCAAACTAGGTTATAAACTTATAATAAGAGCAAGAAGAAATTACGCGCAAATACTATGATAGATAAGAGTTAGGCATTAAATTAAATTAAAGGCTGGTTAGAAACTATACAGTATACAAAGAGTTATTAAGGCAAACAAAATATAGAAAACAAATATAGAAGATTACTACATGAAATAAGAATATTAAGGGTGGATTTGTTAGGCAGTCCTTATAGAGGTTAACCAGAAGTCTGCTACGGTGTCTGTCAGAGGCTGTCTTTCATTTAGTATTTTTCTTTTGAGTTTGTTGTATGAGTAAAAGATCCATATTCTCCTTAATAAAATAGAAAATAAGACGAGTCTATAAAACATCGAATTTCTCTCCCTTCATCCTATGCTATGTCAGATTTTTGTCAAAGAACGACTAGATATTATTCACGAAATTGTAGAGTGGATAACACATAATTGGGTTTTAGATTATTTTCTTCGTAAAGTCTCTTCTCTTCTATGTATTGTATTGCTTTCCTATGTTGTTCTTAATTAATAATAATAATAATAATATATGTTATCTTCTTTAGTCTTTGTCGGGATATCTTCTATATTTTCTAAGTATACCTAAATATCTAATCTCTTCGACTACTAGTTGTCCTAATCCAATATAGTAAATAATAGATATAGAGTAAGTCGTGCAGTGCATGTATTACTTGATTGATGGGATTTATAATGTAAGAATAAATAGTATATAAAGCTAAGGTGATGCCTTCTGCTGGGTATATGAATATAATGAGGTGGAAGAACTACAGGATAAACTAACTGTGTATGAAATATGAATAGAGTGCTGTATAGTAAGAAGAAATAGAGCTAGAGAACATATGAATGAGTATATACTAGGAACAACTAACAACTTCTTCTTTAATTTATGTAAATTCACTATTGGTTAGTTGTTTTTGATCCCTCTATTTCTTATTATTTATATAAATTTATTTATATAAATATGCTAGGTTGTCTTACTTATCTTCTTCTTTATTTGATTTGATACTGTATTTTCATTTTAGTATTTGTATATTTCCTTTCTAACAAATTATAATGCTAAAAGTTTTACAATTAGTTTTTCCTATACTATAGGACTTAAAATAGATTTATAGCATGGGAATAGTTTTCGTTAATTGCTTGGCGTGGAAAGATTTGGTAGTGATCTTCGTTCGTCATAGGATTTATTCATTTAAGGTGTTTTGTCTGCTTAATTCATTTTGGAATATATTCTATAAACTATACTTTATTTATACCATATCACCTTTGTTTTTTTCTATATTCTATATATTTATCTTCGTTTTGAGAATTAGCTTTTGTATCGAGATGCTCCTTTGGTTGTAATCTATATTGTAGAGTAGGATATGCATAGAAGGTGGGATTAGACTAAGTAAATACATAGAGTTGAGAAAAAAGGGAGGAAATCCAAGACATCAGAGATCTATTTTTTTATTGGATAATTGTAGAAAAGTTAGAACAGAACTAGTACAAAACTACTGCAAAAAGATAAAATACTTTGCCTATAAGAAAGAGATATTGCCGGAACAAGACAACAGACCAATCTTCAATTAATCCAATCTTTTTTTGTACGTACATAGGCTAGTTTGTTTCGAGACTTAATAAATCCAAATTATATCTTTTGTTGATAAGGACAACTAGGATAAGACAAATATATTATAGGTATACATATATACATACATATAACCATATAACCCAAGGCAACTAAGATATAGAAGAAACTATTAAGCTAACTCATTACTTAAAAGAAACGAAAAACTATGCCCATATTACTAGTGGTAATAAGAGACTTGCTGTACTTAAAAGATATACTACAAGTTATAAGGGATACTAATAATAAATAAAGATACATGCCCATGCTACGTTTCAAAGTATACAACACGTGTTACGCTAAATATTTCAATACTAATTATTTATGTTAAGGGTAGTTAACCTTTTTACTAGAAATTACAAGATCAATTCCAACAGATCCTAATAAAACTTTGCATCAGCGTGATGAGCACCTATACTAAGAACATCTTATGAACCTTACCTTACTAATTTGTATTTACATTTACTAAGTATAAGACTATCCTAACTTATGAATGAAATCTATATTATTAAATCTTGTTCTTCTTACTCCCCACGTGTATGATTGTTCATTTTTGTAATTTGACATCTTTCTTTTTTTATATTTTTTATATAATACAACTATAACGTTTTCCATTCAGGATATATTCGTTTATAAGCAACACAAAGTTATTTATATTAGTTTTATATTAGATTAAATTGGGCTAGAAAGTATAGAATATATAATTCAGTACTTAGGGATGACAAGTATACGCTCTATTAAATAATTAAATATACATAATATACGTACTAGAAACACTTATTAGTTAGGGTAGAAACTATACATGACAAATCATAATGAAAGCTATAATAAAGGATACTATAATCTCCTCTTTATTGTCTTGGTTTATCTATTACTACAAATTACTAAAATACTATATAGGGTCTTTATTCAATACTTTAAAATTACTCTAAATTATATGCCAAGTCAGCCTTAGGTTATGTGCTGTACTCTCTCTTTCTCTTTTTACATCTAGGATTTCCAATATAAACTCTACCAAAACAAGATATAATTTTTAGGTACCCCACTTTATTTTTTAAATTTCATTTAACTACTAATACTAAGTAACAATGTTTGCTTTCATTCATTATAGTATTTACATTTCATAACACTTATAGAATCTTATACTTAGTAGCGTTTACCATATGTACGTATCCATAATAAATAACAACATGAGCATAGAATGTTTTTCCTTAAAGACCTATACTTTTATACTAGAATATAGAGTTAATACACTATATCTATATATAAGGTGTTCATAAAGATTATTATAGGATAGCTTATAAATAAATAAAACTTTAGAAATGTACTACTTGCCTAGCTAAACTCCCTTGCTTTACTAAATGTTGGTAGAGTATTTTCGTATGCTAGAAGATGTCAACAATATGTATATGTCCTAAGAAGAGAATTATAGTCCTTACCCAAATCACTTTTATTTCTATTTTATTCTAGTCCACTAAGATATGTATAATGTTATTCCTATTTTACTTTATTTTATACTTGTGGTGTTACATTCCCTCTTTTTTATTATTGGTTAGTGCCTTACTTGTCATAGCTTATGTAACTTAGTTTACTTATTAAAATATATTATGATATTATGTTGTACATGAAATAGAAACTTTGTCTAATAAATATTAAGTAGGTTTTCTTTTTGTTTTTACTTCTATTACTTAGCTCTCTCATATAGTACTTTATAGGGCTTTGTAGGGTTTATTTACTAAGTTATATTAGCACGCACAACTATATTTCATAAATTCTTGTTTGGTGTGGTAGTCAACAAGGGTAAAGAATTACTAAGGCACGGTGTTATAACTAGTAGAGCCTTTTGGTTCACATAGAAGACATTAAAGGTATAAGTCTTTGTTATAGTAGTCCTTGTCTAAGAGGTATAGGAGCAACAATCTAAAATAATCTAGCTAGAAAGGCGGTACTTAAAAGACACATCATAATAACCGTAGTTACGACGAGATATTTAACAAAACAAGTGGATCTTACCAATACGTAGGTTTCAGGTATTATTAGATTTTTATATTATATTAGAGGATTACTCTAAGTAAAGTACAGGTGAGTCTTTTTTTCGTTGTGTATTTATAATGAACTATTATAAAGCAGAACCAATATTAATTTTGGGTAAATTTGGTCTATATCAGAAACTTTAAAAGGTATGGTTGATGAATAGAATAAAGTTCGAGGAAAATGCCAGTTGTGCCGAACAATTAAAAGTAATAAATCTTATTAGCAAAATCTCCCGAGCCCTTTCCGAACAATTCCACGATTCAAATTTTTGTACATACATCTTTAATATAAAGCAATAGCAGCTGATTCTAAATAAAATAATAGAGAGATATAAGGATAAAAGTAATACGGATAGTTACACAATAGGAACCTGCATTATATTATTTCTTCCTGGAGTTCTTTTTTCTGTTTCCATGCACGGGATTTCCACTTGTATTTTATACTATATTTATTTGGGCTTATCAACTATATATATATATATATATTATTGTGAAAAAGGATAAAAAATTGTATAGTTCTAGTGTTTGTTGTCTATGGGTCAAATTCTTTATGATTGATTGTGAGTACAGTCCTCTATTTGTGTATGCTAGGGAAGATTCTACAAAGAACATACTATACTTTTTTTTTATTTTAAAGTAAACAAATCTGTAAATTCCTAATAAATAATCCAATAATAAAGCAAGAATCTCTAATCCTAATAATTACTAGAGTCCTTCCTTAAATATTAAATAAATATGCAAGAAATTTGCCTGCTTATGTGGACACTGGATTCAAAATGTTCGGCAGATCCTCTCAAAATCTTTCCTATTTTTTAGTTTTTTCTAGCTAAATTTCTTTTTTTTGAGGATGATCGAGTTAATTAATAAAATAAAGTGATTGCTCGCAAGAAGCCAAAGTGAAAAACAAGGAAAGGAGGTTAGACGTGTTTTTAATATTAGAAAAGAAATATAATAAGAGACAATAGGGGAAAGAAGATACTTAAATTAGTCTATAATCACTAAGTTCCTAAGTGTGCTTGGAATATAGAATAAACTAAATCGGGCGTAGCTTTAGGTGTAATTGTTAAACTGTTTTTAGGGGAAACATAAAATAATTCATTACAACTTCTTGCCTGGGACAAAAGATTTTCTTCTAACCTGGAGTACTAGAGATTCTTGGATTCCTTAACAGCACGAATTATATTTCTTTGTGGCTAAGTAAGCTCCTAACTTAATTTTATGTTATTAGGGGTCTGCCTGTGCTGTGTACTAATCCTACTTTTTCCATTTCATTATAGGCAATTTTCCAACAAATCTATCTACTTCTATGAAATGCACAAGCAGCTTTTTAGGCAAACCTATATAACCCGCAACGTAATATACAAGGCTTTTAATTATGTATGGAAACATGTGTGGAAACTTATTAGATTAGATAGATTATAAATATATAAGAAATTATCCCTAAACTAATATAAAGTTTCCTTACAGTTACCTAACCCTTCCTAATATGAGGCCAATTTCCTCTTTCGTAGGTTGACACGTTTTCGTTTCGAAAGTAATTTACGTGCATGTACAGTTATGTGATGTAAAACGGCGTGTCTTATGAAGAAAAATTCTTCTTACTCTTACTCCAGACACTTTATTTTGTTTAGTGCTTTTTCACATTATCCAATATAGAGCCATTAACAAAGGTTCTGCATTATAAGTTTATAAGTAATTAATCTCTTGTATGAATACAAAGTGGTATTAAATGCTATTAAATACTCTCAGACTTAATAAAAAAGCATTAAAGGTTGAACACTCGAATTAGAAACCGAACAAAGTATCATCTGTTGACCGTTACATTAAAAAAACTTTAGAAAAGAATCCATAATGTCTATCGCAACTCGGAAAATAGAAAAAGCGGCCCTCTTTCTTTAATACTAGAATTCATATATTCTTTTGTTTTGGTACTATCACTCTTGTGAAATTTATTCTATAACTAGAGCAATGGGTTAGCACATATAATAACTAATACAGGTGTCTTTTGGTGTTTCATTCATAATCTCTTTTTGGAATTCTCGGTGGAATTACCTTAATCGAATTGCCTCGATCAGTTTTAAACGTGGGTATCATAGGTTCACCTTAATAACTTGACTCAAAATGTCTAGACATAAGTTTGTATCTTAGAATTTTCTTTTTATTCATTAGTTAGATCGATAAATATTGGACTTGTTTATAAAGTTTGATCTGCCGGTTAAGTTGAAACAGAAGAATAAGAATCAAGATGTATAAGGGTATTCTATATTGTGTATATTGATTCTATCCTGTCATAGTTAGCGTGAAAATTTCTAGTTGTAAATGGTAAATTTTTATATGACTTTAATAAAAGCGCGGAAAGACTATTTTCATGTCCCACACAGAGAACAAAACAAGATCAAAAATTGAAGAAAACTCCTATAATTTTTGTATACTACGGGTTATGCCACAAAAAACTATATTTAGGATTAGTCTATATTAGCTTATTTAGGAAGGCGGGTCATCGAGATGCACAAACAAAAACTTTTTGAAACGCTAAAAAACAATAGTAGGAACTGATTCCAAGCTGCTCTCATATAGATTTAGGAAAGGGACAGAGTTTGGTGCTATTTTTTGTACTTGTTTGGTGTCTATGTAAGATCCATTAAGGTCACATTCCATACTATAATGCCTCGTACTGGATACTACAACTAATAATTTTAAAAATAAAGTACTCTATGAACTATACCTATACTACCTGGTGGGGCAGGCTATAACAACATAATAGTTTTGGGCGAAATACTCTTTTCAGCTACAAGCATTCAAACACGGGTTTCTTGTGATTAAGTAAGTACTATAAACTAAAAAGATATAGAAAAAACCTCGAAACTACAACAAACACAAGCAGAATCTGTATAAAAAATGAAAGGCTTATTACCGAGATGCGGGTATGTTGGTCGGTTTCTGTAGACCTGAGCCTAGCTGTCGCCGACTCTCTCAGATGTCATAAGAACTTCAAATGAGGTAAGTCCTTTCAGGTCTGGTTAAGTTTAAGTTGGCATTCTAATATTTTTGTATCTCTTACTAATCTTGTAAGCTAAAAACTTGAGTGAATAATTCCTACACAGCTAGCAATTCACTGATTAAGTCTGATTATGGGAAAAAGGAGGTAGAAGTTACACAAAACAAAATATGTCAATATTTAATAATGTCTTAATAAAAACAAAAATAATTGAGTCCTCTGGGCGCAAATATTTTTGTGGGAGGGCCGTTTTCTCACTTATTCTGTAGTATTCAGCGTAGCCCTGTGAATAGAGATAAGTGTGATAAAATTTCACAAACTATATTTCGTTAAAACTTTTTTTTGCCCCTGACTTTGAATTAAGTGTATGAAACAGTTTCTTAGGTGTCCTTGATTTCTCATATCTTGGAAAATACCCGCTATCTTTATAAATTTTAACTACTAATCAAAAATTGATGATCATATAGAAGTTGACAAAAAGAAAGAAATGCGTCAGTTATTGCAGAGCATATTATGAAACTACCTTTCATGCTGTAGAGAGGAAATATCGATAATGTCCACAAAATATAATAGGCCTGGGCAGAACGCGTCATATTTAATTATTTCTATTCCCTTCTTTTCTCTTAAAGTCACAAGGAGTTTACTTACTTACTTTCAACTTTTCTAGTTAAGGCACGTTTTGTTGTAGCAATACCAAGCACAAGTTATTTTAGATTCTTTCTAGAGTCGGCGAGAATTGTATAACTCGGGAATCTTCCTTGTTGTCTTTATTATATTCTCTTATAACTCTTATAATTACTATATGCTTTTATGTAGTAATTGTTGGTCAGCTATTGTTCCTCTCCTCCTCCTCCTTCTTTATCTAAGGTTATCAAGGCCTTTGTTTTATAATTTCACTTGGTTCCGTTTCTAGGTAAAAAAGCTTGCCACATTATATAATATAGAAACAGACAACCTGCAGTAAAACGTTTTTGAGAAACTCGATAACTTAAGCAGAAATCCGGGTATTTTTATAAAATAAAAAGAGAATATAACGAGATTACCTGGAATGGCATACTTAGTAGTCCTCAGTAATTTAGTTACAGAAACGAGTCGCAAATAAAATAAGGGATCCAGTAAAAATAACAGCTATAAGAACTATTTATCCACAAATTGAGATCAGAAGGGAATTGTTGTTTATACAGATGTTGTCTCCATAATAATATAATAAATTTTCCTCCTTTAGTACTGGGCTTGGACTACTTTATTCCAAGGGACACTCCTATAATAGAGTTAAGTTTTGACCTGCAACAGGACAAGTATATTTTGGGTTTACTATAATTGATTGAATTTTAGGAATTACGATAATTTAAAATCAAAGGAGCTCTCCTGTTCCTTAATAATTGAGAATATTTTACATCAATTCACACGTCTGTCTATTTTGTGCACAAAGCAAAACAAAGTAAGGAATTAAGGAAGGCATTCACAGAAACTAAAAACACCTGTTCTCAAAAAGTTAACAAAAAATCTTTTATATACTGTGTCCACTTTAATTTTCCAGTATTTTCAGTTCTACCGCGTACTGTTGATTAGGTGGAGGTTTATAGTTTATTGGTATATGCCGGTTTACTACAAGATCTTTAGTTATTATAGCTGTCCCTCAGTGGTCTTGAGTCAAAGTAAGCCGGATCCATTTCACCTTTATTCTCGACTTTCTTTTTGTATAGACTTTTATAATGCATATGTTCACCCAGCCTTTAGGGTTTATTATATATTATAAAAGAGAAACAGAAATAGTATAGAATACAGGTACAAATCCATACGTAGAGGGTTGTATACTGAAACAAGAAAGATACTTATTTACCTAGGAATTATTTCTTTCTCAAAACACCGGAACTCTAACTAAACTAAAAATAAAAAACCATTACCAACAAATTTGTATATATAGTAGCTTAAAAAATTCTGGGTATACCCCTCTGAGTGTTGTTTCCTGTGGAAGCTCTTAAGGGGTTGGGCAGAAAAAATTAATTAGATAAGAAACCCAAGAACTCGCTGTGAGGGATATCATACATAAAGTATAGCAGCGCAAGCAAAGGGGGAATCCGTTTTCCAAGAAGTTAAGAATATTAAGTAGAGAAGAAATAGAAGTAAAAGAAACAAGGTTAACTCCTATATTTCTATGAGTCTTGCATCTAAGTTCCCTAGCGAAGAAGAAGGTAATCAATATTCTAGCCAATGCACCACTAAATAAATAAAATAAGGATTTGAATCCAGTAATTAAGTAAAGAACGAACCCTAAAGGAAGGGATTTATTCCCCACCCATAACCTACTTAGTTTGATATTGGTCTATTACTTGTTAATGACGTGTGATACTAGTACCTTGCAATTTTTACATAACCCTATACTTAGAACTTAGATTATTCCTTGTTAAGAGTCTTTACTTCATATTTAGTCATGCTTTGGAAGAATAAAACCCCAGCTATTAATATTTGAACTGCTTCTTTTCCTAAGCCAAAAAAAGGTAAATTGGTAAATAACTAGTCATTGTTAGAGCAATTAGGAAGGATCTAGTCTATATTTGATATGAAAAATACGAAAGTTCTTGGATTTGTACAATTATACAAGGATGTTTCGGTCCAATTATTTTGGGTTCTTTCTCCACACTCCTTATTTTAATTAGAACGTGTGTAAGATATCTGAATCTTTGTTGTCGAGACTTAGACAATACCGCGACAATACCGCGGGTTTGGGTTTTTTAAAGTGGCTTTACGAGGGAAAACCTTTCCTCTATAAGAAAGGGAAATGTACCTAGAAAAAGAAAAAACTTACTTTGGAACTATCTATTTAAATAAAATATAGAACGTACTTTTGCTGATTTTAAAAAAGAAGCTTGTGAGCTCTTAAGATTTATTTGGTGCGCTGTGGAAAAGAGACCCCCTTGTTATATTATTTCATTCTTAATATACTCGCCTAACAATATGAAGAGAAACCTATAGAGATGATCTGATCACAAATCTCAGTTTAAAAAATAAAAAGCTAGAATTTCTTCGAATTTACATGATGTTGTTAGTTATAAATAAGATTTGCTGTTGTAGTCTTTCTTGACTTTATTTTTCCCTCCTCGTAGATCTCCCCACTTATGTTATTTAATAATTAATGCAGTCCTACTTACTATGCTATGATCTTTTTATACTTTGATCTTCTTATTGGCTGGCTGTACCACCTTATCTCTAGGAATTGTTAACAGGAGTACTTTGTTTACCTATTCATATTATTTCTACATCTACAATTTCTTAAAAAAGATCCAACTTCCGGTAACTTTTAACTATATTTATAGAGAATTATAGAGAATCTTTTTTCTAGTAGTTTTAATCTCCTTCAACAGTAAAAGAACGATGCGTGCAAATGGAGATTATGGTGTACGAACTAAGAAGGATTAAATGTTGAATTCTGGATGGTAGGTAGATTTTTTGAATATAATTATAGAATAATGCATAGTTATGTGTATAGATAAGTGTTGGCTATTGAATGGAGCATTTCTCTAAATAAAAATTTAAGGTAGAGGGCAGTTGTGATGCTTGCTATGACTTACTAAACTATTGTTCTTTAATTAAAGTATATGTGTATACGAGTTTGGATTCATATTCTATCCCAAGTATACGCGCTTTTATACGATTTCACTCCGATTATTTTCTCTTTTTCTCACTTTTCCAAATAATATTAATAAGAATAAGATAAAGGAGGAATTCCAACAAGAAGAACTGAGTGTAGAGATTCCTCTTAACAACAGCTCGAATTGTTTTGTGTACAATTTGTATGCCTTGCAGCAAAAGTAATAGCGGCATATTAATAAAAATAGATTTCATAATTTCCAAGTGCTCCCGGGAGTAGTTTTTCAAATAGAAAGTTCTATTTCCATAATTATAATCAAAGATAAAGAGAGGCCTAATATAGGATATATATATATATATGTAATTCTAAATAGAATTAAAAATAGAATTAAGGTATCATGGAAGCACATTATTGAGATTTTATTTCATATGGTAGTCAATAATATATTGTTTGGATTGTTTGATCAACAGCACAGCACAATCTATACTTTAAACTGAATAACGAGAAATGTCCAGATGTAATACATAGTACAAAAAAGCAATCCTTTCTAATATTTTACCTCACTTTTTATATTAACCAATTCTAGGAGATAATCCATAATACCCTACAAATTAATGTATAATTTTATAAGATAAGATAAAAGGATGAACGATAAGTAACGTTTGTTTTTAATCCTGTATTCTTGTCTAACTAATTAGTATATTTGACCAAGCATGGATATTTAAACATAAACAAATAATAATTCTCACTCAGTAGAAGTGAAGTAAGATTGTACTTTTACTTTAGATAATTTATTTTTAAGTCTAGGGAACCTTCTTTAATCATCACAAGATCCAATTTTCTATAAGAGAGAATACTTCTGTTTTGTAATTTTTTGTAATGCATAAGCCTTTCTTTCCAATTAAAAACCTAAATAAAGAATAAAGACCTAATAAGCAAGACGCTAGAAATAACTATATAATTTTGTGAATCTATTCCTCTTATTTTTGTAAGATTTAATATTTATACCGGGTAATATGTACTAAGGAAGTATTCCTATTCCCATTCTTAACCGATTCAATATTGGATTCGGTATTAATAATTCCGCCCTTATCCTATCTTATCTTGTTGGTAGTCAACATTTTTTTCATACATAAAAGTTTTTTGTATGTAGTTCACTCGGTACTAAGTATTCTGCCCCTAAATAAAGGAGTCCTTTCTTATTAAGTAAGGACAGATCTTAGTACGATGACTTCACTCAATTAAAAAGTAGGAACTGTTGGATTAGTAGTACTCATATGAGGGAATGTTGTATAACACTAGCTATAGATACTTAAAGGAAGTCATGGTAGAATAAAAAAAGCAAAACTTACAAGTATATAAATGTTGGCATATATAATAAAGTAATAAAGGGATATAAGTTAAGGCTACATACCTAGCGGGTTCCTATTAAGTAATCTATCTATCTATCTACTAGGTGTAATGCTTTTTCATTTATGAAGTAGAATTATAGAATCTAAGTTGTATGCCTTATATTATTTATTACTAGATATAGTACGAGTAATTTAGTTTAAATATAAGTGATTTGGTTATTTCCTTTTGCCTAGTATTTATCGGATTGATTATATATGAGCACGTATAGTCTTATTTAGTATTACACAATTACACAAACAAAAAGGTATGCCTTCAACAAATTCTTACTTAGTTTATATAGGTCCCTTAACTAATGATTTTTTAATAAACAAAGATGTCTTCTCTTATCCTTATAGGCACCTTCGATAAATAGGTATAGTGGAAGCTAACCCATTTGTCTCTTTATACTAGTTACTTATGTATAGTTTACTTCTTAATGTTTATTTATAGATTCTAATCTATGAGTTAGTTATTTATATCTTAGTTACTATTTAGTTACTATGTTGTATTATATAGACTCAATTTAAGCAGTATATACTTACTCACAATTACTTTATACTAAAAACGTGTTAGACATGAAACAAGAGAGAATAATGAGTACACATGTTAGGGGATTTTATTTATAATCTTTATATAACTTTGCTATAATAATCTTTATGTATCTGCCAAAACAAAGCCTATAGCAATGAGTGAATATTTCTTCACGTACTTTTTTTCTAGGCACTTCCCATGATCTATCTTTGTCTATGCTTCTTCACTTTATGCTAGGATTTACCTCACATTTCTTCTTTTTTGTCGTCTATATTCAATTGCCAGGTACAACAACCGGGTAGACTATCCTATCTCCCAGCAGAGAAGTGGATTCAACCCAAAGGGTAATAAGAGGAAAGGAATCAAAATACACAAATAGAAAAAGAAATGAAGGATAAAAGAAATCTATATATGATCCACAAATAGCATTTGCCTGTATTATGTATATTATGATGTAGGTAGTAGATAGAGAACGGCGAAGTAAAATATTCTGCTTTGTATCTGTGTAGAATGTGCTGAAGTTACTACATTACATACGTTGTAATCTCTACGGGTTTTTCTGTTCTATGTTCTATCGTACATCCTAGGTCTTCTTTTATTTTACCTGGCTTATCTCTCTTTAGCTTGTGAGTTATTATTATTGATAATTGTTGGTATGTATGATTATGACTTTCTGTAAACTTAGAGGAATACTACTCGCATCTACATAGAACCTTTTGATCGAAGGATTTAGAGGGGAACCCTAGATTATTATTATATTATCAGCATTCTAAGCAGCAGCTACTATGGAAAATATAGAGTTCTTGCTAGGCATTTACTCCCTCTACGGAATCAATTCGAGTAAAACTATCTAACCTTAGCCATTTTTTTAAAGATTCTTTTATGACTCTATACACCTCTATACACCAAGTATTCCCTCATCCCAAATCACTGAAAACATCGTCACTTTCCTTATAAATTCTTAACGATAACGGTAGATTCTATCCTATAAATGTACGTGTGTTAAGTTAGAATGTATTATTGTGTTGTGCTTCGCTTAGACCTAGACCTCATTCTCTCGATGTGTCTTAGTAAAACATATTTGCAAAACACCTTAAAGTAGTAATCGCTGTTAGTATATATCTGGACTTTCCCTGGCTCTTGTAATGAATATCCTTGCCTAAGCCTTTACTATACTAGAATACTAAAAGTTAGAATATAATAAAATAATAATTAGAATATAATATAATAATAGAATAAGAGGAAAGGAATGTGAGTATTCTTAATAATTAAATCAAAAGTACAATCTGCCTCCGTACGAAAAGAATTTAAAATAGTTTTTTGATATGAACCCTCAGTAAAAATCTAATAATCATAAGAAAGATGAAACCACAATTAGCAAGCACATAACGTAACAAGTCCATTTTATATAGTA
The DNA here is from genome assembly GCA_026545765.1 of Plantago major. Taxonomy (NCBI): domain Eukaryota; kingdom Viridiplantae; phylum Streptophyta; class Magnoliopsida; order Lamiales; family Plantaginaceae; genus Plantago; species Plantago major. The sequence continues at coordinate 88,164 of JAIFAC010000054.1, forward strand.
ATTTTTTGCTCTATCTAGTACCTAGTTAGACAACAAAAGCTTGATGAAGTAAGAGTCATACCTACTAAACAAACAGTTTAGTATCATCTTAAAACAATTCTATAAAATAGAAATCTTATACCACAATCGAAAATATTTCAGGCTATAGGGAAACACCTATTAAAAAGCCATATTCCTTCACCTCTAAAGAGCTTCTTTCTTGGATTACATCTCATCTCTTCTATTCTATCACCAAAGATAAAGTATAGATCTGCTCTTGATCAAACAATGTAAATTCTTGACTTCCTTGCTAAATCAAAACTTTTTCTAATAGTTCGTCATGATGCTGGATATCTTAAGACCAATAAAAAACTCTCGTTTTACTAATAGATGATATGATGAATACATAAGTTTCTAATTTATTACAGTATTTTACTCTATTTATTTTTGATGATGATTGAAATAATGAAGATCTTATTAACGTTAACGTAGCGCAGCGCAGTAGAAAAGACACATCTTCTCTACTCAAAAAGAGATTTATAAACCGAGTCAAATGAAATTTGAATTTATATCTAAACGAAAACTTCTTAAAAGATTGGACTACAATACCACGTACTTAAAATTTACCAAATGAGCTACAAGTTTTATGCATGAAAAACATTGATTACAAAGATCGACACAACCCTCTACTTAATTTCTATGCTTATATTGATCCTTAGTTGTCTTCTTATTTGTTGGAATTTAGTTCCTGTATTTGGATTACTACTTAACTTACTCGCTACTCGGATAAATCATTAGAGGAAATGCTTGCTAATAAATAATTGATAAAAAAAAAAAGAAAAGAGTTAGCTTCTTACAACCCACTATACCTTAGTAAAACATTAGTAAAAGGGAGAAGTCAACACAACACAGATGATTTCCTACACAAACAAGATGCAAGATTGCATTGGATCCATTATTATACTCTACAAAGGATGCCTTTTGTTGGGTGTCATTTTCCCTTTTTTGGAACTGGTAAACTCGGGATCAAATGTTTATTTATACATAGTTATAGGACGAATAGGTAATTTGGTAGTCGTCCTTATTGATATTTATTATAGATTTATTTTATAGATAACGTACTAGACTTTTTACACCCTGCTAATCTTCTAATTAGTTAAAGATTTAAAAACAAGGTTCTATATAATATAAGTAATCAAATAGAAGGAAGGGCTTTTTGAGAGAGACTGTCTGCACACGTCTTTGTATTCGTATAAGCCAGGCCGTATAGAGTATTTCAAAACAAAGTATTTTGGGTTACAAAAAACAGTGAAATTAAAGATCTTATATAATAGGTCCTCCAGGGCTTGCTTAAAATAAACGAGCAAAACCCCCTTAGCAGAAAGGAAAATGCACCTATTTCTTCTTTAATATCTCTTTTTTTTTTAATTAGATTTTATAAATACCACCCACATTTTTGTTTATGCCTACTTTTGGAAGTGTTTCTTAGTATTCAATTATTCAGTCAAGTTCTATATTTTTCTATATTTTTTTGGTTTAGACCTGTTACGTTAACGTTAAGTACACGGCGCATGCCTCATAAAGTTAAGTGGAATAACATACTCTCTTAGAAATCTCCTTAATATAACTAAAATTTTTGAAAATTATAGTTAGCTTTAGGTGTTCCTCATTATTTGTATTTCAATTACTTGGGTTCTATTTTATTAACTAAAAACTAAAAGCATGTTAGGTAGAGGAAATTCTAAAATAAATTGTATTGCGCATGTATAGTATATTACTTAGAATGTTATATCGCCGAAGTAGAAAGTCTGGGTTAGAAAGTACAAAGGAATTTGTAAGCCAATATTATTAGAAAATTTAATCAAAAATAAATAAAGTGAAATGGAAATACTTATGGGTATATTTTATATAGCTACGACCAGAACACAATACACCAATATAAGCAACTATGACATATAATTTAAAGAGGTTGCATTTGCAGGATTCTATATGATTTGTTTTATAGGACACTATGTATATTAATCGTATTATTATTATTATTATTTGTTTAGTACTAATTCCATATTATTAGACTTACTTAATACTTACTTAAATTATATAGTTGTTTACGTAGAATGTTTTTGACTTCCACCTATAGTATAGGATCTTTACTCAATCCACTAGGAAAAATTAAACACGTATTCTATGTATACTCCACCAGTTAATAATTTTATAAGGAAAGAAACAATAGATATAACTTTTCACAATAATTCACAATAAGATTTTGGTTCAAAACACACATACTTTTTTTTTCTAAGCTCAGTAAGGACTTCAAATAATCCAAAATTGTAGGAGTAGGAACAGAGAAACTTAGACTTACTCTGCTATAGTATCCAAAAAGGTATAATACATAGATAGAAGAGATAAGCGAGAATTGGTACTCCAAGAATCTAGTAAAAGCAACCCAAGAAGTTCACAAGTAAGAACATAATTTAATTGTAGCCTACAAGCCGCCCGAAGAGAGGAAGGTAATGTACCAAGAGTTTTTACTCTATATAATAAATATATCCTTACTATAAACTATGCTATACAATTTATAAATCTATACTAGCTCTTTTAGTATTTTATACTAGGTTCCTTAATTTTTAAAGTAACTCTATTTTGTTGTAGTACTTTAGTGTTCTTTAATAAATTGTTGTAGTAAAGTAATATAATTTTGTATGTAGTATAATAACTTGTTAAGTAAGACTCCTTATAAAAAATAAGATAAGCTATAAAAAAATGTTGAAATCTAGCTAATACTTTTTTGTGGTAGTATAGTATAAGAATATAAGCTGGGTAAATTATTAATAGGAGTAACCCAAAACATGAGAACGTCTGGATGGTTCATGAGAGGAGTACTTGTGAAATCTACCAAGATCGCGTACTACTATTCTTTGTTCTAATAATATAATTGTTGGTAATATTTTCTAGATACTAGAGAATTAGGGTTAAACACTATATATTTCTTAGTCTCCATATTTCATTTATACTATCCGCGACAATGTTTCTTTCCTATGTATGCCTCTATCTTTATTCTAGCTTCTGCCTAATATAAATACAAATGGAAAGGGTAGACTTTGTTTGGTTGTTTTATTCTTGTTTCTATACAAATAAAGTTAAAAGCAAAGCAATGTTCTATATTTTCTGGCGTATACTTCCTTCTATAGGCAGTCATCCACAAGTTGTTTTAGTACACAAAATTTATTATATCAATATATCATCATATAGTAGTAGAGTGGTCTTAGAATCGTACATATAGTTTATTAGGTAGTCGTGGTGTGGAGAAGTGAAAGTGTTAGAAATCCACAAAGAAATTGTCCCAGCCAGGTAAATATAGAAAAAGGGAAGTCTTCTTATATGAACCTACTAAGTTAAAGTAGTTGCTTAGAATTGACAATAAATAGGTTACACGTGTCTACCTAGTTTCTATTAGTATAGTATGTTGTCAAAATAATATGTAATCTAGCAAAAAATAAGATATATTCCACATTCATTTGTAAGCTACTTCATCATAAATTTATTATCTAGGCATGATAGATTTTCATCTATTCCCTTCCTTGCTGGAGTTATAGAACTTAAAGATATTATAACCAAAAACCATCTAGGGTATGGTATTTTACTAAGTACACACTACTAACTATTATGGTAGTACTATAAGGAAAGAACCTATTATACACAAGTAAAACACCCCCTTTTTTAATTTAAAGGAAAAGATCGAACCAATTTAAAGAAGTCCAGAAAGAGTGCCTTGGGAGGGAAGAAGATAGCGAACTTATTTTAGGATTACATGCTTGCTTATTATAGAAGATTACTAAGTGATAATGACAACAATGATCTATTTACTAAATCCTAATTATGAGAAAGAATAAAAGTATATATATGATGCTAGCTAACCTATGCTTATGCCTAGTATATTCTTTAACCCAAAGCCCTAAATCATACCCTAAATTATTTATACTTTTCTTTCTTTCTTTAGGACTTTAGGAATTATTATATTATTTATATGCCACTACAGAAAGATTTCTACTTCATGCACCCAATTTGCTTTGTTACTAGAAGTATTGCATGTTCTCTAAAAAAACTACACATTTTTCAAAACACGTTAAAGAAAGACTTCTATCAGTATTGAGTTCATTATGAGATTTTATATATTCTATGCGTAATGTAATATAAAAGTACTTAGCATATGGAAAATAATACACAAACCCTACAAAAATCATGTTGTTAATAAGGAAGTGGTGTCTATAAAAAGGGAACTATTCTAAAATTATATGTACTACTAAAAATTGTGTATATCCTGTTAAGTATTAAGGTACAAATATAACTAGAGTGAGAAGTAATGATGCACAAAAAGTATGCGCCATAGCTTTTTTATGTCACACGTAACAACTAAATACGGAAGTACTTACCATTAACAACGAATATCTCATTATATAACTAAAAGTGAGCAACTAAAGGAATATACCTATATAAATACTTATACCTCGTAGAAATAAGGGACCACTTGCTCAATAAGTTTACTTGGTTAATGCACTAATAAATGGAAATACTGCTTCGTTAGGAATACGTGTGCGTGGTGTAAGAATTAAGGATTGCTTTTGGAATATTACATATAAAATAGGATAAGAAGCTAATATAGATTTACATGGTAGAGAAATAGAAAAAGAAATAGCACAGAAACAATAAAGGATGGTACCTAAACAGAAACAGATAGTTTTCAACTTTAGAGTATATACGACATAGGATCTTCCTGAGTACAATAATAAAAAACTAAAACTACCTATAAATAATATCTTACTTTAGTGTGCTTTATAAAAGAGACATGCCTATATAGGTCTATCCCTTCATTTCATTCTATAAAATGTGATCATATATACCCCTAATATTCCTGGCAAACACGTTTCTATTTGACTACGATTCTTCATTGAACAGCTTTCCCTTTTCTACTATTAAGGCATTATGTGTTTGTTATCTATCAAAGAGATAAAGGGGGAAAAATAGACTTTATATGTAACAAATGCATTTCTATTTAACTTAGGGTTAGAAATAACTATTAATAAAACCTACAGGCAGCAGAGAAAGGGAAACATGATAACTTATTTATGTAAGGAACTCATAGTACACTATGCTTTTAAAACACCATATTCAGCACACCTCATTAAGCGTAACAAATCTTTAGGGTTAACTTTATGCGACGAGGAATATTATATACTCATCCAATTTATGACTTTACCTCAGTTCTTAGTTTGGTAGATCTTTGTTTAGAAGAAGTCACGTCATCTTCTTAATTACTTCTATTACTAAGTATGCGCGGACCTATACATCTTAATTTGCCTTTCTTATTTAATTTACTACACATAACATTGTTTATTTCATCTATATTTCTCTTTCACTAAGGTTGTAGTAATCAGTTGTTTCGCGATCTGGTATACCAAATACAAGTGTTACATATGTTAGGACAAATGTGTTGTTTTATAAAAATTATATAGGTAGAGTAGAGATAGAGTTCAAAACTTAATGAGTTATAAAGCTATAAGATCTTAACGTAAACTATAAGAGCATACAGTTAACAAAGAAAATAAGTATTGTAGATTCCCGCGCTTTCTCTTTATACAATAGTGAGTACTGAGTATTGTAATTTATATTATGACTGTACCCTTAATAGTTCCTCTTTTTCTAGTATTTATTTAATCTATTTCCTAATCTCTTAGAAGTCTTTATAACAAGTACTTTGTTTTTGGAATAAACTTCTACACTTCATCTTTCTACTATTCCAGTAATGCAAATACCTTATGTTATATACCCAGTTCCTATTTTTAGTTTAGTATAATTCTAATTCTTGTTGAGTTCATAGTAACATGACGACATAGGTACAAATAGCAGTTACCCCCATATATAATGTGTATGTGGTATTGCAAAGGCAAAGACTGGAACATATGAAAGATAAAGAAGGCATGTTTTAGTATTCCAAGATATCTTATTTCATAGTTATATCATATTATTTATAGAAATCTATTAAAAGCAGTTAATTACTCCTACTAACCAAACACAAGTATAGTGAATAAAAGACTAATCTCTAATATATTTTTATGAACGTGTACTTATCATAGATTAACTAAACACTACTATTATGAAGACAGTATATCTTAATGTATGTCCCCGACATCTTTTATTGCAAATGAACTCTTTCCCTCCTAGTTTATATACCAAGAAGTATTTGCTGTTACAACATATTATATACCTACAAGAATTAGAAGGAGTGTTTTGTATTATAATTAAATATAGGATCAAAATAAGAACAAGGATTTCCTTTTCGATGAGTATAGAATTCAAAAAAGGGTGTCGTGTAATGTAAGCGGAGTATAAGTAAAACGCGTAAAGTAAGATAAGACAAGGATTAGTTGTCTCATACATAGAAATAAATATCAATGTGTCTCTTTAGAACAGGTTATAGGAACAAAGTATAAAATGCTAGGCAAATGCAATACGCTTACTATATACATATTCTAAATGAACAAATAGAGAACGGAGGTAAATAAATTCCAAAAACGTGATAAGTCTTCAAAGATGAATTAATATATATAGGCACGTACTTTCCAATATTGAGTATAAGTACAACGGGCAGTAGCATAACAATTCTAAATATAGTCAATCATTAATTAACTCTCAATTTTTTTCTTTTCCCTGTTCCTTCAATTATTTCTTCCTAACTATGACAAGTATAAGGGGTAGCTGTTATAGTATTATTCCAATAGACACGTCAGTGAGTAAACATGTTCCAATAACAACAATATAAAAATGTATTAGCGAAGTTTTAAAACATAGGTAGTGGATTCTCTTAGTAAAGTAAGAAAGAATATTCTTTAGGCAAACACTATATCATATGGTAGCTGCGGGTATTTCATATATTTTCTTAACTTACCTAATACCAAACATTGTTAGAAGCTAGAATACTCCGCATAGAACGGATAAAGGTAATAAAGGTAAGAATAATAGGCCATCCTATATAGCTTTCATAGTTAGGAGTTACTTAATAAGTGAAGAAATGTTATCAGTACAAAAATAAAAATAATAAAAAATATAAGGTAATAAAGCTGCTTTCTTTAATACTACATTGATGGTACCATAAGAACAAGAAAAAAGAAGGGCATGTACGTATAAAAATTTCAAAAAAAATCTCCATTAAGCATAAGTATAAGTATAGTATAATTGTTGTAATCATATCGGTTAAAGTGTTCTCCTTTCCTTAGAGGTACTACCTCTTTGTACACGTGTCTTTTTAGTAAGATGCGAGAGAATATCATGGTCATAAAGGAAAGTTTTATTATAATTTATATAAAGCACGTAGAAGAGAGCTGTTTCCCATACTACTAGTAAATAAGGTTCTAACCAAGTCATTTAAGTCAAGAGTTATTAAATCTTGTTGTTTATGTTGCTATTTTAAGTAAGTTCTCCCGCACTTAGTTTTGTTTAGACTACTTCTTACTTGTTGTATAGATATAGAATATTTTTGTATAGTCCTCAACAATGTATGCTTATGTGTTAAGTAAGTTTTCGTTCTAATATTTATATATATATATATATAAATATGTAGTAATACTCTTTCTAGAATTATTTATTAGATGAACCCCCCGCTAAGCCTTAGTAATTGTTCCTAGTTTTGGTACGGACTTATGCTTGTATTCATTATTATTTTATATGATACAGTTTTTATTTAGCAAGGAATTTTATTTTAGTCTTCTCTTTAATAGTCCTTCGTTGTAGGAGCCGGGTATACCTCCTTGTATTTTTAATCACGTCTTTTCTACTTACCGTTTATTACACTACACAGTATAAATTTACTTCTTTGTAACATACTTAGAATTTAGAATAAAGAAAGCACGAACAAACATATGATAATGTATAACCAGGAAAGAAGAATAGGGAAATCAACTTCATTTTGTAGCCTCGCATATATAACTCTTAGTAGCTAATCCCTAACATCAATAGACTACCCCTTTATAAAATTATATCAAGTAACCTAAGTATTTATTTAATCTATATCTTTGTGTAATTATATCTTTAAAGGGTTAAACCAACCGACGTATATATCTCCTTAGCTTTTACTTCATTTTCGTAAGTACCAAAGCATATAAATGTAGAAGGCAGCTCTTAATTTTATAAAAGACAAGAAATCAAAATAATTGGAGTACATTTTGGAAGAAACACAGATCTTATGTTATAGGCCTTTGAGAGATATAGGTAGGAGTGTACTTATATAGTGCACTTACCCAGAAATGTCTATTTGATTAGGGATTCATACCATGTACTAGTTTTCTATTTTATTTTTGTAAGGTAACACCGCTATTGTATCATAAATTATTTTGTTAAGTATTTGTGGGATATTCAATTCTATTTTTAAGCTGTGTTTATGCAAGTTATTGATGGAGAGTATAGTTGTTCTATTGTATTAATTTAGTATACTTCTACAAAAAAAGGCAAAATACTTAAGGAGTTCTTATAATAATGCTTCGTACACTACGATTGTTCTATTTGCCCAGAGAGTCTTTTCTCCCTTTTTTTGTTTTCCAGCCTCCTTTCTTAAATACTAATAATTTCTTACCTTGTTGATGATATCTTCCTTTAGTTGTATTACGTACTCCTTGTCCTAGCTAAACTAAAGTGTGTTTACTAATTTGAATTCTATTCTTATTAGACCTCTACTCTTAATTTTCCAACATAACTAACTTTGAGTTACTCCTTCCTTCCTATACCTATACACACAAGTTCTTTACATTTAGTACTACCCACATTCTATTTTTATTTAGACAACATCACATTAAAGTATTATTCATTAGTCATTATATTAATTAAACTAAAAAAGAAAGTTAGGCTTGTTAAGGGACTCGCTTATCTTGTATACTTTGTATGTTATGATATGTTATACTATACTCTAGCTAATAACTACTATTTCTAAGTTCTAAGTAAGGTAATATATTGTAAGTACAAAACCAATAAAGTAGAAATTATATTCCCATCGTAGTAGATAAATAAAATAAAATAAAAGGATACGGGCTAGAAACAAAAGATAACCCGAGTATTCTGTGTATTTCGTGTATTTTAGGTGCAACGCCTTTCATTTCAACATCCATGTAGTAGTAAAAAAAAGGATTTAATCACAACTTTATCACGTATATAGAACTAATCGATTAAAATAAGCATAAAGCATCCGTTTCGATTTCTTATAATCCAGAGAGAACTCTCTTTTCCGCAAGCAGTGCAGTAACTTATTATTTTATTGGTGCAATAAAGTCAAAAATTCAGAGATAAATGACTCAGTAGTAAATGTTTAATTTATTAAAATTAAAAAAAAGACAAACAAAAAAAAACTTTTGATCGAAATAATAAAAAGTGGTACGTATATGATATATAATTAATTGTACTATTTCTTCTTATTCCACTCTCATATTATTCAATGTTCTTTTTTGCATGCACGTGTTTCTTTTTTTTTGTTCTCTGCTTTTCTATCTTCTTTTCTATTCATTATATTTGATAAAATCTTGGTGCAACACCTTCTCTAGACACCGAGCAAGTTCTAGCCTATCCTACCTCTCTCTTGGTCAACAATCTTTGGCCTTCTTCTCGATCCTATCTTACATTACAGGACCAATCTCAAAACAATACCAGATAGCTATGATCCTTTCTCTTTTATCCAGCATTGCCCTCGTCTCGGGTTTAATGGTTGTTAGAGCCAGAAACCCTGTACACTCCGTCTTGTTTTTCATCCTCGTCTTCTGCAATACCGCTGGATTACTACTCTTCCTTGGACTCGACTTCTTCGCTATGATCTTCCTAGTCGTCCACATTGGTGCAATCGCTGTCTTGTTCCTTTTCGTTGTCATGATGTTCAATATTCAATTAGCAGAAATTCATGAAGAAGTCTTGCGATATGCACCCGTTAGTGCCATCATCGGAATACTCTTCGCATCCGAAATCTTCTTCATTCTAGATAATGAAAGCATCCCATTACTTCCTAGCGACCCATCTCTCAAATACACGGTCTACGCAGAGAAAGTAAGCAATTGGACCAACCTAGAAGCATTAGGAAATTTGCTGTACACCCATTATTTCGTATGGTTCTTGATTTCTAGTCTCATTTTACTAGTCGCTATGATTGGAGCCATAGTACTGACAATGCACCGAACCACTAACGTGAAACGCCAGGACGTGTTCCGAAGAAATGTTTTAGACTCTAAGAGGACCTTAATGAACAGAACGACTATCCATTCCAGTAACTAGCAACAAAGCAGCCACAAGCATTTTCGAGGTATACCGTTTCCGAGAGCAAGGAGTGCCAAACGGGAGCGGAGCAATAGCGAATACACGGAGCATAAAGCAAGAGAACCCTTTCTTTCTTGCTTGAATATAAATGAAAAGGTAGATGATACTTGATCTAGTGAAAGCAGAGACATTCATGATAAAGACCCAAGCCTACCTACAAGCACTCATAGGACTTGGATTCCTCTTAACTGCGATGGCTATTCATTCCAATCTTCGGGGTGCACCAATAGATCTTCAACAAGGAGAGAATGCTAGAATTCTCTATGTACATGTTCCTGCAGCTTGGATCAGTATTCTCCTCTACCTAGTCGCTGCTACACAGACTCTCGGGTTCCTAGTCACAAAGCATCCATTTTGCTTAAGAGCATCCACAACTGCACTTCAAGTAGGAACCCTTTTCACAGCTCTAACCTTAGTTACTGGCGCATTTCGGGGAAAGCCAATGTGGGGCACGTACTGGGTCTGGGATGCAAGATTAACATCGGTAGTGATCTTGTTTGGCATTTACCTAGCAGCGTTGGCATTTCAAAAGGTTTCGGTAGAATTATCTTCCATTTTTATTTGTATAGGATCATTAGATATACCAATCATAAAGTTTTCAGTGAATTGGTGGAATACGTTGCACCAAGCGGGCAGCATTAGTAGATTTGGCACATCGATCCATTTATCCATGCTCTTACCAATATTTGTGAACTTTGCCAACTTACTCGTAACAGTTGCCATAGCCTTTATCCTGGAAACACGACTGAGTCTCTTAACTTTTAGGGAGTCCACGCTAATCGAAGCCTTAGAAGAAAGGGAATTTAGTAGAGAATGAAAAGCGCTCATTGACCCGTCACACCCACATACCATTGACAGAATGACATTAGTAGTAATTAAAAAGTATGAGTCCTTCTTTCTACACTCTCTATTATACCAGCTCGCAGGAAAGAAAGATAGCCATACAATTCAGTCACCCCGCCCATGCCTGGCCCAGGACATAACTGCCGCTTACTGCTCAACACCAACCCATCATGCCTTCTTCCCTTTCCTTTGCCCAACGGTTTAGACAGCCCAATGTTTTCGAGTCAGAGTGCCACCATTGCATGTAGTTTGGACGCATGTGATGGTAGTGACGCTAAATTGCTCGCACCTAAAAGGGAGTTTACGCATCCTAATGAGAGGTCTTTTCAGGATAATTTTGGGGTATGCATTGTCTCACTTGTGAATAAGGTGAGGTAGAAGGCAAACTCCTCGGTTCGACTAAGATAAGTATATATTATACATTATTATACAGCTATTTATTTTTCATTTTTATAGACCTTTTGTTAGTAAGGAATTCAAGCATATTACATTTCACACCCGACGAGTAATAATAACTTTTCATAATTTGTATGATCTCTACTAAGTGTATTCGTGACCTGACACCGATCTTTGGTAGGATTAGACGATTGTGAATATCTATACATTTTTTTACTTAATGACTGATTTCTTTTCTCTCTTTTATTCGTGATCCGTATTATGCTTATCTATTTCTTTCCATAACAAGTCAATGATTTTTCTTTCCTAGACGAAGACAAATTGTTTCGAATTATAGCTGATGATTAATAATCCCTTCCACTTGCACCTTATTCTCGCTAACTAGAAGAGTAGTGTTTTAACTCACATTGATAATTTCCAATAATAAATACTAGGAGTAAGGCGTCCTTATTAGGATTCATATTTTGTATTTGTAAGAATTTGTTTTTGTAAGAAATAATAATTATGTATGTTGTACTAAGCAAGACTTATAGCATAGTAGTTAGAGATATAGACCTTTCTTACCACTTCTTTTTATTAAATTAGCAAGTACACCCTAATGTCTAAAACTAATAAGTCAAATGAATTTCCTTCCCTAACATAGTAAACCATAATAAATAAACGCGGGATAATGTGATTTGGCTTCATACATAGTTATAAGTAAGTCTAAATAGTTTTACGTTGAATGATTTCTTCCTTCTTGATATCCCATACCTTATAATGAAGATCTTTATACGACAAGTACTTTTTAATGTCATATATCTCCTCATATATCTCCTGAGGTTATCTATTTTTCTAAGTATTTTTTCTTTTTAAATCTAAAATTAATTAAGGAAGAGACTCGCTAATAATATGCCAGCACGTGTAAGACGTAGTACTCAACAATAAATATCCATCCGACTATTTGTAATTCAAAATTAGTTTTTCGCTTGCTCCTTTCTTCTTTGTTAATTGTTAAGGAAGATCTGTGATTTTTGGAGCTGTTCTTTATTCTTGTATGTAGATCAATTAAGAAAACTTATTATGTTCACTGTATTTATTTTAAGGAGGCTTCCTTTTTCCACTAGAATAGACATCTCGAAACATGTCTTTATGAAGAATATCTAATGCAGGCTTATATTATTCGCATGCTGTCGTCAAGAATCTATAATGGAGCGGCATTACTTATTAGTGGTTTATAATGGAACTAAAATCTATTTTATTTTCTTCTTAGTATTTGTGTCGTTTATAAGTTATAAGGCAGATCCTTACTGTGCTAGCGTACTGGATGCTATTTATTGATTCTATTTTTCTAGTAATTCTAGGTTTCGAGTAAACATAGCAAAAACTAAACTAGAATGTCAAGAATCTGTTTCCATAGTTCTTTCTAAATTCTCCCTTTCTTTCTGTTCTAAACTTAATGAGTTTTTTTTTATTCTTGTGTATAAGTGTTCAATAAGTGCAAGAAAACGAGTGCTGCTAGCTAAAAACTCTACCTCTTCTAAACCATAAATATTATATTTACGAAATCTTCTCTAACTGTATGATTCTATACTAATGACCCGTTTTTTATTTATTCCACTAAATAAATCTTAGTAAATCCTAAAAATAGTATACTCGGAAAATGAATATCGAATAAAGAATAAAAAAATCATGTATGATGACAGCGACTTTTACACCAATAATAATTTGTTCCAGAAGAGAACTAACACATTTTCCCTATATTCTATAATATATATTTTTTTTAGTTACGCAGGTGATAGAATCTTGCCATAATAACCCGAGGAGTTTCGCCTCCTATTATATTAATTTTAATTAATAAAATAATAAAACCTTCTTTGTTGCCTTACATGTGCATAATATACCACCCGAGTTGTAATACCAAAAGACATTTAACATAAACAAACAGAATTTACTTATTTTAGTTCTTTTTTTTTCATTTTCAGTAGTATTTACAAGTCTTTATCTTAACTTATTAATAAGAGAGTAGATGCCCTTCTAATCCCTTCTTTTTACATTACATGGTAGCGTCGGTAAAAGAGACAAAGCGAGAAGGAATACTTGTTTTGTTATTGTCGGGGTTCTCTGTATATTGTCGTAGATTAGATGAGAGATTGTAAATAAATTAAATAAATAAAAGCTATTTTTATAGTTTTATAGATTTTTATAGATAGAGAATAACCTTAAGTTTTCATGTAACTTTGGATACACCTTCCTAGAGTAAGTAATAAGCTTTCTTTCACTTTTTGCTCGTATTTTAAATAAATTGATTGTAAGTAAATGCCGAAAATCAAGGACAATTGTTCTAAGACCTTAACGTGTTGTAGTTGTGTACACTCTATTTTTTATATGCCAATAATACCAAATAAAAATAAATAAATAAGAAATAAGTAATATCATTCCTTATCATTGCACAAGCCAGAAAATAACCAAACAATTATTATAAAATTCACACAAGATGAGAAAATACAAAGTAGCCTACAAACAAATTCACCTCAATTACCATTAAGGAATAAAGAATCTAATGTTACTTAAGACTTCTACATTATCTACATCTGCAATTTTATACTTCTCTTTTAAAGATTTTGGCTTAAAGTACTTTTACAGATATATAGATATTTAGTATGACTAATTTCCTCCATGCATGAACAACTATTCGAAATGGACCTAACATACAGATCTTCCTTCTTAATTAGTATATCAAGAATCCTATAAGTAAATTAAGATTATTTTATTAGCGAAAAAAAAGGACTAGATAAAATAAATAAGAATCAAAGGAAAACATTACAACACAAGCAAGAAATTATAGTTGTGAGATGAGTAGGGTAATCCAGATATGTCCAGTCCAAAAAGAAGACTTTTGTAGTTGTAAAATCTTACTAAACAAAATTAACGGAAAAGGGTAAGTAGTGTAAAGATATCTCTTCTATCATCCAAGGCATTTTATATTTTCTCTTTCTGAACTATTTTATCCCGGATTAACATTTGAAGTCAACTTCCTTTGTGCTTTGTTTGCTACGATGTATTTATTTTTTGGAACTGCTAATTAATGAATATTAGTCTTGTCCACTAAAAAAGATTCTAGTCCTAACCAAGATAACTGTGGTAGAAACTTCTTCTTGTAATTTATATTCCCCCTTATAATTTTAGGTATAATAGATAGACTCTACGCCCTTGTTAATAGAAACTTAGAGAAGCTTTTCTTCATGCAAACACAACATAGTAGAATGATTCAAAAATCTAAGGAACTCTCATCCTAATAATAAGATCCTAAGTTCAACGTTCTAAAAAACAACAAATCGAGGCTAATAAATAACCAAGTCTGCCTATTTATTTAATTATATATCTAAAAATCTAAAGTATCTCTTTTTCCAAGGCCCTTCCAATTTTTTATTCATTGTACTTTTCAAGGGTTCCTTATATATGGCTATTATATGGCTTTACTTACTGCGTATTACTATGTTCTATGTTTGACAAATTAATGCACAAAAAGAGTCTTTTCTAAGGCATAAGATAAGTCTCTTATAATCTCTAAAATAATATCTCTCTAATCCTAACTAATTTCTTTCTATACTTCTTCCTAGTTATTTATGTCCAATTAGCCTGTCTATAGCCTATAAAATGTGCTTTGAATGTAGTAAAGTGCGCGGGTATAATCCGACCAACGGCGTGGTGTATGTAAATGTGGATTTCTTCCTTATGTATAAGTTATTTCATGCAATATTCTACACTTCTTTATGAACATCAACCCAACCAACCCTTCTTTCTCTTATTTCCAACTTTTCATTGTGTTGCCCCGAAGATAGTTTCTTAATAAATAAAAGACAGTAAACGTAAATATGTTGAGTCCTAAAGAGTAGAGCCTAATGCTATTATAAATCGTAAAGTACTCGTTAATCCTTTTCTAATTTCTATATCTAATTTCTATAATAATTCTTTAATAATTCTTTTTTTTTTTTTTTATATATAGCCCTTCCACTTCTATAAAATATTATGTTTCTTGTGTGTAGAATATAAATGAAAATTACGTCAACAGGGTAATCCCTAAGGATAACCAAACTGCTTATATATCGTAAAAAAAGCCTCCCCTTTTTTCAATCTTTCTTCTCAAAGCGTGTATCAGTTGTTTTCTAGTCCCAAGCAAATTACTTCAAGTTAGTTATAATCCAATTAACTTGCTTTTTATTCCAGGGGTAGTTTTTTGGGTAGTTTTTTTGGTTAGAAAGCTTTTCTATTTTCCATCACAACTTCACTTCATCAAAGGCTTATCTTATTAAGGAAAGAGAGACCTGATAAGAATATTATCTTTCATGTATAGTATATCAATCATTTAATAAAGAGAATAGAATGCTTTGGTAAACGTATACATTGTCATATTATTATTTAGATTTAGTTCTTTGGGAGTTGTAGTCTTGGAGAGAAAGTTCCTAGGTAGGACACTAATTATGCTCCTGTTATATTTAAGGTTGCTTTTTAGTTAATGCATCACTTTACCTCTTTTTTTTGAAAACTTGTATAAAAATCTTTATTAACCTTGTTCTTTATTTTGGCATAAATAAGCAGAATTTCATACTATAAACAAACGCTGAAATTAGTAACTAGGCAAAGTATTCTCTTTACATCTTCAACAACTCACTGGCACAGGATATATAATATATAATATTTCATAATGTGTGGACTTAGTTTCTTCAATTTAGTTATTTAGTTTTATGGCATAGTTCTGTGTTCGCTCAAATACTTTTTTATATAGATAAGATAGAGGAAAGTACACAGTCTCGCAAAAAGCTTTAATTACTCGGTTATTCAACAAGGAGGACCTTGGTAACCCTTTCTTTTTTATCCTTGTTTCTCATTGTAGTTAAAAGAAGAAGAGCTTATTCAAACCCGAGTAGAGTAGAATAGAAATGTATGAAAAATAGATATAGATACCGCGGAGAACCCTAGATTACTTACAGACTAAAATCCACGCTAGAGGGTCGAAACATGCGTTAAATTACATTTCTACAAAAAAAAGTAGAAAATCAAATGCATGTAAGAAGGCATTTCTATATTAAACTTATTAATTATATTCGACGATAATCTTAAAAAAAGTCTTCTTTTAAGGGTTGAATTTTCTCGTTCTTGTCTTTTGTTAGTACTTAGCGCATTCGGGTTTGTTGTAAGTAAGGACTCCAAAAAAAGGTAGGAATGTTCTAACTCTACTGAACTAATGTCTAAGCTTATGAACCTTTCACACGTAGCAGTCAAGAAAAAATATGCACCTTATTTCTTACAAATTTGTCCTTGCTTAATTTAATAAGCGTTAATTAAATGAAGTATTTATTTGTTGTAGGATTCTACTTTTTGTTTTTTGTATAGTATATTAAGTGTAAGCTTTCCTATGTTCCTGTTGTAAAAATCTAAAAAACAAGGATTTATTTTATGCCCAGAGACGCAGCAAAAGTAAAGAATATAATAATAAAATATATGAAAGGTAAAAAAAAAAGTATATAACGCATAAAATAAAGTATTACCTACACACCCAGGCTTAGAATAGGGTTGCCATTACTAGGATTCCACATTACCAAATTATCTTAAGTTAAGGAATGAATAAAGATTAAGAACAGGACTTCACCAAAAATTTACATATCAGCTATAAAGAAAGAAAACACGAGCAAACATAAATTACGTCTTAAGTAAAAGATATAACAAAAAGCTTTCCCGAACACATAAAATACTTTAAATATATTAATAGAAAAAGAAATATGTATGATAAAGGGTGGAAGACAATTCACAAGCTAAAACTATGGGCCCTCGCATTCTATATCCTCCACAAGGCCTACGCGTCTAAGATAGAAGGTATACTTTATTACGATTATGGCAGAGTGATGATATTCTTACTTTATAGTATTAGTACTTAATAACCAACCTAGCTAACCCGCCCCATCGAAAAACCAAAGGCAAAGGAAGAGAAATCGGTATAGGGTAAAGCCGAAAAAGAAGCCATTAAGCTATTTCGCAGATTCCTTACACGGATTATTTGTTAGTAAACTCCCAAAGTGAGATCGAATATTATAGACAAGAAAAATACAACAAAAATCCTAAAATATACGTTGATTTGCAAGAAGCGGAAAGCTACGTCATGTTCAACCAACACACCTCGGTATTCATAGATATTTTTTAGAAGAAAAGACCAATCCAAAAATGTATATAACATGTACATGTATAATTTTAGCAATTTAGTACAAGGAGAGCCCTAACAGTCGCAGAAGAAAAAAACAAGGGAATTAAATATTTGTTGCCAATTAGGACAAATTACAAGTTGTTTCTTAAAGAACGGAAAAGAGATCATAATATATAGCTAACACTTCTATTACCAGATTATTAAAAACAGGAAAAGTAACTGCTTAAAATACTTTGGTTCTCTAGGAGTTTTCTACAACAACAAAAATATAACATTAAAGTAAACAATGAATGCTACTACGATGACATGCATGATACTACCATTTATCGGGTACGGGTTAGTTAACTTAAAGGAATATTATGGCCCTGAACTAGGATAATTAGGAAACACAGTTTTCGTTTTCAAGTCGGCGATAGGACAAAAACTTGAAACTTTTAGATTGGAGATGAACTAGAGATTGCCCTTATATTTATATTTGGAAGGGTCCTGTGATCTTTTTTTTATTTTCATTTATTTTATTTGTTTGTCCCATACCCAACTTGTATCTATATTTTCTATATTAAAATAGAAAGTTTTATAGCTTAAACACGGCTGCTTCAACCCCACGTAGTTTCTTAATTAATAAAATCTTCGCTGGAGAAGTACCCATCTCATACTTTTTCGCCAACACACCAATTCTTTTGGGTTACTGTTGATTGGAAAAAGTAAACATAATTAAAGAAAAAATTAGGAAATTATAGCTAGGCTTAGTAGTACTCAAAGAACACCCATCATTACCACCCAAGTATTTTTTTTTGCAAGACGTTAATTGCTATAAACCAAAGCAAAGGATACCCAGATTCTTTTGACGCTTCTACTGCTATTATAAATTCTTGTTTGTTGAAATCTTGTCAATATCAAGTATAATCCTCCACTCCATTACACATACTCGCTAAAGGCTAGTAGATCGAAAATCGTAGGCTTACAAGTGTGGTTATTCTATGAACAATTTCTAACAATTTAATAAAGTAAGGTACGCTATTTCTTCTAAATACTAAATAATATAATTCTGTTATAGATTACTTGTGTGTGTAGAGAGAGAGGAGAGAAACTAGATATCATACAGAGAGATTACATAGTCATTAGTCATTATCGTCATAAGGAACCAGCCCAACCCTATACCAACAAAAGTATTACCTATTGTCAAATTATTATGTGGAAATTAAATTAAATGAAGTAAGATACATGTACACAATCTTTTACCTTCTTCGCTTAGAGTTAAGCAGAGAGGCGATATCTTGGATCACTTATTAAAAAATTATTATTGAGGTCGATTTTTTAGATAGCTCATGCTCATATACTTTTTGTAGTTACTACAAACAAACCTACTAGGTAAAGAAAATACTTCTCATATAGGAAATTGAAAAAGAAGAAGCGCCAGAAACAACCTTTTTACTCAGACGTCGTGTCATTACTATGTCTGTTTTTGATCTATACTTTATTTAATTTAATGTGGATATATGGAAATCATTCCAAGTGTAACATAACAAGAAGTGGTAATATCTCTTCTAACGCTTAGTAGATTATTTAGCAGAGTAGAGTTTCTTTTCATTTTTTTTAGACATGGATAACCAGTTGTTAGCGACTTAGTTATTAGTCCTTTTCCTGGCTTAAGTGCATGTATAAGATTCTTGTCAAGCAGAGGCGTCCTTAAATCCTGTCATTCTGAAATATAAATTATACATAATGATGTTGTGATAGAATACTTTGCGCTGCGATTACCTTAACCTAAAATAAAAAAAGGAAGGCCACAAATAGGAGTTAGCTATTGAATGAATATCTTCAACATCAGGTAAATTGTATTATAGCGGAGAAAATATTATACTTAAACTGGAAGTAGAGAACTCTTTTATTTTGCTTTGGCCCAATCTCTCTCTAGCTTTCGTGTGGAGTACCTTATATTAAGTTAAAAAAAGTTAATAAAAAGCCTTATTTAGTAGTGAAGGTTAGTAAGTTGTGTTTTAGTGAGCGTACTTCAAAAAAAACATGAAATCTTTCATAAATATATATATAGTATAGGTGTATGTAGTAATACACTGATGTAAAAATGGAGATCTATATAAAATATAAAATGAGTCAACAAGAAGAAAGAGAAGCCCTAACAAATACATTTCTCTCATTAAGGGCAAACCATTATAAGCTATCATAATAACATACCAAAAAACGAAACAAGGGTTATTACTCTTAGTAGAACAAAGTATAGATAGAAGGATAGGAGGATAGAAGCGCTAACCAAACCCATAGAACTACAAGCTGGTATTATACACATTTAATTTAATAACTTATATTAGCATATTACATAGTATATTACCTTACAAAAGATTATTTTATATGCTCTCTCTATTACTCTATTATTAGAAATGTCTTCCTTAAGTTGTATACCCTAGATACCCTATTAACTTCTTACTTAGGCAGTTATATTTTAGGGCACCATATAATTTATATTTAATAAGCTTTTTTTGATATGACTCTATTTCTTATCTTATTATCTTAATTAGTAGTTGGCTTTTCCCTTATCCCTTATTAATTAAGTTGTTGCAAACAAAAAGTATACCATCTTTTCTCTAACAATTTGGTGAAATGCGAGACGCTTGTTATAAAGTATATTATATGGGTACGTGTTTAGATGCCAAGTATATAGATAATTAAGCAGTGAGTGAAGATCCTTAAACAAAGATAATGTAGTAAGATCAAAGTAAGCCAATCATAGAAGCTCTTTCCGCAAGTTTAAGAAGGTAGGATTTATTTCTACAAAGGCCTCTTATATTATATATAGTATACAAAATAGAGTAGTTCAAACAAAAAAGTATTCTTTCTCTATTATAAGCCTAGTCTAAATATGTAAGGTATGGCTTTTTATCTTCTATATTCATTTCATAGTTAGTAACTCTTAGATAGTATATACCAAATACGGGTAAGTTCTCATATATCCTTCAAGTACTCTCTTCTATAAATCTCTTATTAAGGCATGTTTCTAAAATCACTAACAAAATAGTACGTAAGCAAAGATAAAGGTTATTTATAATAGTGAAGACCACATAGTTATTTTTTTACTAAATACATAAAGATACTATAATAGAAATTTCATGTACTTGTCTTGCTTAGCTTATAAAATAAAAGTATACCCTGTACTAACAACTGCCCTTAATGTTGCATCACCTCTAACCTTATAATAGGAAACTCTTGTATGTACTCAATTGCTTAGATTCTACACTCTATAATTCTCTCGGGAAAGGACAGACAGTAATAAACATATAAATATACTAAGTAACTCAAAAAGCTATGATGTGGTTGCATTACATTAAAGAACTCTTCTGGCTAATTATGAGAAGTTGTGATCTCTTTCTAAATACGTATAACTTAAAGTATTTTTGTATAGAGCGGTACTCCTAACATGTATATTTAATAATGTGTTTTAGCTTAAAATTCTTTAAAAGTATAAGGTAAGAAGACTCTTTGTTGTATTGGTATAACATAATGAGAAAATAAGGTAAGTATTAGTTCGTGACTTGTTGGCGAAGACTCAATCCTTGTTGTCCTAAAATAGTTCTTATAAAGTAAAGATCTTGTTAATTTGTATAGGGTTAACGCAGCTCTATCTTTGTTGGAATATTTATTAAATACTATAGTAGTAAAGAAATAAGGGGGTTTGAGCGTATTCTATAATTATTGGTAACGCAAGGCAAGGACAACTCTTATGGGATAGAACAAAGAGTGTGAGAGTGGATATACTTAGTTAGAAGGAGAACTTATAGTAATAAATTAGATTGGTATTCTCTTAAATGTTATATGGTGAAATATTATTGACGGTTATAGTTATTCCCTACAAGTACAGAAAGAATAGATAACTTTCCTTTTCTAGTTTCTAAGTATTTAATATAGCCTGGACGGGTACACCTTATACCTTAATTTTGATAGTACTCCTTCTTATTTGTAAAGTCTTAATAGCTTATATTATAATAGATGCATCCCTCACAAATTTCCTAATAGTTAAGATAAAAAGTATAATAGCACATATAAAAAGTTATTACTAAGATATAATATTTTGAATAAATAACTACACTGGCATAGAGAACGACTACTAAGTAATAATATGAGAAATACACGCATTACCCTATATCCTATAATTCCTATAATAAAATAAGCTGTATGTTCAAATAAATAGAAATGTGATAGATATTTAGTATTTGCCCAACTATATATACATGCGATATTAAAAATGTTAGCTTATAAACCCACGCCTATACTTAGAGGATAACTTAGGATTTGTAGTTGTACTTAATTAGGACTTCCCCTTTTCCCTTATTATACTTCTATAGCTTATATAAAATGTGGTATACCTACAAATCTTTTCTATAGGTAGGTATGGGTATTATATTATAATATAGATGATGTCTTGCCAAGTAATTTCAATAAGTGATGATAGAAACAGACCTAAGTTATAAGGGATTACTATATACACAAGCATATATTTTATATTCATTTCTAAAAAGAACTTATATGGGGCAGCAAAGATAGAGGGTAAGTCCTACAACTATAGTATAAACAAGTATGAGTAAGGTACTTTCCAAGAGTTAAATTATATTTATAAGTGTTAGCTCTATTTGGTGTTCATCACTAATATGCGTACTTCCGTGCCCTAGTGTAGTTGTATTTCCATAATTTAGTTTATATCTCTCGTTTATATATATATATATATATATGTTATTTAATCTTTTTATATGTTTACGTACACTTCTCTTTCTAGTCTATCTATATATTACTTAACTTTTCTAACCCTATACTTTAATGTTCTATAATAAGCTAGCTACTTAATCTATGTTCTTACCTTTTGTTTTGTACTTTGGTCTTTTGTGTATGTGTAGTAATTGTATACCCTTCCCTATCTACCTAGTATTTACCATAGTAAGAAAGAATAGAAATGTAATTGACTTCCTTCCCTCACTATCCTTCTTAAGGGTCTTAACTTAATATTTATCTGTACTCTTTCTTTTCTCTAAGCGCCCTTAGAATTAATTCTTAACATTGTATACAACAGTATTTCCTACTTATAAGGTTTCCTTTTTATAGAAACTAGTGCCGAGATTTGGTGCTAACTTAGAATCTTATTACTTCAGGTGCTTTCTCTGGACTAGTTAGAATCAATCAGAAAACTTCCCGGAATCAAAATGCGTGTGTTGGTTTATACAGGGTGTCCTTTAATTGTGTCTTTGTTTCTGTTCTCTCTCTATTAGCACTTTTGTGATCTTATATTTGTATGTAATAACTTTTTGCTAATAGGTCTTGACCACAAAATGAAGTCTAGTTCTGAAATCTCTTTACTCAGGACTTTAGAAGAACTTGCTGTAACTCGCCAAAAAGATTAAAGTAAAAGATTAGGTCAAAGCAGCAGGAATTAATAATATTTATAACCGAGGCAAGTTGACTTCGCATTTATTGATTTAGACGAAGACAAGGAAACACACTGGATAAATTCTATTTCTTTATCTTTGCACTAGCATACCTTTTAAGGCACTAGCAAAACATGCCTTAATTGTTTGAATGTTACAATCCACCCTCAAGTCTATAAAATCACCACTCCTTTATTTTTGTCCATACCTTGATATCTTCTGTGTTTCCTTATTATTATTATTTTATTAAAGTAAATAAATTGGTGGATGATCCAAGGAATTTCTGCTGTTACCATTATTGGAGTATTTAACTTTTAAACTAGGAAATAGAACACAGTTCCTCGAGAGTGTCCTGTAAATGTAGTAACTACCCAGCATGCAACTTAATATGTTGGTAACAGATAAATTAAAGTAGAAAGCCTAAATATCTGTTCTCATACTTCTATGACTTACAGAATTAATAAGGAAAAGCCTTTAATGTTAAAGTAGTATAATCGTGCAACAGGACTTATAAATCCCACGGTATCAATATAATTCTATGAAGAACTTCTTAATTTATTAAATTGTTTCTCTAATTACACCCCTTCCTTAGGTTACATTTCTTCTTTTTCCATATAAAAGTACTCGAGTCTTTTATCTTTTCGTGATAGACCAATAACTCCGATTATCCTGTTTCCTTTTTCTTTTAATACCGATCCACATATAAATAATTAGTACCGGCTTATGAATACGTTTTGGCTTATACTTTATATTACAACATTCCATAATAAATGAGATGTCCTTGCCCAATTCTTAACTACAGGGAGTATTTTGTTACATATGGAATTACTAGCTGACTTTTATAGTCCTACACCTATGAAATATAAGTGAGATTAGTCCACAACAGAAGGTATGCTGTTTCGTTTCATAAGTTCACAACGAAGCCTAGAAGACAAGATAGTATATATACATCTTTAAGTATACCCACAATAGTAAGTAGCTATAAACCCGAAGTAAGGAAAATACGAATACTCTAAGGAACACTATCAACCAACCCATAGACTCTTACCTTTTATTAGATGTAGTCCCTTCCCTAAAGATGGAGTTATACTTACTTATACTTAAGCTAGAGCATAAGATAAGAAAGGAGATAGAAGAAGTGACAGGATTTAGATCACCAAGAGCAAATAGCGAAGAGTACATAATACATAGGAAATTGAGGCAACGGCATTTATTAGCATATAATAATTGAAAGGAATAATGAAGGTAGGCTACTTAGAGCTACAACAACAATAGAGTAAAGTATATAACCCTAATAGTTGTTTGTTGTTTTAGTCCAAGGTATATTTCAGTATTACCCGCCCACTCCTATATACATACAAACAAAAAGTGAGACCTATATTTCCTTTTTTTTTAGTTTTATTAAGTAAAATAAAACTTGTATTATTATAAGAGTCCTCCTTTGAAAAAGATTGATAAGCTAATCCCTAATAAATAGGCGTGCATATAGAATTTTGTAAGTTGTTTGGGTAATCAAGGCATATATTATGTATAATAAAATAGAGTAAAGCATTCGAAGTAGAGGTTAATTGTATATTAATTATTGAATAGTTGGTATTTTTCCCATATTAAGTCTTTTAGCGTAGGAGTAGTAAGTAAATTAGGTATTATAGGTAAAAACAAGCAGGCAATGTAAGAGTGTAAGTTCTATCTTTTTATATAGTAAGAGATTGGTTGGGTATACTAAGAGCTATGAATTGTTGGTTCTAGTTGTGTACTTAGTGTCAAGGCTAAAGTATATGTATAATATTGGATAAGGTTGAGTGATTAGAGAAGGACTTCTTCGGATATTCTACTAAAATAGCTTCTAATCTAATAAGATTGAGTATAGGAAAAACATACACAAAAAACAATGTAGTTTATGATCTAATTGTATAATGTTGTAACCCATTGTTAGTACATCTTTCCCTTTATCTTTCCTTGGTCTTGTAACACCATTTACTATTAATGAGAGAGTCTTCCCTATTACTGTGTTGCCCTTTGGTGTAAGTACTTAAATATTAACTATAATATATATATTACTATATATATATATAGTAATGGTGCCCTCCAAAAAGATATCCAACTAAAATATTTAGCACAGGCGTTGATTCAAAACCAAACCAAAAAAGAGATGGGATTTGCTTAACTCTGCCTATAAACTTAAGGGAACATATAACTTTGAGCTTCAAAAATCATTCGTTACTTCTTGGAATTAATTAACAGTCCTTATTTATTAGACCCGTTGCCTTCCTTCAAAGGACCTTCATATTCTAGTCTCTATAAAAATACTAGGAGGTAGGGTATGTAAGGAATAGGTTTTTGGGAAGTTGTAGGACTTAACTTTGTGGAAGGGAATATCTGCGAAATAGTATATCAAATCTAAGGTAATTGCTATTTTTATTTATCTAAAAGAAAAAGAGCACCTAAAACGCAAAAGATTAAAGAAAGACATTTTGCATAGTATAATAGGATAAGGATACTTTGATTCTTAAAGCCTTAAAGCACGGATTCTTAATTTTATAAAACTGAGCATTATTCAATAAATACTATATATATATATATGGTGCGATCTTGTCTTGACTAGTAAAGAATTCTACTATTAAATTATTTATAAGGGCTTTTGGCGTATTCTCTCTTATTCTGTTTTTAGGTACATCCAAGGTTTTGTTAATATACTAGTAGTCTAACTTTTTTCTCTTGTTAGAATCTTTTGAAAACTCTGAGTTCTGAGTAAAGAACTTTCTCACTTCCATTTTATTTCAGATCAAATTTCAGATCAATATGCAATATGTGTACTTACGCGAGGACAACAACCCTTCTTGACCTTAAAAAAACTAAGTTAGAAGAAAAAAGAGGCAGTAGTTCCATAAACATAAATAAGACAGATGCTACTTAAATAAATATTAAGATAAAAAGAAGGAAACGACACTTCTCATATCAATCATCAATCAATATGCTCAATATACAAAGACAGCATTAAGAATAACAAATACTACGACTACTACGAAACAGGTATTCATGTTTTCGAGATAGAGAGTACTACTTATGTATTCCATATGTATTCTATCCAAGTAATTAGAAGGAAGGTAGAACTGAACGAAGAACGCCGTGCTTACTTTCTTACTTTTCTTTTAACTCATATTTTAACTCATAGGGTGTGATTCACGTTAAACTTTGGGCTTTTATTTTATAATGAAAGAAAACAGACCTCTCTAAGACAATCGGTAGGAATTAAGGAGGGCAGACATACAATACATACATCATCTCTTTGCAGCATTGAGAAAGCTAGCTGGGTTAATAACTATCTATAATTAAAGAGTAAACTAGTTGGTTTGTTTAAATATGAAAAAAATAAGAGAATAGAGGAAAGGTATTTACATATATATCTCAAGGGTGTCGATAAAAGTACCAAAAAAGAGTCTTTTTCCTATGCTTGTTTAGAAAATGTGGATTGCTCGAAACGAAGAATAAAGTATAAAAAAGGTTACGTGTACAAAATAATATACATGCTCTGTAGTACTAAAAGCTACTAGGGCTGCTACTACTAAATAAAAGAGAAGTATAAATTATAAGTTATACCTTGGTTTTATCTATTGCCTGTGCCTGATTAATTGAGTTTCGGGGTCGTTCGTGTTTGGGTAGTCTTGTGTAGGGAAGAAGGTAAATCCTATATTTTAGGAACAGGTAAATAACTTCTTTACTAAATGTGCAAAATTCCTAGTATAATTTTATGAAAATCTACTCTATCTATTTGAAAACACCTAGATAATAGAAATTCGGGAGAAGAAATCAAAAACATTGCATTTACTACAACACCCATAATTTCTCATCTTTAGTCTTTATAATTTAGTATACCTTTTCTTTTTTAATCAATATTTCTTCACTTCACATTTCTTCTCGATCAACTGTATTGTATGCTATAACATGCGTCCTAGTAGGTCTATAATTATTTTTCTATTAGTCTTCCAATTTCGAGTGTTGTTGCTAAGAAGTCCAAAACATAGGGCAAAACTCATTTTATAACTTTAAGAAAACAAGACCAATATTCGCCAGTAAACGAAAACTTCTAATCAAGGGGTGGATGATGCTGGGTACTTATCACCGAATAAACTATGATTTTTGTGAATGAAATTTGTTAATTGCGCAGGTAGATAATATTATCCACAGATACATGCTTGAAAAGGAAGAAGAAAGAAAGGATGATACCCTTAGTTAGTTGAAAGTTCTATACAAAATAATGTCATAAGTATGTAAAACATAATTTAAGGCCTCCTTTATAATCTTATAAAAGTTCATTACCAAGTTAACTAATATTGTGATAACCATTCGTTCATTATCGCTGATAGACTCTAAACCATAAGCAATTACTATGGAAAATATGCATTTCTAACCGAAAAGTCGATAGGAGTATTTTTGGATCTACTAAGAACTATTTTTTTCCTCATTTTCCTTCTTCTGTCTTTTTTCTATGACTAGGCTTAGGAGAGGAGTTAACTTTTTTAGGAAGATGTCTTCCAACACTATATATTATTACTAATTACCCTATAAAGGAAATCGATAAGGAAATAAAAAAAGAAAAAGAATCTAAATTAGCGTGCTTAAAATATAATAATAACTAATAATAAATAATAAAATAACCGAAGAACAACCAACTACTATTACTTAAGGCGTATCATACAACATATTGATAGATTGATACATATTAATAAGTAAACTAGTAAGAGAAGTAAGAGACAAGCAAGCATACTACAAACATACAAAGAAAGATTAGAGGCTAAGACGACAACCGATAGAGAACAGACACAAACGAAACGTATTATTCCTTCCTCTCATTATTCATAGCATGAAATACAATAAAACATTCATGCAGCCCCTCTCCTTGCCTTTTCGACGATAGAGCTAGATTACAAAAATCCAAACAAACATATTTCCATTTTAACAAGATTCTATTATTTATTATCTATCCTTGTAGATATTCCAGCAGGGTCCGGTCTTGTCTACTTTAATCTTTTTTATAATTTGTAAAATAGAAAAATGGTTACTAAGACTAAAGGACAAATAAATTTCATGTTCTATTAGACTAGATAGAAAGTTTTCTGTTGTATAGTATACACTTAGACAACTAAAAGAAAAGGATTTTTCCTGTATTTTATTTCAACTGCCGAGTCCACTTACTCTACGAATAGAAAGATAAACCCAATTACTTAGATATGGTTCCTTTATTCCATACATTGTTAGAAAGAGAGTAAGTAGTTAGAAAAGAAAAAAGCACGCAAAGGGGTGGGGTTGGTTTTCAATACCGTTCAAAGCTACTTAAAAACTAAGATTAAATCGACAAGGAATAACTAATAATACCAGGAAAGGAGTATGCTATATACTTACTTTACTTAGCAGACCAAAGATTCTTCTTAAATTAAAGAACACTTTGCAAAAACTTATATATTACCGAGCATACGACCAAATAATTTATAGAAAGGAATTTCTTATAATCAGCACTGAAAGCCTTCTTGGTTCTTGTAATTGTTGAAACAGCCTCCTTTTTTTTGAACTGGTTGTAGAGTCTCCTACTTTACTTATCCCGGCGTAAAAATTTATACTTGATGTGTGAGTAGTCCAACATATTTCGTGATTTAAAATTTATAGTCTAGTAGATTTGATTTTCATGCTTGACATTTTTCGATATATTATTATCCTTATTCTTAATATTATAGTATATTGCATTACATAAGAACACTTAATTACTCTACTAGTAGAGAAAAGAAAAATAGTCTAAAATTAGATAAATTAGATAAAGAAAGAAGATAATAGTGATATAAATAAGTATAAAGGAGGGAGGTTTTCTTAGAGACAAAGGAGATTTCCTTTCTACCTAATTTAATTTAGTTGTTTTTATATTTAATCAAAAGTAGCCATAGTAACCAATTAAATGGAAATAGAGTCTTAGGGAAGAGGTAGAGATTGCGAAACCTAAAAGATATAAGAATGGTTGGTTATATTTCAGAATCAATAAATAAAAATCTTCAAAGAGAGATAAGGGCATACGGCTCAAACTCATACCCGTATAACAGCCTCTTCATTCAATTCATTTTTTGGATGTTTATTCTTATCAACACAAAGGGTAGAATTTATTTCGAGTAGACTCTTAAATTTGGAGAAAAATATACCTATTCCCGAAAAAGGCCTTACCTACTACTTACTATATAAAACTATATAAAATACATTAAAAAGGACAACCCACAAGGAAGTAATTCATAAATTAGAATATTATAAGAAAAGAAGTATGCGTCCAAGGAAAGCGTTTTCACCGAATATATCTCGAAATAATTTATTTAGGTTAGAAAGAATCTTGCAAAATAGAACATATTAAGTTAAGGTAGGCTGCTTTAAAATAGTTGTAGACTTTTGTTGTTGTATTTAAGAAGACCTGACTAAATATACCAATGAATACCAACCAAAAGACACTAGAAGTTCTAGTAACAAACTAAACAATTTTCTGTTTTGAGTTGAGTAACCTTAATTCAATTCTTCACTTTCACTATATATGGACTAATTTTTTTTCTCTAAATCTCATGATCTCCCCCAAGGTAAATTTAGAAAACATGCATTCAACCTATAGCTGGATGTAAAATTTAGGATCATCCTAGAAGGGAATTTGAGTTTACTAACTTTCGCCGCTATAGACTAATAACTTTTTCCATTTTCAGGGTCATTTACTAATAAAGGAATTTCAAATTCTTACTTTTAGGAACATTATATTCACATCTTTCATTATTGGCTTATATTTATACACTGCACATAGTAACACAAGTAATAACTTCAAATATTATATCTATAGGTATAAATATAAGAAAAAAGAAAAACTCGTATTGTCTAGTTAACTTTTGTTTAGAATTTGATATGAGAAGTATAGAAGGAAACTAGAAAAAGAATCTAATTAAAAACTATATATAATAATAGTTCTTTCTTGCTATTGGCTTAAGTTGCTATCCATTAGATAAAACTACTCCAGTAAATCAAAGGTCTATACTTTTGGAAACTAGATCATTGCTCACCTTTTTATAATTTTATAGTAATAAGCGCGTTCTTTTATCTTTTTCTTATGTCGGATGACTTCTGTTTAGAAGAGAGTTAGTCAGTCAAAGGATTTCCGGAAAGGAAGAAAATAGAAAATATTGGTATTTGGTATTAAAGAATTATTTGCACATATACCGAATCTTTATCCATTCAAAAAGAAGAAATACATACACACCTTTCATACTGTTCTCTAGAAAATATCATAACGGGTCTTTATCAAATATAGTATAAACTAGACGGGAATGAAAGACTTGACGTGTACGAGTTATAGTTCAATATAATATTTTTTGCCTTTGAGTTAAGAGGATATGAGTTTTTTTATATTGGGCAATGAAAGCTTACTTAGAGGATTGATTAAATAAACTCACAACTAGATAAAGGGTATATTTCATAAATAAGGTATTTTTCTTATATAATATTATATAATGGGTTCTTCCTTTCTATGTTAGACACAACAGATATAGGCCTGCTTCTGTCAAGTATAGTCTACTTCTTACGCATAGGAGTTATTACAATGCCAGCTATAACTAATCATAATCTTTCACAATAAAATATGTTCCTAGAAATTCCAAGTCAACCTCTTTCAAAATATAATAAACTATAGTACCTTCGCTTTCTTCTGATTCTACTGCTAAGTCTACTTTATTTTTATAATATTTATAATATAAGTTTCTATAATTATAGGTTTAATGGGTTATAATCTTCTAAGCATGCTTATTATCTTTGATGTACAAGGCTTATATAGAATTAAGTACATGGATATATAAGATTTATTTATTTATAGAATAGACATCAGTAGCTCATCTGTTTGCTAGCTATACTCTCGAAATCGCACCTCAGTACTATAGATCTGCTGGTTTATAGAAGCGAAGTCGAGTGCACTTTAAGCACTTTTGGCATCCTCCACGGGACCTGGATTCAACAGTACAACGGAGTCGTAGGGGAAGAACTCGTGCGAACTATAAGGAAATACTTTGCTCTAAGTCATGTAGTAAAAGAAAATATTTATACAAGATGGTGTTACCTTTCACTTAATTATGTTTATTCATTAAATTATAGTTCTCCCTTTCCCTAATTACTAACAATTCTTTTTTATAGTATATGTTTTTGAGTGATCCCTATTTGAAATATGATTGTACATGTCAATACTTTTTATGCTGTTGTCATTACCTTG
The DNA here is from genome assembly GCA_026545765.1 of Plantago major. NCBI lineage: Eukaryota > Viridiplantae > Streptophyta > Magnoliopsida > Lamiales > Plantaginaceae > Plantago > Plantago major. The sequence continues at coordinate 119,602 of JAIFAC010000054.1, forward strand.
TTTACTTTCATTTTATATGGTATTATTCATTTATTCATATACTACCAAATACCAAAGCACTCACTCACTTATGTTTAGTAGGGAAAGCTAGAAAATACCTTTAATTATGTTCTTTGTTTTGTGATCTATTCACCAGTATAAGAAATAAGTGGATACATTGGTAAGAGAGGAAACTCTTTTTTTATAGGATTTTTAACTGTGTATAGCTATAACTGGCAAGTATAGAGGCGCGGAGACTCCATCCAAAATGAACTTCATTTAGAAATAACAGATATTTATATAGAGTTAAGCAAAACAACCCATTAAGATCATTAGGAGTTCTTGAATAGGAACTAACGTAACATAGCTTATAAAGTACTTTCACAGGTAGAACTTAAAATTTTTCTTATTTAACACTTAATATTACATAAACCCTAATTACTGGCATGTCTTTTTATTTTTTTATTATAGTATAGTATAATATAGTATAGCAGTATATGCATGAACTTTTTTCCATCTTCCTTGGCTTTTACTTCATTTTTTATTTATAGCGGTATAATAAATCCATACTTAATTTGTTTAGTGATAACAAGTAATCTACGTAATAATTTGTGAATGTAAATATAAATAAATAGAAATGTATACTAAAAAAAAAAAGAGAGATGAAGTGCCTTCCACTGGTAAATGCACTAAAGGGAACATAAGTTGTTGGTTACTTAAGAATTTGGGTAAACTGAGATTGCTTTTCAATTACTATTAAATATTTGGGGAATATACAAAGCTCTGTACTAGATAGAAGAATACCTAATAATACTCATTTCTATTTATTCTTAATATTGGCCGATACTTCCCACTTACAATATGACTTAATGTTTTGAATCTTATGCGTAAGATCTTTTCCATTCTCCACTAACCTTCTTCGTTAATTAAAAGTAATGTGACGTACATATCTGTGTCTTTCTTTGGTAAAAGGTAAAATGTTTTCATAATTAGGTAAGTATACGACTTAATGTGCTGGACTCGTTATTATAGCTTTGTTAGGGATGACTTATTATAGAATTAGAGTAAAGTAGTATCAAGTAAAGAAGAGAAATCCCCTATTATGCGTTGTAGATATTTAGTAATAGAAATATAATATAAATAATACATTGTAGAGTTCTCGGTAGTAACCTTTGTCAAGTCATTTTCCTGCGACTACGTAATTATAGTATAAAATCTTAGGTATTTCCCTTGTAGTTTTCTATTTGTTGTAAATTATTCATATAAGGTATTCACTTGTTAGGTAATAATTAATGTATTTTCCAATAATGTCAGCACGTCTTATATATCATATACCCGTGGTTTCTATTCTTCTTCATTTTGATGAGTATGGCAAGAAAGAGAAAGTTTTTAGTTATGTACACAATTTCTAAAAACTAGCTAAGTAATAAATTAAATGAGGTTGAAGTAGAAATATCCCTAAGTATTCCGATAAATATAGAATAAAGAGTTGTGTAGTATATAGAATCCACTACGATATGTATATGAAAGCTATCAGTCCTTGTTAGGAATGTTCCTATGTTGTAGCCAAAGGTCTGAAGTTATACAAGTTAAACTATGTTTCTCTTATCTAGTATATCTATATTAATCTATATTATTATTATTATAAATTTAGTCCCGGGAAATCTTGGATCTTCTCTTCAATCCCTTCCAGACATATTTGGCCTTTCTTGTTTTATCTTGTTTCCAGTTGTTGTGTTTTCAAAGGGAAACTCAGTAACTGGTGCTAGAAAGCTAAAACATAAAGTCGTGAAATAAGTAGAATCTTAAAGGACTACCTAACAAAAAAAGGTACGTCTGATCTGATACAAGTGAAATTAGGTCTCATTATTTTTTATGCCATCTTTACACAAGCAGTGCGCATAGACATCCAAGAAATACTGGGAACGGAAATTGTACGAAATGAGAAAGTTAATTCTACTTTACACGTTAATCCAAAAATTACAAAAATCTATTAAGTAGTAATCCAGCCTAAACAATTACTTCTCGTTAGAACGTCTTTCTATTCTTCTTTGACGAAATGTCTATAAGTTCAAGTCTTTGTGATCTATTTATAAAATATACTACATATTCATATTATGGGATATATGTCCTTGATGCCTAATAGAGAATACCCCACTAGTTGCTATATAGTTTGTAAGTAATTGTTGTATTGTACCAAGATTTATACTTTTACCTAAGAGTGTTAGTTAATCTAATAATCCATAACATAATAATAATAATTTAATGCGTTGTTCTCTTTGATATTTATACTTTCTCTACCTTACTCTTCTTAGTTTCTATATTTTACTTGGTTAAGATCACAGCTTATGATATAGCTTATAATTTATAAATCCTTTCCTTAAGAGTTCTAACTCTAACCTTATGAAATTGTATTTACCTTAATCTCTTTTCCAATCCAAAGTAATTGACAGGCGTAATGTACCAATCCTACCTTAGTGTATCTATGAGTCCAATATAAATATATATATATATTTATTTATTATTTGATTTGGTGTTATGCCTAGTTATCATTATAATGTGTTGGGTATGGGTTATCTTATATAAATTAGCTTACTATAATGATGTTTTTCAAAGTACTATTCTATGTTTGCAGAGAACACCTTTCTATCTTCGTTGTCCTTGTGAGAAGTCTATGATATATCTCTTACTAGTTATATTTTAAATATTAATAAACATTGTAGTTAACTTGTTTCCCTATAGTATGATACACCTTCTTTATTATATATATATATATATTCCCTTTCATCTAGAGAGCTTAAATTATCCCTTACAAGTATACAATCTTATATATCCCTTAGGAAAAGTCTATACATCAACACTGTTATTTATTAATCCTAAACATCTTATTTATACTTTAATTTATATTATACGACACCACTACTTAGTAGATTCTTGATCATATACAAAACCAAATATTATAATAATTATAAAAATAATTATAAAGGGAGGCACTCTTGGTAAACTTATGCTTACATCCTTAATAAATTATTAGAGCACTTAGGATCTAGTCTTGGTTAAACTTAGTTAGGGTATGTAGAACAAAAAGTATAGAAAGAAGCGAAGGGGGAGCTGTTATCCTATCAAATACATGTGTGAACTTAGAAAGAACCTGTTGTGTTGTGTGTAAAAGAAAGCCCAAAGTAGAATTGGTAAATGCATGTACTCTTAGCCTTACTTAATGTATTACTAGACACCTAGAAATGTAAATGGATTATTTATGACTTTTTACTCTATACTAACTCTATAACTATTATTATAATAAAGTATATCTCTTTTCTTTACATGTTTTCTTGGTTTGTTAGCTTAATCTAGTATATCAGTACTTTACCTAGTTTTATAAGTTATACTCTTAGTGATATTGTGTAATTCCGTTAGAGCATGGAGTAAGTATCTGTTCTTAATGAACTTAGTTTAATTATTTCTCGTGTCCTATATTGTATAGGGGTTGCTAGCATTTCTATTGGGTAAAACAAAAATATATTTGAGAGGTAGAGGGAGACTTCTTAGTACTTTAAATTATTTTAATCTTTATAAAGTAAAGGATCTTACTTACAATTATATTTTTGTTGGTACTTATCTTAGGTATATTTCTCTTATTATATTATACTCTTTAGGAATGCACACATATTTACTCTATATTATGATATTATGCAGTACTATGCCTTATAATATAAGTTATATATATACTCTTCTTGTATTTCTTTCTATACTATTTCTTTATGATTAGATGATTAGAGATTGTGTTAGTATTTTTTGTTGTATATAGTGGTGTACTCGTGCATAGAATAACTTATAAAAGGAAAGATTAGAAGCTAGGAAGACTTTATTCATGTGTTAGCAAATCAAACTATAATAAAAGAGAGGTTAGAATTATGTCTTTAGTACTTAGGTAGTAATAACTTATATTAGCATCTACACTTTAATATGTTATATCTTCTTAGTAGACGTTCTCCCTATACTTTTTTTTTAATTTCATGCTAGCACCTTAACTTTGTATATTGGAATACTCTAGTGGAAGTCTTGTATACTTATTCCTTGCCGCCCTTGTTTGTGAATATCTAGGAAATGCGTGTAATCCTAATTGTACTTTCAAAACCTTTTATGGGATAGAAGTAAAGTCTCTTTGTCATGAGTCATAAATTGGTAACAAAACATAATATTTTAAAGGGTAATGAAGGTATACTAATATGCAAGTATATTATATGGTATAAGTATAGTGGTTTTGAAGATAGAGACAAATAATGTACTTAAGTTAGAACTGCTCCTAATGAACGATATTAAGATATTATTGTTTCCAAAGATGTATACTTTACTAGGCACGGGTAAACATGAAATTTATTTATAGTGTAGCTTTATAAGTTCTTCTCCTTTATTTCACTACTAGAGAAAAGTTTGGGTATATACTAAACAAGATAGAGTAGGCCAAGTAACGATCGTATTTATATTACTAAGAAGTTTGTTTACTTTACAAAAGAAGGGAATTTATATTCATTTCTATATCTAAGTAGTTTCAATTATATATATCTAGTTTAAAAATAATACGTGTTAGTATTGAGTGCTATGTATAAAAAGTCTAGGCTTTGTAATCTATTTCAACTTGTGAGCTTATAATCCTATGACGGTAACTTCTAGGTATGTATCATTCTAATATTCTTATATTTTTTTGTTTAACCAAATTAACTTAAATGTGTACTATCACTACACAGAGCTCTAAGATATGATATAGTTCTACTCCTCTCTTCTAACAATCCTAGATTAAGACTTGACATTGTTTTCCTACATGAATTTCTAATCCTTTACTACTTCAAAGAGATATTATATAAGAGCTAGTATAGGAAGTTTTGTTTGCTTGTTTGTTTAAGAACATTACAGGTAACATATAATAATAATATATAACAAGTATAGGTAATTTCATGTTTTGTCTAAGAAGTGAATTATATTAAAAAATGAAAAATATATAAAGATACGTGGTTTACAAGGATAAAATCATGTCTATACTATATAAGGTACAACAAAAATACTATAACATCTACCTAGGTTGCCTTACTTAACAAGTGTAGTATTATATTCTTTCTACTAGCAATACTTCTTTGAGTTATATAAATCTTTTCTATTTGAATTCTTAGCTGGTACATAATCTTTTACATGTATCTTTCCTATGTATGATACTATATTTATTAATTTACTAGGTTACACAATTTTTTACTCTATACTCCTCAACTTCTATTGCATAAAGTACATTCCCTTGTATACTCTCTCACTCTCTCAATATATACACCATTTTCTGAGCATACCCAATACTTTTATACACTACAAATTCTATATTATTTTATATTCCTAGAATGAAGTCTACACCTTAAATGAGAGTCCTTACTCCACCCAAAGCAACAAGTGTTTATAGAAGTACACCTAATAAGAAAAAAATAGAATATTGAGATAATATTGAGTATAATTTAGAAATGAGTTCTTGAGTCAAAACTAATAGAAGGAAAGTCCTAGTTAGATTGATTACACACTTGGTAAAGGATTAAAATATGTTATAGGATCCATTATATTTGTACTTGAATGATATAGGAGGAAAAGGAAGACTCCTTACGTATCTCTTGTTTTTGGCTTATGTATATATTTAATAGAGCATAGTACGTTACTTAGGTATGGGTATTATTAAGAAAGGAAGTCCTACTAAATATAGACTAAGATATAGAAGATGGTTAACTAGCAACATCTATGAAATCAAAACATAGAATTGTTGTAAAGTACATGGCTTAGGACAAAAGGTTAGTTATTGTATACCTTGACAGTGTTAATTAAGATGCACTCTTTGTATACATTGTTCCTTAGGTTAGATAATTATTCAATTATAGTCTTTAGCGAGTTATTATACTTTCCTATTTCCTTACTCCTATATATATAAATTTGTTTAGTAATACTGGTATGGTACCTTGCTTATACACTTGATTATAGATAGAAAATATACACTACTTACATAAAATGATTCTTCTAAGTAAGTTACTGGTTAAGGCAATGTAAAGACAAAGCTATCAATCACATACATGTTTCATAATTCTAAGATATAAATGTAAACTGCCTAAGTATAAGAGATCTTATAAGCAATTACTCTCAAAGTTCACTTCAAGATAAGATTGTTAGTAGTATTATAGCCTAAATATACTTCACTTCATGTAAAGGGAAATGTAACATAGTAAGAAATGATTGTAGTTAGTAGCACCATATAATATTTTGTAGAAGAGAAAAAGAAGTAGAAGGGGTTAGACTTAAACAATGTTAATAGTTGTCTAGGTCCTATATAGAAAATTAATAGCATTATAAAAATTCGGGGTGTAGTAGACTATGTAGAGATATCTATGCCAAGTAATTATAAGGTTCCTTCGAAAGAGATTTACTTAATTCACATATTACAGGATAAGAGCTATAACTAAGTAACCCAAATAATACAGAAGTATAGTATTTAGGTACACCACTTTGATATTTATATTCTCTATGTTGCCTTTATTTATGTTTACTTTGATAAAATTATATGCTAGTTATGTTGTTCTTTCCTCTTATAAGTTCTCCTTTACTTAAAGTCCTTTATACTCTCATCTCATTTATTATAGTTCTTTAGAGTTAGCCTATACATGTATTATTACTTTTTCCTTGTAGTTGTTCTTGGATTAGTAAGTGCATTTGTAATGGAGTCATGGGAGAAATGCTTTGATAGTCATAGTTGAGAAATTAAGAAAGAAATGGAATATATTGCTAGAATATTACACCTTGTTAGAGAAGATAGAAGTTGTTATTAACCTATATTGGCTCTCATAAATCTAAAATACATTGTCTTGTCATAAGCTATATTGGAAATCTATATACTACATAAAAGTACTAACGCATGATGAAGGGCATAAACACTAAAAAAAAGTTCTACGTTGTGTATAACAAAGCAAGTTCTCTATATTGTACCTTACCAAATAAAATCTTGTAGTCTAACTTGTAATCTAAGAAGTAATCTATTATATGTTCCCTTTATCCCTTAACCAAGCAAAGTATATATGTAAGTTCCTTTATAAATTATATGCGTTACTTAGTATCCACCAAATAGAAATTTAACATAATTAGATAACCTAAAAAAAAATAAAGATAACCTTCTTTTTATTGAGTTATCACAACTAACTTCTCTATTCCCACGCTTAAGTAAATTGTATATGTTTCCTTAGAACTATTTTATATACTCTTACTTAGTAGATTTATATTAGAATTCGTTTATATGCCAAATATGGGAGTTTCTTATCTATAGCTTTATTATGTTTACTAAGTTACCTTATTATTATTTATATTTATTTATTGTGTGTGGACGGAGTAATACACTTCTATCTAATTCTAACAACCTATGTTCCAACTTCTTTGAGTATTCGAAAAGTGATATTTTTAAGCCGTAGAATCTGTTGGGAATGTTTGTAAAATCCTACCCAACAAAGGTGGTGGAAATATTCACATGGACTTCTTAAAAGTTTATGAGTATGTAGCTGACCTCTAACGGTTTAGTTTTGGCATAGCTCTGGAGAGAAATCTGCTAATATGATTGAGAGGGGAATCAAGAACTTATTTATAGAAGAATTGGTAAGGAAGCAGTCAGATTATCTATTTACTATTTATAAGTATGCTTTTTTGACACGAGATTTATAATAGGTTTAGTTTCCCGATTTATTTATTTATTTATTTATTTATGGCACCCGTCTCTCCGCTAAGATCTAATATAATATTGATTGAATCTAATAAATAATTGACTCATTTTTAATATGTATGGTGTGTGCCAATAATGACTCTTCTCTTCTCGAGACATAATTATGTATTGGAAATTACCTTTCACTTACCATCGACTTTCATTTTTTAACTGGGTGTGAACCTATTGTTTTTAGTGTTTTAAATTTAAATCATGACATAGGTTAACCCTTTTTTCTTTGTCTTCTTCTGCAATACCCAGACAATTGGCTTTATATTTCTTAGTATTTTTAGTATTTCCTAATAGGTGGGATTCAGGCGTAGTTCGAGGTATATTGAATTACTTAATTATAGCAGTAGTTAGCAGTAGTGATAATTTTCTCACGTTTACATCTTCTTTATATTATACGTAGAATAATTTTGGTTAATCCTGCTGGTTAAATTATTATTATAATACCTTACTTCACTTTCAATCCTCGCGTCTATATTTCCATATCCCTTAATTATAGGGTGCTGCCTCTACTCTATTAGAACAAAGAAGAATAAAACAAGAGCATGGGTGAGTTCCTTCCTTATAAGAGGTATACTAGGTAGTACACTAATTGAACAAGTAAAATTCTTTTTTTTTGTATAGTAATCAATGACTTCGTATTGACTTAATAAAACAACTTATATTATTAGATATATTATATTAGTTATATATTAGATATAGCTTAGACATGTTAGTATGCAGAGATGAGTATACGTCTTTATGTGGTATAGTATGAGAATACTTGTACTTAGTCGATGAAACCCTTTACTAGATAATTAAGAACCTCCGTTAACTTCTATTTGTGTAGACTTGCTTTGGGTACTATACTTTCATTTTAAGGACTAAGTTATATATTATATAAATGAAAAGTTCTAAGTAAACATTATTCCCTCTGTAGTTTCTTTCCTCACTGGGTACTCATTCTTAAAATGCGGAACTCTTGTAAAGTAACATAATTTAATTTGGAAACTTTTACATGTAATATTATCTTATGCCACCAGGAAGTGACGCGAGAGAAGTTATTTTTAGAAATTCTATAATAGGAAACTAACGAAACCGAAACTACTTAAAGTCCCACTATAAAAGATAAGTACCCTGCAGTAACAAGAAAAGGAGTATAGTATAGGTAAGCGCGTTTATATTTGGAATGGAATAAAGGCCTACTAGTGTTTTATGTAAGTCATTATATGTTGTATCCCTTAGGTGTTTGTTGTACTTAGGAGTTCACTATAAAGTTGTATTTTATTCTATCTCTTTTTTAATGTGTACTTGTATATGCTTCATTTTCCCCAACCCTTTTTTTATATAATATTATAGTAATCCCTTAGCGATCATAGGCATGTATATTTTTGTGTAAAATCATTCTTACCAAACAATATGAATCTTAGTCTAACAAATATAGAGACAATACTCCTAGTAGCTATACAAGGGTTAGGCTTCAAGGGAAAGGATACTTAAGAGACAAAAATTATGGGTTGTACAGCTAGAGTAGGTATACTAAGACATAAGAGAAGGACAAAATGGCTATAGGGTTTTCTCTTTTAGGTAGATATAGTAACGCAATACAACTTTATTTTAAAATCATTTCCTAGGAGTTAACTTAATAAATCTTCTTAATAAATCTAAGGAAAGGAGTAATACAAATAAAGCAAGGCCAAATACTAAGAAACACATATATGAGTAAGGGAATCACTAACTCTAATAACTATACTTTCTAAAGGTTTAAACAAAATGTCTAAGTATAGGGCAGTGAATGTGAATACACAAACACGACTAATAAACTAATAAAATAAAATTCTTTACAAATACGAAACCAAGGAAGTCAATATCCATAAACCGAGTTGCTCATCCTTAAAAAGCCTATAATATAATCATATGTTTCTGGCAGACATAGTTCTTTATACTACAAAGACAATAGCTAATTATTCTAGTTAAGTTACTCTTATAAAATTAGAAATTATACCTCTTTCCTTAATACCTACCGGGGAAACGCTAGGAAATACAATACTGTTCACCAAGACAAGAAAGAAAGATGTTCGAGTACAGTTAAAAGAGAAGAGTCGTTCAGAACCAAACAATAGCAGACAGAGTATTCTAATGTTACAACTAACTCATAATGCAGTTCATCTCATTTTTTATATTCAATCAATATACTCGTAAATTTGTCTTACATACTATATAGATACTATAATAAATAATAAATCCCATCGAGTAGTACATGCTTGTAGGCTATAATATAAAAACTTATTTATCTATTATTTTATTTACATTTAAACATTTATTTATATTTAGGACAACAAGAAATCGAGGAGATTTAGACATTACTACTAACCAAAACAAAAGAAGTACATATATGTTTGCCGCAGATTACAGAGGCATATCTTATAGAGGAATAAAACAGTACGCACCCTGTAGCTAGAAAAAATACAAGACTAAACTAAAAAAAGAGGAGAACATGTATTCTATAAATTCTATATCTATATAATAAATAATATAACATGTTGTTAGGGACGGACATGAGGAGAAGGCTAGGGCTAGGAAGAGACATATACAATACATAGAATAGAATAGAACGGATACAGCTAAAAAAGAAATAGATAGAATAAAGGGATATTTTGGAGGTATTATACTTGGCTTTGCTCAGTTCGGGACAAAAGAGACTTTACAAAAAAAATCAAGAAATCAAAAAGGGAAGTGTCAATCACTATTAATCTCATCGATGTGGTACTAAGAAAGACTAGAAAATCACAGAAACTTCCAGGCAGAAAGAGGGCACAGAAAAACACAAACGTATTATTCATTACATTAGGATTTGGTTTACCTTGGAAATAGTCTCCGTAATTGTTGACCGTATACCGTATATAGAAAGAAATATTGCTGCCTTGGGTAGTAGATCATGTAAAATGAAACTTTAAAGGATACAGAAAATAGTTTACTCAACAAAATAAAAAGGAAGGAGTTAACGGGTTTTTATGCTTTGTCAAGTTTTCTTTATAAGACCTCTTATCATATTTTTCTATTCTACAAGAAACTTACTATAAACCATTAGAAGAGAGGGCATTTCTTGGGCTAAAACATAAATTTCCTCTATACATAGATAGTATAACCCTTATATACCCGTACAGTACCAAACAAATATTCCTCCTTGCTTGGCAACAAAAACGAATTAAGGCAAATCCTGATATTTTCCAACAGTTAGATAAGCCGCAGCAGGCTACCCAAATCCAAACCCAAAGAAATTCACCAACAATAAAGTATTCAATTGAGAATTCAATTAAGGATTAAATAGGAGGGACTACTCTAGAAAAGAACGCGGAACAGATCATGTCATATATTCCACAGTTAAAGAATAAAACGGGTATAAGACAAATTATACTCTGGCGGGACAAAACGAATACATAGGGTGATACGTATCGATAGTTACTGGTAGGCTTATATAATTATCACTCAAGGTTTTATATTATTTAGAGAAACTGTGGATACTACTATGTTACTTGTATTTTTAGGAATGGATTAGTTACTACGCGTGTTGTATAGGGTAGACTCTTTCTAAGTTGCTTTAAATGTAAGGCCCCTTGTATTTATTATTGAGGTGAAATATTTCGCTAATTTGTTTAGATTAAAGCATACTTGAGCGTTATATTTAAAAAATGACAGTAATACGCGCCGACTAGTTTATAGTGGATCTCTTCCAAATCTGCTTATTCCGTGGGTGTTTTGTTTCAAGGTCTACTAAGTTTCGACGGGTTTGGATCTTTCTCTCTTTAATGTATTTCTTAAGTAAGATATTATTTGTCAGAAATGAAATGCGGGTAACTTGTTTAAAATGGGGTACGAAAAGAATAAAAACTTATAATTTTCGGTACATCTCTAACCAAATGGACTCGGATCTTGTCAATTTCTAAACATAGTAGGTTTTTGCTTGCTCTTTGGTCGAACCACGTATCCCCTCTTCACTAGCCACGAGATGTATGGTCCAAGGTACATTGTCTCACTTGTGAATAAGGTTATTTTTTGTTGTCATTCTCAGGCATTAAGTGAAGGGGTCATCTCCAGTTAATCTTTCTTTTTCAAATCCTACCCGTTTTGGTATATTTGATATAGAGAATTTGGGATTAGGTTACAAAGCACTTGTAATAAGCCATGTAAGTAGTATTCTTTGTAAGTCTCTTTATTATTATTCTGAAAAACAAATCAATTGACTGACCAGATTCCGGCGAAGGTTGTTTAGTAAACCCGAAACCTTAGTCAACTTAACTTATAAATAAAATTATAAGATCTACCTACTAAGGAAATACTATCTTCAATCAAGGCAAAGTACTCTATTTTCATCCTAGTAAGAATAAGGACTTGGAGATACAATAAGGAAGTTCGTAGATCACTGTTCTTAAAGGATTTTTAGAAGAAAAATTTGCTAGGTAACAAAGCTAAAATGTATATGCAATTCTCAATTCATTAAGTATAGATTCATTCCTCGCGACAAAGAGAAGGTAGAAGTGATTCTAAGATGGATGGTATAGTAAAGATTTAGTAGGGAATTTGTTAGCATTCGGTATTCCTCTAAATGATTATTCCTTCCCGGAGTCACCATAATATGAATGAGTAAGGTTTTGATGAAGAGTATATCCGCAAAGTAAGTCCCTTACTGTACTTAGTTCGTAAAGAAGGTGCGCTTAGGTTTTTTCATGAAACTAAGAAAACATGTATTTGGAATCTCATAAAGAAGAGAAAGACTAAAACTAAAGAATCCGCGCTAGTATTATTTTTGGGAAACGTTATTAATGAGGAACACTTTGGCAGCTTTGGAAAACTATTAGTAAGATCTAGTAGAGGAAACCCACATGATAAGGTATTTCTCCTTACTCAATTATTCTGACCTTAAAAAGTCCTTACTTCCTCGGGCGAAAAGGAAGGAATACCTTTACCTATTCTATTATTTTGTTAACCTAAGGCAAAGCGATCTCTACTCTCTTTATACAAATAAATAAAGAAATAAAACTTTTTCCAGTTCAAACACTAGCTCAATTTCCAAACTCATTTCTTGCATTTACTTTATACAACAAGATCTTGTCTAACTCAAGTAAATGAAAAATCCTATCATACCATCCCCTTTATTTAACGTGTTTTGAATACTATCCATAAAGTACTTGTTCTTTAAGTTTAAGTTCTACTCCATTTTAGTTATACTATGAACTCTATACTTGGCTTACTCCACGGTCTATACTATGATAATATATATATATATATATATATATATGGATACTTGGATACTGGTAGAACTCTTAAAGATAAGGTAAAAATAAGGACTCTTTTCTGTTGCCGACTTCTCTTATAATTCATACATGCTTAGAAAAAGCACAGTTTTGGGGAAAACAATAGCAATGATTTATTATTTGGATTGGTTTCTCTCAGTTACTTGTTTTTATATTTGAAATTTTCATATACAGGAGGAAGGGTTTCCCTTATTGATTGTTTATTTAGACTTGAATCTTGGAATCCTTACTTTATAGAAGCAATAAAGGAACTTAACAATTTTGAGTTACTGCTAAGTACGGGAACCTGAAGTCAACTTTACCCAAAAATACTAGTTAATAAGAATTAAAAAACACCTAGCTTCTAATAAAGTTTGTCATATTAGATTTTGAGAAAGAGAATAAGTATTAGTTACTAATATTTTTGAGATGGAACGCGTAGAGGTATTAATTAAAGGTATAATACAGCTATAGAATTTGTAAAAGCTTAGGAACTTTACAGACAATTATTTATTATGTGTAGGTAGACATTTAATCCAAATCCAAAAGCTCTCCTTAGTATTAAAAGCTAGAATTTCTTCAATTTACATGATATTTACAAAATATATATTATTTATGATTATGAAGGGTCACGTGTTTCCATTTCTTCTAGTATGTCTTATTATGCATTTATATTATATTATTTATATTATGATTTTGGCGTATAATTGTTCTATGTACAGTACAATCCTACGATCTCTTCTCTTTTGTTGATCCTTTTTCAGCATCTACTACTTTTACTTTGGCCCATAAATATAATATGAAATAAGACTTGGACTTAGCTATTTATTATGTTAATGGTATTTCTTCTCCCTGAGTTCTTTGAGTCGAGATTTATGTAAGAAACTAAAATTTCTACTACTTCAGAAGACTTTTTCTAAATAATCTTTGCACCAATCAAAGCAAACAAAAGCCTATGATAGATACATTTATTTATACATCTCGATTCCCTTTTTCTATATCGTATATTCTATTCTATTCTATATAGGTCGCCGAATAAACTGCCATTTTATGTATACGTGAATAGAACGAACAAGGACTTCTAAACTAAAGGAAACCAAAAAAGGGGAAATCGTCATATTGTGTTACGCGAGTACTAGTCAATAGCCTTGACAAAATAATAGAAATACTTATAGATTCTTATTCCAAAATACACAAAACCCTTCTGGTAAAAAATGTTTATAAGAGTTAGAGAACGAAAGAAGTCCATTTATAACCATGCCTTATACTTATCGTAAAACTAGTATATTAGTAGTTATTAATCATCGCAGAGTTAATCAAAAAGTGGAGAAAACCCTGTGTACATTGCACATAAAACATAAATAGAATCTAGAATATTAGAAAAATATGTGAAATATTATGAAATATGTAAAAAAGAGGATAAATATAAAGAGTATAAGTTTCTAGTAGTACTGATGTAATAGAACTAATAATGAACTAAGAATGTATGTTATTTTATACATATGAATTGAAGTAATGTCATATAGAGAATACCGAAGTAAGTTCAGTAAATTAAGCAAGGCTCGGAAGTAGAACAGAAACACAGGTTACAAAAGAGGACCCAGTAGATATAATAATTACAAGCATTTCATACCAACACACGGGCGAACCAATAACGTAATGTATCACTTATTAAATAAAGGAGTCCAATATTTATACCTTAAAACTGTAACTTAATAGACTAAATTAGAAAACTTAGCCCTTTTCTTAAATTCTAATACTTCTAATACATAAAAATTTATCTACCTACCATCTTAGTTAGGTTATCTTCTCAGTACTACAGAACTTAAAAACTTACTAAAAATGGAATTCTATTCTTACCCAGATTTTAAAAAGAAGGACTCTACAAAAAGTATTAAGTGAAGGATTGAATATTCGCTACAAGATTGGATTTTTTCTATACAGGGTGCTTGACCTTCTGTACATATCCTGCTAAATAATGAAGACAACAAACCGAGGACCCAACAACGACTTAATTTAATAAGGCAAAGAAGTAATTCAGGATAACAAATAAGGTAACAACCAGGATGTCTGCTTTTTAGACAACTAATATTTATTGTTTTAGAAGGAATAGTTGCAACAACGTCAACATATAATATAATAAAATTCTACGCTTTCTACTACACGCCCTTAAATAACAAACAAAATTTATAGCTTTTTTATCTATAACGAACGAATGGAAGCGAATTGAGTAGACGAAATCAAATAATATAGTATAGGTAGGACACAGTAGTACATAAGCATAAGCATTTCTCTGCTCCTGATCTTTTCGAAGAGTGGGTTATTCCAAACAAAAAAGTTCCTTGGTGGGCTGGTACTTTATTTCGGATTAAGCTAGAATTACTAGAATTATAAGAGTTACAAAGGAATAAGGAGGAAGTAAACCTATCTAATAGAACTAATATAAACAAGAAAAATCTAGCATGAACAATAGTAGATATTTTCTCATTTAATCCTGTGATTCCGCACGACTACTAATTGTATACTTTTCTTTCTATTAACCGTAAGAATCCTTTCTAACAACACTATGCTATTGTTTTTTCTCATTCATATTCTTCATTTTAATTGAGCTTTTACAAAAAATTATTATACATAATAAGTAATACTAAGTAAGTCTAACGGGCAAACTATGTTTTGATAACTATATTTCCATCTTGTTGGTTGAGATTTCTCTAAGAAGTAAAAAAATAAAGATGTCTTTAATTAAATCCGAGGATCCAATGAAATAAGTAATTGAAATAAATTGGTAGAAGTATAGTTGTATATCCCCTTTCCTTTCCTATACAAGATTATAAGAATAAGAGGTGCAAACGTGCGCCTATCACGAGGATTATTTTTATATCAATCATCAAACAAACAAACAAACAATATGATGTTGGACATAAACGGACAATCTAGGTACTTACTTTTTAGAAGGCACGTTTTTATTTACTTCTTTGTATTTATTTACTTCTTTTATTTATAAAACAAATAGCTTCTCTTCCTCTGCTCAATACAACATTTTATAAGTACGTTTACCACCTACTTCTTACATATCTTACATAAAGTATACTTTCCTATCGTGGTGTTTTTCTTTTTGTGGAAAGTTCTAAATTTCTATCCATTTCCGCCCTTTCCTTTTGGATATACGAATTTATTTTTTTTATTTTATATGAGAGAGATATGTATGGGACTTATAGGCCTTGTTGTTGCTCTAAATAGATATATATCTCCGATCCTCCACTAATTAAGTCATAAACGTGGAAATAATTGTTTGGGTTTAGTAAGTACCTACCATTTCTGTGGCATAAGTATAATGTATATTTACTGTGTGAACGAATAGATTCTTTGTCTCTTCTCTTAGAATTTCTTCAATTGAAATAATATAATTACATAACTAACTCCTTTTAGGGAAAGATTATGAATTTTCTGACATGCATTCAATACCCTATTTATTCGTCTACAGTTTTTCTATACCAGAGACGTAGTAAGTATTTAGGTACGCGCAAACGATCCTTCAGGATACTCGATTCATTGCAACTTTCTGGAATAGACATTCTTTAATATTAATATTTCTTTCTTTCAGAGAAGATTGATTGGTGTTTATGTTGCGAGACATCTGTCTTCTTCTGGTTTTGTTTTTTTTATTACTTAGCCTTGTTTGTGTTTGTGACTCTCTCATTATTATTTTTTAGCAAGAGTTATTTATATATATATATCTTCTTATATCCCATAGCATAGTAAGTAGTAATTCCTTATATCCTTATATGAAACCTACTAGTAGAAATTCTTGATAGAAAAGAAGAAAGAATACCTGCGAGCGAGTAAGTAAAAAATAAATGAAAAGATCATCGATGCATCTAAAATGAAGCAGAAAAGAAAAAAATTAGCCAGAATTAAGAAATAACGTATATCCTAGTAAATAAGATCGGAAGATCTAGAAGAAAAATTTCATATCCTTTTTTTTTTTTTAGTCGAAAACCTGCCAACACGAGGACCGTAACGTAAAGGGTAGAGCACTCATAAATTGTACCTAGTTAAATTCATTACTCATTATTGTGATAAAGACATGCCTAGTAAGGGATCTACTTCACACCTTTTATTACAATACAACATATTCTAGTAGAAGTCTCACTTGTTTTTGTTTGTGATTTGATTTATAAAACTGCATCTTTTTCGTCTTTTATTTCTTTCTATTAAAACCCGACACACTTTGATGACTATACTACCAAATCTTATATTTCTTATTAAAGTAGAATCTTAATCATCTAGAAAAGTTTAGTTTTACTTGTTTGTATTAATTGGTAGTTATACTTTGTTCTTTTTTTTTTTTACTTCTACAGATTTTGTAACCTCGGTTCTAATTCTTTACTAATTCACCTCCAACCATATTATTTAGGATAATATTGTGTTGTGAGAAAACACAAAAAAGACAGGGAATAGTTCATAAGTTTACACGAGAACATGCACATATGAAAATACCAGAGCCAGAGGGGTAATACTTGGTTGGAATCATACATAACATTTGGCTCCTTTATCCTAGTAGGAGTAGGACCATAAGATTGAAAAGAAGACTAAACGAAGATCATTTAATAAAAGAATTTGTCTAGATATACAAACTTATACTTTTGTGGCAAGACAACAAGAACAAGATAGATATATGAACACAGAACACAACGTAGAATTTCATTTATCGCTTATTAAAATATGAATAAAATACGAAATACATGTATACCATACTACCTACCCGTGGTGGCATTATTTTTGGCTTACTTACATTAATTAGATTACTCCTTTAGATTTACTACATACAGATTTCTTTACGAACTACTACTACAAGTGTTCTTATCTATGTTTTGTCTAACAAAAAAAGGATAACCGAGTAACTCTTTCTTTTACCAGCACTAAAGATAAATAAATTCTTTACAGATCAAAAGCACTTTGATTTGAAAAGGAATTTAAAACGTATAGACATAGACACCAATAATGACATAAATTAATATTTACGCGGTAAGACCGTATGTTTGTCCAAGGTATATCCACAAAGTAAACTATATGGTAGGTATTGTACAATCTTCACAAATAAACAGGGTTTACCAATCCAGAATAACTTTATTATTTATTAGTCGTGTTTCTCCTAATTTGTGGGTGTAATATAATATTACTTTTTCCTATACTCTTTTTAGCCGTGAAGGAGGAAAGATAGTACATAATCATGTAACCAATTCTTAGCCCGCTGTAATTAGTTTTAAAAAAGCAGAGTTCCCTGGTAGAGGGAAGGAAGAAAAATACATAGCGCAGTTATGGTTCTCAATCAAAAAATATAGAGTTTTCTATATATAGAAAATGAAGATGGCTCCAGTTTCTGATAGCACTTGAACAACTAAGCCTCCTAAACTTAACTCCATTTTTATAATATGTATGCCCCTCAAGGAGAAATACCAGACTTTTAAAGGGTGTAGGACATACACATACTAATCCCAAATAATTGGTACAAGTTTCTAACGGCGAAAAGTTAGTGAATTGAATCATCCTTTCATCTATAATTTACCAAGCATGGCCACTTATAAGTTAGGAACTCTTATCAAATCATTGTCACTGTTTACTCGAGATTCTACTATAAAATATAAAAAAGTACATAAATAAATTAGTATATTAGTATATATAGAAAAGACATTTCTAATATTTTGAATTATATAGCCTATTTGTATATATATATACAAATAGTACAAACTAAGAGTAACAGATTTGAATTAATTTACTATATTTATATAGGTATAGGGAAAATAAGGATTGAAAAATTGATTACTTTGTTTGGACTGGTGGGAATATCTATCTACTTTATTTGTTTGGGTAAAGAATTCCAAGCAAAGAGTAGAAGTAGATCCTTGTGTGTAGTGGCATTTATTGTGTAATAGGTTTGTTTAAAAATTGTTTGCTTATTACCTAATTAATAAATAAGTTTAACTAAGTCATGGATATCAAAAAATTATAACTATCAAAAAATCTAGTAGGATAGTTCTCATGCTGCTCTTTGTTAGGCGTTACCTTTATAAAATATCAGTTAAGAATTCAGTACTGCATGATTTATATATACACTTCGACATACAATTTTCATGAAATCACCAATACTTTTTTGGATGAGATATGTCTTCCTCACAAACGTATATTGCCACCTTACATTGGTCAAGCATAGCAGCAAGCAGTTACTACATACGGATGATTTGATTTTCTTTTAAAGTTCTATTTGCATATCAAACAAACAAAGAAGGCATCTACGCATTCATACGAAGATTCACTCAGTTGTTAACAATTCTAAACGCCTACTCTCCTTTTTATGGTATGGATTTTATAAACAAGTTATACAAGCAAGGTATATGTTACAGCCAAGTAGGAAAATTTTATTCATGCATGTTTGTTTGAGAAACACAAGTAAGTGTATGTAATCCAGGAAAGTAAGCATTTTCACTGCCTTGACCCTTTCTTTAACTTTTATTTTTATTTGGACTCCATATCTCCCCAGATACTTTTTTTTAACAAATACTCCTAGAATCTAGAATGTAGTAAAAATCATTCGCATTTCAGCTGTCCTCTCTTTTTTGGAGACAAAAAAAATTTAGATTCTTGATGGCACACTGTTACTTGTTGCTCTTAAGGAGGCGACTACTTAATAAATTTCTACTAACTAAATAGTTAGAAATGCTTCTTTGCTTATAAAATAAATAGAAAGGATTTTCTAAAAAATGAATGATCACTATGACACTATTTTCTTATTACTAATGAGCCTTAATTGAGAGGAATTCCTTGCTACGACGAATGACTTTTTCTTTTTCAATTTAATTCAATATTCTCTCTACTCTACGAGTAGTTTAAATGTCAATATAAAAGCATAAACCGTTGTTTTATGGACAAAATTTTTTATGCGGCACTATATATAATTATAATTCATTAAGGGGCTACATGCGCACATATGGTACAATAACAGATAGAGGTGATATATAGAGAATAACAAGAAGAGATCCCTGCGCTTTTTCCCAATCACCAAATAAGGAGTAATTCTAATAGAAATAGAAAATTCAATGATCTTAGTCCAGAAGAGTCATAGATTTATGCCATATATTCCTTAAGTTGTTACTTATATAGTCCTCGTAGTCTCGCGTATCCTTTTACATTCTTTGCGGAGGAAAGGAAATAGAACAAAGTAAAAAAAAGAAAGCAGGAAACCTGTCAATTATTAATTATTCACAAATCTGTAATCGTTGATGGTAGGTACCTATTACATTACTACAGGATCCCTGTCACAAAATCTAGAAGTAGTTAAGACAGTCTTCGAAAGGCCAAACGAATCTGCAAGGAATACATTTTTTAGGAATCTTATTAAAGATGCCGGAGATAAGGGAAGTAAATGCAAAGTGCAGTAAAACTAAAAAAAGAATAAAGGTTGATAGTCTAAGTAGCGCGGTTGGCTAAGAACGTCACGACGGAAGAAATATCTACTGTGTTTAATTTATAGACGAGATAATGTCTTACTAAAATCTCACCTTTTCACCTAGCCTCTGATATAAAAGTCTCGGCTAAATTAAGTATCAACCATATAAACATAGAAAAAGATGATTTACGTGTAGATAAAACGTCTTAGTCCCTTATATTTTATATTATGAGAATGCATGGTACCTATTGATCAAATTTTCTTTTAGAACACGCAGTAACATGCTTATTTTTTTAATCTTTCGTGGATGTACGTAGATAGGATTCGTAGAGAAGCATCCCATTAATGTAGCACAACACAACAAGGTGGATGATCAACTGTAAGGAATCTACTGTGTAGTTAACTGGTTTCGTGCGTTCTGCTGGTTTATATTTTAATTGAGCTTTTACTTTTTCTAAGGATTCCTTAACCAGACGATTTCAACTATTTCTTCAGCTATTTATTTTTCATTTATGCAGCAATCAGTACCGATATCACAACTACCTCTTAACACGTACTTACGGCTGGCTTTTAATCGAAACGAAATAAAACATATCTTTAATGATCCTTACGAGTACTCCTTCCTTTGTTGGATAGAAGTTATTGCCTAAAAATATAGATTTGCTTCTTTCGTTGTTTTTTAGAAAGCTATCAGAGTTCCTCACTTTAAGACCTCTATTTCATTCCATTTTGTGGCATCCGCTATTGAAAAGTTTCCGATTGTCGATCATACTTTCATACTTATATATATTTCATCGGTCGGCGTTAATGCTTTATGAGACACGTCAACCAGTTGGTAATACAATCTGTTTGGTTGGAAAAGATTACGAATTTCTTATCTCGTGTTTACTTTAATTCTATATTACCATATAACCATTCTTGGGCTGGTTTTTTCCTTTGTTCTACCTGACAGTGAGAATTCGTCACCACTTAGCTTGATGTCTATCTCTAGGATCTCCCTATGTGGAATACTTGTCGATGTAATGAACTTCTACCCAAAGCGACTTATAAGATTGGCATAATCAGTAATTAGTAAAGTAAATATACATGGATTTCTATTAGAGGATTTAGTTAGAGATTCGAAATTGATATATCGACACTGCTACCAACGAATTTTCTTGAGAGAATTTCAGAAACTTAGAAAGTATAAGTCCTATTGGCTTTTTGTTGATGCATGCGTTCTATCTAGGGTTTGTTTTTTGGTATGTTCTATAGTTTATCTTTGTCTTCTATTTACTTTTTACAGCCCATGGATTTAAAACTTAGAGTCGAGTATTGGGTGACAGCTTGGAACTATAGGCGTTTCGGTAAGAAATCGGAAAGAAAACATTGTTATCCTTAGACTTTACTACTACTTGTTTCCCAGAAATATACCATGAAAGTCGTCGATTTGTATTATATGCAGTTCCTCTGCTGTTTAGATCTCTCTTCGCGTTGGTAAATTCACAAAGTCCTTTCTAATTCTTGCTCTTTGCCTTGGTTTAGTTTTTATTAGTAACTTCCCTTAGATCCTCTTACTATCGTAGCTAATTTTCTACTACATTTAAGTACATTAAGGATCCAAAATCTCATCATATTTTCATTTTAGTATGGCTAGGAGCAGGGAGAAGTTAAAAATAGAAAAAAACGACTAGTCGAGAATAAATAAGATAAGACAATTAAGGAGGGAGGCCTAAACAAAACAATATATATAGAGCGGATATCTTTAAACAATTAACACTTATATTACCTTCAGTCTCTTCTAGAGGTCTGTGAAAGATAAGGACATAAATGGATACTTTTACGACAAATGACATTGATATAGGTTCTTCAGATACATTAATTGGTTAAACTATTAGGACAGGACCTTGAGGATTTATTTATATTCTTAATTAATTCATTTATTCATTTTCTTTTCAAAGCACAGACACTAAAAGAAACACCACTAATTCCAAGTTTCCCTATAATGTACGTTTCTGTACTGTCTATAATAATTTAAAACACGATAATTGAATTCATGAACACCTTCTATCTTTATGGCGCGCGTATTCCCTTAATTTGTAATTTTCTCAGAAATGTCCTGAGATTCTTACCCTTTTTTTCTAGATCTAATCCTAAACAATTTTGAATAGATCTTCTACGTATGATAATTTGAAATCCTGTAAATTGTAACATATGAACTTCTGCTACCCTGTGTTGGAGTTAATCTTCTTAGATTAGGTTTAAACCCAAAATTATCTGCGAGTACTTTTGAAACTACAGACTACAAGATCATATTACCTTATCCTTTAAAATCCTACTTATGTGAAACTTGAGAATGAACTTTTAGTCTTTCTTCTGGTGAATAAGTTATCTAACTATTGGGTTCTGTTTCCTTATATTATAACCTTATCTTATATTCTATATATTCTATATCAATCTATATCAATCGGAAGAGATGTGCATGCTAATATATTATAGGCAAAACGTGGGCCGAAACATACTCACTTTATATATTTTTGTTAACTGAATTGTTTAGTTTTTGCTTATCTAGTTATTCGAGTTTTCACAAAGAAAGTTATTTTCTTTTTCATTGACGAATCCCAATCCCAGGGTTGGACTAAGTGAGAGGAGGCGTTTCATACCCGTCGTAATATTAGTTCTTTTCTTAATTTAATAATACTTATAATATAAGTTTTCTGCAACTTTCCCAAGGATTTCCTTTATGGTATCTTTGATATATGATTTTAGCCTCTAGTAAAATGCGGCGTTTCCCTCCAAGATTTATTCAAAGCCTTTCATAGAATTAGTGTTAAATTATTCCTTATCAAACAAGCGGGAAGCTCTTCTGGTTTGTGATGGATGAGTTTCTTAACGATATATTAGCTCCAGTAAAATGAAAGTGAGTGCCTATAACATGTATTTATTTGTCCTACAAGATTCCTGCTCCATTGATGCAAAAATTCTGTCTTTTCCCGCTTTTATAGAAGTATTAAGCAAATCCCAAAGTTGTTTGTTTCGGGGTCTAGGCTTATTCTAACAGGATACAAAAGTTGTGTTATTTTATTCCTATATGGCTGCGCGTATTATTTATATTATAGACCCTTGGAGGAGTTCTAACATTTATAACAAGATTTCAAGGCTTGGCTCTAAAAACACATTAGGTTCTAGCTGTTTTTGAGATAACAACAATTCTCGTGTTCATTTTTGTGTCTATTCCTTTTACTTAATTTCCCCGCCAACTAGGCTTAATGAGACAGTTTGGAAAAAGTCATTAGAGAAAGACCAACATTAGAAAATACACGACACCTACTAAAACAAAAGATAGAAAGGACTTACATTCTTTTTCTGCTGAGATGAATTGACTGGATACTTGGAATAGAGATCATCCACAACGTTGAGGGCCTGGGATCCTAAGGTTTCAAAAACTAAGCTTCTGTGTTTTTGTGTAAATTTTCACGACGTATTATAACACAGTAAAATTTCAATTCGACTGGAGTGCTTTTGCTGGAATTGATAAGGAAGAGAACTTGAAGCTTTACTATTTGTTTATTTGTTTTGTGAGGTATAATATTTTTCTTTAAAAAGGCCTTACTACTTCTATGTTATCTTTATAATTCCTTTTACACATATTCCTTGCTTTTATTATGAGTACTTCTTCTAATACTACAGTGTCGGATTCTTCTAAATACTAACGATGTTTCCTTCTCTTAAGTTTTTCCTTTCCCCTATTCATATAAAGTATGGGTGTGCTCGCCAAGTCTATTAAAGCTCTATTTTGTATACATACATAGGCAGAAGATATGATAAGAATAGCTTATTACTTTGACTTAAAAACATAAGGTATAGTCCGTGGGTCTTGTCGGTTAGACTTTTCCTAAATTTTCTGCCAACAAGATGGGATATTTAGAATAGAGAAAGATAGAATAGTTTTACTATACGAATTTGCATTTCTTGGTTTTTACGTGCTTAGTATGAACTTCTTCAAAAATGAAAGGAAGTTTATTAAGTAAATAAATCAAGAAGTAAATAAATCAAGCACAATTTCGTCCATGGAGGAAGTCAACAATTCGTGGAAAAGTACTTGGTTTAGACCTAAATTTCAACGTTTACTTGGGAGATTGAAAAGTTATTAGTATGTACTGGAACCTTGTTTCTGGAAATTCCCTTCTAAGTAAAGATATTGAAAAGCCAAAATTGATTATTCGCGAGTAGAGTTAACCTTGTGTTTTCTACCTTTTGCTTAGCATTAATTATTTCCAATTCCTTGTACTTTGAAATTCATACTTCCTTACTTTAGATCGCGTTCCGAAGGAATTATCACCAACAACCAACCTTCCTAATTCTCGTCCACTATATATGATCCCGGGATAAGGCACAATATAAATTTAATTCTTTATAATTCTTCTCATTGATGATATATTAACATTAACCTATATTAACTATATAAATAAAAAGCACTGCACAAGTTACACGCAGCATATAATATAATTCTCCTTGGATACTCTATTTTAGAATACGTGGTTTGTATGAATTTTCTTTACTGTCCAATTACTGTGTTTTCTCTACTATACTTATTTCCTGGGTGGGTGTGTGTCCTTACAATTTTTCTTCTCTACAGACTGAAATCTGTATTTAATAAGAGAGTAATCGCCCTATCACAAAAGTTCTTTTTTTTATTAAGTATCCTACCTTTATATGTCATAGCAACATACACGTTTGTTTTAATTTCATTTTATAGAGCCTAATCCCTACTAACCAAGTATGCTTTGTACTGCACGTTCTAAAAGAGAAACCAGATCTTATTGCACAGTCCGTTAGTTAAATAAAAGGATGATAAAAAGTTCTGAATTAAAAATTAAAAGGGTTATCTCGAAGGACATACAAAGGTTGAGAGATACAAGAACTAAAAAACAATTCCATTTTCTAGTAAATTCAAGAGTTAAACTGTATTTGTGAAATTTGGCAGTTCTCTGTTTCTTCTCGTTGGTAAGGATATAAACAAACGTGTTTACGCGGCAGGGTGTAGGTTTCTATAAAGATTCTTGGCTAAATCTAAATAAAGCGATATTGATCCTGATAATTTTTTAACTTTTATTTAATCTTTAGTTTTTTTTAAGATATTTGTTTGTTATACGTGATCTCTTTTTTGGTTACCTATCTGTGAAGGAATGGGATGTTACAATCTAAGGAAAAAAATGACTCGGCTTTCTTTCTTATTATCAGCACCGGAGCTTTTTGTCTAATTTAACTTTACTTAGAGATAATGGGCCCTTATTTCTGCTTGGGTATGTTTTAGTTCCCTTCCACCTATATTATTCTCTTTTTATGTAGACTCAGACTAGGGGAAGTCCCTATAAAGATCTATCTATCTATCTATGAACCCTCAAGTTGAACTTCTTTACTTGGAATCCTAATACAGGCTTATAACATTTTTTAGCAATTACTTATGTACTTATGAAATAAATCAAGATAAAGAGGAACTATGTTTCCACCTTGCTACTTATCTTTTTTGCTAATAGATATTTTGATATTTAACCGAGACGGCGACATAGGCAACAACTTCGACGAAACTAACACAAACAGGGACAACCCGCCGATTTTTTATTAGAATTTGTGGTACTGTTATTAAATAAGGCAGACAGAAAATGAAAGACACTACAAAACTAGCCCGTATATGGATTAGTAATTTTTTAAACTAATTAAATTGCACAAGTCTACGAGTCTAAAATGACTTTTTCTTACTCTTTTTTAAGGGTATTGTGATTATATTTACGACAACTAGGAGGGATCCCTTTTTTGTAATGACTGAAGTCTCTCTTTATTATGAGTTCCATTTTATATGTGTATTTCTTGTCTTGTTATATTGTTTTATATGAGTGTTTTGTGGGTGTGTAACCTCCTTCTTTATATTCTTCCTGCAGACTAGTATTTCCTTAGTAGAATTCACACGTAAGTTTTGTTTCTTGTTTTTTTCCTTTACATATTGATTGGTTATTTATCGGTGTTATTTTGATTGACGGTCTCCCCATTTAGAAAGCTTATTTCAAGTTTTACTCAATCAAATAATATATAAAGCTATACAAGATTGCACTCACCCAAAAAAAACAAGGATATACTAATTTCTGTGCATAAACTCTATATAAACTCTATCCCGTGTATTCATATAATCTACTTCAGTACTGTTGCATGCCTTCCTATAGGGCTTGTGTCGCGTTTGATCTAATTCTAGAAAATCCCTTTTCAATAAAATAAAAGAACTATGTTATCTTTCCTTCAATACAATTCTAAAAGCATTCTTTACTTTATTGTAACCATACTATAAATTATAAATTTATTTTCAGACTCAGATATAATACTACACAAGGAACTCGCCATTAATTGCTTTGGATTTACAGTAGTTTTCTGTAGCCTTCCTTTTAATAAAAAAGTCTCTTAACGGGTCCAATCTTTTCTCCCAGAAGTTCATTATTAGTGCGAGCATACAGAAACGTGAAATATAACAATGACTAAATTATTATATTAATACTCGATTAATCTCTATCTAACCTATGACTAGCACATTATCTCAAAGAGTGTTGTATATGAATTAGATTTATTCATACACTGCCAAGCAAAAACATATTTCTTTCCCTAGTCTCTTTATATTAGACCATTTCTCCTTAATACCAACCAGGATAACTAAAAATAAAGTGCAGTTACAAATCAAAGAAGCCAGAGGAGGTTTTAATTGGATATAGAAGGCCAGAACCGTAGAATTAAGTCTTTTCCAAACTATTGCTTTCATGTAATATATGGTTTTCCTTAACTTTTTTACTTTACTTAGATGTTGTTATTCTATGTGTTGGTTGTATAGTATAATGCTTTTACATGTCTGGAAAATACCAGTATCCAAAGAGAAATACACCTTTTTCCTCTTCAACCCTTAAAAAAAACCTTTTTTTTGTGATTTTACCCTCTATCTATAGTCCTGGCTGTACTATGTTAATCATAATTTATTCCCGGTAAGGACTGGGTTTTGAGTCTTCACAAAAATAATTCAAATAGACCCACGAAGAAATTTCAGCTCTTGGGAGTATGCGAATATTAAAACATGCCCGGCAATTTTCTTATAAGTACAGGACTAAACCCTATACCTTGGAATTTAATACAAAAAACCTATCTTATTTAAGACAGATTGAAGAATCTAGAATCATTAGCAAGTAGTAACGCCATTTAATCCTGTATTAGGGGGGAGGTATCATAAAGGCTGAAGAATAACTTAAGGATAATCTCAAGAAAGCTTACAAAACCCCGCCAAATTCAGAATTGGGGTAATTTTATAATACAGAACAAGACAAACAATTTTATTTGCTAAATCCAGAGGAAGAATCTAGAAAAATCCAGGGGTTTGGGGAAGGAAGCTGCTAATGAATCGACAGGGTCCTTTTTATTTACTAAGCAAGATTTCACAAATACACCCGTGTAAGGTTTAGTTAGGACATCTAATTAAAGAATTTTACAAAGTCATGAGTCATGAATCTTAATTAATAGTGGAGATGTTATGTTGTTGAATAATAGACGTTGTGTCCTTATTTAGTCAATAATATAGAAACCTGTTAGTAGTTACTCGAAGTAAAGAGAAAAAGCTACTTTGTTCTTAATATAGTCAATTCGTGGTATCAATAAAAAGGGATAATTCGGCCTTAACTGTGTTGTGTATAATTTATTTCCTTGATAAAATTTCTCCTATTCTTCCCGTATAGAAATTAATTTGCGTGCCTTTATAATCTGTCTTTTTCCTTTTCGATGTTATTTATGATATGACACACTACTACATTGATTGTTTCTGTCGAGAATTATATACTTTAACTGGTGTGGGAACCGGGCTAGGTGGTTGTGCACAACTTAATATAAAATGTGGTACTAACAGTTTTTGTATAAAAAAAAAGAAAGTATATAAGATTGGAGATTAAGTGCCCTTTATTGTATGTTGTATATCAGCTCCTTGTGCAATTAGTTGCTTGTACAGTAGAATAGAAAACATCTGCTTTTTTTTTGTAGACTATAAAATTAGTGTTCTTTCTCGTTCTTCATATTAAAAAAATCTCTCGCAAAAAAATCTTGGTTAAACGCCTGGCCTTGTACCTTTTTTATCAAAGTTCTTGAATTATTGCTTATAGTAGAAGATATAGGAGATCTAACTTAAAATTCTAGTTATATTTCAGGTTAAGGAAAAACAGCTTACACATCTAATAGAGCATACATATTTATTTTCATTAGTCTTAGTACTTTAATAAATTATACTAGCTAAGGGATTAACCACTCTATACTCTTCTATAAAGGTATTTCTCTTTCTATCTAAGTTATCTAAGTATACCAAATCGACTACAAGTTACTCTTCTAGTTATATTTTATAATACATTTATAGCATTTCATCTAATAAACCTTGATAAAAGCATAAGAAAACCAAACCATGAGGTGTTAAGAAATTCATCAAATCTGGTTGCACTAATGTATGACACCGAGTAAAGATATAAGGGATCTATAAATTTATGTGGTAATTGTTACGGGTACTTATAGAATATACTAAGCGTTGTTAAGGAAAAGTACTCTTTCATTGTATAGAGAAATAAGTTATTAGTGTCTTGATAATATAGTATGGGTTAATTATAGTATAGTAAGTAGTTTGGTTTGTATGGAATCTATAATAACTATATACTTGTATACTCTAAAGGACTTGGTTAAGGCAAATAATCAAATAATATAAAATGTGTCTAGTAGAAACTCCTACTAAGCTATGTTCAATTTTATATTTATGTAGTACTAAGAAAGATATTTATAAAGACCAAGGTATACGAATTATTATGATGTAAGAAAGCATTTCCCATATCCCTCCCTTTTCTTTTTGATTAGGCACTCATGTTTATAATTGTATGTAAGTGGTGTACTTGCCTTCTTATAAGTCTACTAAGGTTATCTCTATACAATGCTACTACTTAAGTAAGGTACTTATACTGTATGTAGTTGTAGTCTTAAAAAATCTAATAAGCTATATCTTCCAACAGTAATTCTTCTCGCTCAATATAGTATACATAACACAAAGTAATTGTTCATCCATTTTTATCCAATTTACGTATAATTCTAGGGTTAAGTTTCTTCTAATGAATTATAGTCTATGCAATTTCATATACCCTCCTATTTAGATTACATTACGCTATTTTCTATGTATATGTATCAATGTTTTCTCTACTATACTAAATTAAATGAATCTATTCTTTATTGTGTATGTTACCTATAACAAAGGTATCCACTATACGACTTCCCTTATATTCCCTAGTGTTCTCTATTTATCGACAAGGTATTTTAGTTACCTCTTACTTATACTTCTTAGTTGGTTTGATTGATATTGATTTTGAATTTCCCCTCCTAGAGCCATTTAAAAATAGAAACGCGGTTACTTATTACTAGCATTTCACTTCTTTATGTTTCATTTGTGTACTAATAAGATGGATCTTTGGTTGTCAGCTGCTGCTGCTGGTTTAAATTTTAAATTAATGAATTAAAGGAAGTTAAAAAGATGTTGTATTTGGTATGCCTTCTTCCTATATATTCCTATATAGTTTCTAAATTCTATCGTAGAGAATATAAGAACCCGCCTTAGATAGTTTTTTCTTTCTTGCTGACCTCTTATTTTATTATATTTAATAATATGTAAGTAATGTTTTGTATCTTAGCTTTTTATGGCAGAGATGTAGAATGAAAGGATTGCACAGGAATTGTGGATCGCTGCGATTATATGGAACTAGGTGTTTGATCTCATTTGTGTGTTTGTCTTTCTTACTTAATTACATTATTACATGATCTTTACCTTGCCATGCCAAGTACATAAATAAGTATTTCGATTCGTTCTTGTCTTCATAGATTTGGTAGTAAATAGATAAATGTCCAGTTCGTCCTCGATGGATCTCTTCTTTCAAATAGTCTTCAACTACAAATAAGATTGTTTTAAAAGGATCTTTGTGCTTTGGTTGTATGATAATATCTTTTCGTTTCGCCTTTTGGAGTTGCTGTGTCGTATCCCACGTCGATATAAAGTCCTTGCCTATCTCGGAGCTAACAATTATTTTTCTTCATTTATTCTTTACGAATTACATTTATTACTAGACAACACACTTTATACTTTCTTTAAAATTTTAATTGATGAATATGTGTATTTAAATCTACGGTTCGGTATTTCGCATAAGTGTATTATAGTCTAAGTTTTTGTGTCTTTGATATAATAATTCTATTTTGAAATATGCTTTCTCCCATGCCTTATTTTGTATACCCTTGAAATTGAAAATGTTAAGTAATGTTTTTATATAGAACCTAAAGAGAACTGCGAGTGTAAATCCATGAGAATGCCTATAATTTTATTTTGTGATCTTACTTCTATACCTATATCTATATAAAACTATTTAAAATGTATAATACTTAGGGAACCTGTGAATACATTTAAAGTTACATAAGCTATATACAAAGAAGGGATAAAAGATTCCATACAATGAATTATATAAGTTTCCTTTTTCTATTTCTACTCCAATTACTAGCACGTACATAAAATATATTTTTTTGATACAACAAAGAGAGAACTAATAAAGGGTGTACTTTCCCTTGTGACTCTTAACTCTTAGAATAAATTGGTAGGATAGGTAGTTTTCTAAAGGCATGTATGTATGGAAAATCCCTTATGAATAATTCGTAGTAAGTCTAGGTACATAAAGTATAGCTCTTTGAAAAAGTACTCCATTTATACTCTAAGTTAAGGACAAGTCATTTTATACTCTACGCGTACTTAGAAACATAGTTAAGGAATGAGACTAAAGAGTGTCTACTCCTTTCATAATAAATAGGTAAGTGTTACATTACAGGTTCAATATAAGGAATAGAGAGTATAAACAATTTCTTATGACTATTGACTAGATACAAGTTCATATCATAATGGGATCCTTTATAATAGAATTCAAATACCCTTATACAAAGATACTTGCTCTGTATATAATAACATACCCATGTTCACTAAGTCCTTTAGGAAATAAAAAAAGAGATGGGCGTGCTTTGTATCTTATCGTGGTATATAACATTGTGTATGAAACCCTTACTATAGTAGACTTATTTAGTTGTGGCGTAGAAATCCTTGTATATAGAGTTGAGAGCTTCCCCTTTTGAGAAATATTATATAGTATACTAAGAGATAGAAACTTAACTTGTGAAATTATACCCTAATCCTTAATGATTTGCCTTCTACTTTAGTTAACCTAGAAAAATATTCTTTAATTGGTCCAAAGTATTTTCATTAGACAAGAAATATCAAAAGAATCGTAGTTTTTTTGGTGATAAGTACCCAGCATAATGACTCGAGCTTTTAGGAGGTTATCCTTTACTACAAAAATCAAGAATTGACATTGTTTTCCTGTATTTATAATTTGACTTTCTACCTTGTTTTCTTGTTTTGGATTATGATAGTAGTAGATAATTACCATTTTACTTCGTTTTCAGTGCATAATAAATAATTAATAGGATATTAGGAAGAAATAGTTCATTTCTATTTCCTTTTGGTATTTCTTCAAGGAGACGTCTTGAGGTTCCTAGTAGGTAGTTTTGATTTGGTTGGAGTTGGCAAACTTGGTAGTTGTTTGTAGAAGAATGTAGTCCATTAACAATGTTACAAAAGAGGATATAGATTAGTATAGAAGGATCAAAGAACTAATTAATAATAAAATAATTAATAACACACGGAATCCAGTATAAGAAGAAGAAAAATGCTCTTTTTTCTGTAAACAAGATATCGATCACACAGACAGGGGCAAACACCTAAGAAAGGAAAAAGGGGATAATAGAACCGTGCTCATTATTAATAATAGTTTCTTAGATAGGCTTGTAATCTCTACAGTTCCTATATATATAATATATTCTCAATACTAACTGCCTTTTATTTAATATTTATTTTAGTATTAGCCTTTTCTTTTGTTTGGGTATACCTGCCAACCAACAATGTCTCTTCTTTCTAAGAAATTGTCGTTATTTCTTCACTTCTTTTGTCAAGTATGTTTTTTCACCGGCTATACTTATTATATATATATATATAATAAGGTCATTGATCGAATAGCAGCAGGGCAGTGGATAGACGAAACAGTTACGCCTGGATCTCATAATAATAATAAATACAGTAACATGCACTTTTATACACAGTCTATATCATTATCTCATTCTCAAGCAGTCTATTGTATACGTATAATATCGTATTGTATGTAACCTAATTAGTTTACTTCTTTTCCGATCTTCTCTTTGGTTCTGTACAAAATATTTCGTATTATAAACGGGGTTAACGCTTCTTTTTCACTTGCACTTTTTTTGGATAGCTCCTTTTTTCGAATTAAGTAAGTCTACTCATAACCCGGAAGGAGTAAATTCTTTCGGTTATTTTACGGGTCAAGAATAAGACTAATGACGGGGTGGTTACCGTTGCCAAAGCCAAGGTAGGTGTGAGAAGGAGAGATACCAATAATAAAGACATAGGACTAATTTCATTTTAAGATTAAAATGTCACCCAGAAAGTGCTACGGTAAGGAATACTCGCTATTTCGTGGATTAACTAGAATCTTATATTTGAAGAAAGAATACTAATAAATAATTATTACAAAAAAAAGTAAGTCCCATGTAGGTAGTATGGTATATAGCGTACATAGGTATGCATCTCGTGTATTCTTCTTATTATATACATTACATGTTTCCAAAACTTAGAACTATCTCTCAAAGCTACCCAAATATGTTGGATTTTATTCTCCGACTTTACTTTTTCTTAGCGGACAATTTCTCTTCGAACCTTTCCTACGTTTTTGGTATAGACATCTTACAAATTCCTACAAATAATTTACTAGGATTGCTTATAGTTCTAGTCTATCTCTGCAATCAAAGAATTTCATTCATAAAACAGGGAATTCCTTTGACGGTAGGTACCTGGCACCGTGTTCTAATCTTTTCATTTAATGGGATGATAATCAAGAATTGGCAATGATTTCCTTCTTCTTAAATTGCGAATGAAAAATATTCATTTATAACTCTGCCTTTGCTCGTGGCGGGATATCAGCGTGTATCTGTTCACAGTCTATTTCTCTTTTCTAGATACTTATCATTACCATTTCGTATTGTTCTAAAAAATGTAAGCTCTATAAAGGATTCCCCATAATTTCTATTGCAAGGATTTCTACCTTTTTCCTTTCTGAGTAGCTACTTCCTTTCATACATTTTGGTTTAGATGTCGTATTCCTCCCATTTTTTCTCTCTCTGAATCCAATTCTCAAGATACCGTATCCTAGATGATTTTATGTAATTTAATGTACAAAACCAGTCTTTCTGGGACAAAATGAAAATTCTATAGACTATAAAGCGGTACATTTACGAGGGAAACACGCACATATTAATAAGAGAGATGATA
Organism: Plantago major; assembly: GCA_026545765.1. Lineage (NCBI taxonomy): Eukaryota > Viridiplantae > Streptophyta > Magnoliopsida > Lamiales > Plantaginaceae > Plantago > Plantago major. Next base: position 153,528 of record JAIFAC010000054.1, read on the forward strand.
CATGGATAACAAAGGAAATCGCTCACTCATACGTAGAAAGAAAATTAATGAATGTCTTTTTTTTTATTATAGATATTGATGTTTTCTATCCCTCACAAGAAGTATATTAGTGGGTATCTTTCGGCTAGGTGATCTACTCTCAGGTATTTTTCCAGAGGCAAGGCTCTATTAGAATATTTTATACTTGGGATAATTTATCTTTAATGAATAATTAACTAAGTATGTCTAATCTTCTAATTTCTAATTATAGATGTAAGGGGAAAAGGAACGCGGACAAGTTAATAGACCACTTATTCTTCCTTTTCTAATCAAGATATGCTACTACTTCTTAATCTTCTTAATAAAACATAGTACTCCCCTCCTCCTCTCCTCGGATATACTTAGTTACATTTCTAATATGTATAGATCCAACCCCAATTCAATCCTTCTTTTTTGTCTACTAGTTGTCTTAAGCCAATCCACGATATAGAGAGTGTAGGATAATAATATTAACTAGTTAACTTTGTATGCTTGCATGATGTATTTAGTAGAATCAATTATTTAACGAGCTATGTAGTAAGAACATAGAGGAATAGTAGCTATATGTATGAACACAAAGAATTGAACCATGAAAATTCTTTTTTCTACAGACCTACGGGGTGAACCGAATGAGTAATGAAGAATTGCTTTGTTTGCGTGAGTTTTTAGGTTATATCGGTTTTAGTATTTGAAATATTCTTAGCTTCCTACCTTTATATCGTTTATATATATATATCTACCCTTATATTATAAATTCCTCTTTTAGATTAGTATGCGTAAGACTCGTATAGATAGACAGACCTTTATTTGCTTGTTGGAATTCTTGTTATTTGAGTGACAGGAAGAGAAGAGACAACAATAAGTACCGAGCATAATTAAAGGATTAAATGGGTATAAGGCAACTTAAGTTATGAGCCAAAGAAATACTAGGATCAATAGAAACAACAACGGAGATATTCATAATAAATTACAATAATATTCATTATCACAGTAGTAGGAATATTACTCGCTTGGATGGACGATTTTTATAAGATCATGTAGCTTTTAGATCCGTGTCTATCTTGTCCTTTCACGAAGTTTTCCTAATTTTATAAATGCATTGGGCATGGAGTTAGTGGTCTAGGCTTCTACATTTTTTTTATTTTGTCCTTTTTTTTAGTTTAGGTGCAACGCCATTATTTCTATAGAGTAACTAGTAACTTATTAACTAGTACAAGAAATGATTCAAAAAGTATCTAAATTCATCTAGAAGCGAAAAAAGTCCCACAATACAAAATCAATAATACAAAAATATAATATTATAGGATCTTATCATGTTAATTTCTAAATTCTTTCTACTTCAAACACAAGCGAAAATATGTTATTAAAGGAATTTGCAGACTTTATATAATCACAGAATTATAAAATAAATACGATACGTAATTGCCTACGTAGTAGTAATTTATGTAGTAGAGGAAACTATGCTACACATTTATTTCAAAAAGAGGAGCTCACCCAATAATTGTTTATCCAGAACTCTAAGTATTAGGTGAAAGAGAATTTTCCCGTCAGGGCTATCCTGGCTTTCTAAGACTTTATGGTAGATATCTTATAAGTAAGAATTTTGGTGTAGATTTATCGATAATTGATGACAATTAGAAAATACACGATTGCTGGGCAAAGAACTAGTAAGTAAAAGCTGCATTGGGTAGTTGTCATATTTAGTATTAGATAATGGATTCTTAATAGATGTCCACGTGTATAAATTGTAATTTTATAACTTAGACCCTTCTTTCTACTCCAAGGAAACAAAAGGGCATAGGACAGCGGGTTTACCTAGTACACATACACTAAGTCTTTCTGTGTCTAAAGTTTTGCATCTACATTGTGGGACTCCTGCTACTATATTTTTCCATCTTTGCTTGCTGACTTATCTCAGAATTTATTATTGTGTTGGACCAAGCTAGTCAATCCAAGAATATTTTTGTTGAATAAAGAAAGAACAAAACCATCCAAGCAATTCCTATAGCAAAAGAGGAATGTGGAAGAGAAAGAAAGTCTGGATGAATTCGGAGAAGGAGAATAAAAAGGCATGTATGTCAAAAATCTCATCTTTATTTTTAGTCTCGAACAACTGCATTTGCCGAGAGTTCTTGTTGTTCGTTCATCATGTTTGAAAAAGGTGCAAATTTAAAAGAGCTACTATCACCAGCTATAACGTGAAATATTTTATTGGGTTATGTTAAAATAGTTTAAGTCGAGAGATGATCATCTAAGTAACCAAATTTTTGAAATCCAATTGAATTTATAGGGTGTAAGCTACTGTTAGAACAAGTTTTACAAGTATGCAAATACTACTTTCTATATTTTTGTTCTTATATAAAGAATTTCACATAGAAGAAGAGAAGATTGCTCAGAAAATGAAACCTATTCTATCTATGTTTCAAACTAGAAAGACCGTATTTAAGTTGTAAGTCAGCGGGCTGCCACCTATAAACCTATTTCTTGCTTTGTAGTAATGAGTAACTTTTTTGTATATTAATTACTTCTGCACTTTTTTACTAGGTGTACTAGTGTAAAGTCTCTTCTTAGAGAAAATAAATGAGATCTAAAAGTAAAGTAAATAAGGGGGTACACTATTATGGAAAAGGAAAAGATGATAAATAACAACAATAAAACTAAATGATATTAATTACTTTTCTTAATTATTAAGACATTGCATTCCCTTTCTATTTCATTATGAAGCATCTGTTGTTACGACCTTGTTAGTCTTGCATCTGTATGGACTTTATTTTGGACTCATTTCCTTTCCTTGATAGCTTAGATCAGTTAGGTTTTGTCTTTGCCTTTATCATATGCAAAAAATTCTGCAAAAATATGTAAAAAAATACAATACTCCCTTACCTACCAAAATACTTATAAGAATCGTTTTATTTATCTTTGTTTGAATAGAATAAATGTAGGTCGTCTCGCATTGGGCATGAATGAAGCAGTGGTCTTTGAAATATATAAATTCATAGCATAGCGGTTTAATGTCGTGATACAGATGTCTGTTAGTATTCTGTATTGTCATAAGATGCTCTTTTTCTGGATACCCCCTTACTTATTATTATATTATATCTAAATATTTGTCTAACTGAAAATACAAGGTAGGGAGGAGTCATTATGCTTGGGTCATCTAGTAAATGTACAATTTTCTAAGTACACGCATATACAATTTTTGGATTCATTTTGGGTCTATACTCACACATAAAAGCATAAGATATTTATATCGCCTCAATGGACTAAGCCCGTACTCTACAGGATAAAGTTTATACTAAAATAAAAAGTATACGGGTAAACACAGGAGCAAATGCCTAGAATATTATATGGAGATAACAGGGTGGTATATCTTCTTCATAACTTGACCTATAATGAAATATACTTGGCTAAGGCAAATCTTATCGCAGTGATCAGTCAAATGTCAAACCATTTCTCTTTGAATAGAATAAGAGCTGTACTGTGTGGATCTCAACTTTTGTATAATTGATAAGATTGATAAGAAAGGCAAATGGTCGACGTCACTTCTGGGTTCTTTTTTTTGAGATAATATCCGATAATTTAATTAATATCCAAGGTACTCCTTCTACATTGTATACTCTTCTGTTAGAGAATGGTTGATGTCTGCTTTCGTTGATATTTAATAATATTTAGTTAGTATGCCAAAAAAAAGTAGTCCTTAATATATTTTTCATCTTGACTTATGAACTTGTATAAGAAAGCGTAGATATTTACTAACTAACGGATAACCCTTTATTAATAGTATTTCCTTCATATTTACATGTTTACGAGGATTCTCCAGTACTTCCTAAATCTGCTTGCTCTCATAATTAATTATTTAATTTCATGCACATGTCCTTTCCTTAATGTGTCTTTGTAATGAAATGATGCAGCAATAAATCTATATATATATATATATATATATCTATATATAATCTTTCCCAACACGTCCTTTGGTTTTCTACTTTTGAGAATCAACTAAAATATATATATTCAATTCTTTTCGTTTTTTGGGATATAATATAATAATTTCAAGACTCATAGTACAGCGTTAAGGAAGGCTTATCATTGTCGGATTACGGGCAAGGGAAGGATGTGAGGGAGCGGACTTGGTAAAAGAGATTTTATATATATATATATATTACGAATCACGACATATATTCTCTACTAGTATAGTACTACTAAGTAAGAAGGATAAAGACCTAATTATGTCTAGCTTTAAACATGGAAGTAATTCAACAAAATATGAGAACAACTATAATGTACTTATTTTCCTTTTTTCTAAACGTGTACCAAATGTTCTAGCCCTAAACAAATTATTTCGTATAATATCTGACGATCATCAACCCTTTTCAGTAGATTCTAAGTGAGTTACCGAATAAAAAACCCAAACTAAACAGAGTAATAGTTTTTTTTCTAGCTACACAAACTCATATACAATGGTAAAGAAAAGGCTCTCTACTAAGCATTCGAAATTTTTTTATTTTATATTTTTTTATTTTATAAATCGCGGGTATAAAATTAATGAGGTCTTTCTTAGTTCTTAGATATGCGCTATGAATCGACAGCTTACCTTTATTATATTTGCCGCATGTGTTTTGTTTCACTAAGAAATAGTTCCACATAATTTATATATATATATAATCTTTGTTTGTACTTTATGTCCTTTTTCTGTCATATGTTCTTAATCTTAATAACGAACTATATATGTAAATAAGATTTCTTTCTATCAACAAGCCAATACGGGTACTTTTAGCTTCGACTTCTATACTCCTCCTTGTATTACTTACTACTAAGTTACTACTAAGATATAAGTAAGATATAAGTGTGTAAGGTGCACGAGGGTAGGTCTCAATTAATAAAGAAAGGAAGGATAAGTAAAAGTTTATTTATTATAGTAAACTCTTAAAGGCAGCGCAGGACTAAGAAATAATAATAATAATAATTTTTACTTACAATGAAAAAGACAAACGACATAGTTTTCAATTCAATGCACGTACATAAATAAGTACATAAGTAAAATACAGTAAAAGCACGATATTAGGATTGATTGATTGATCCACTCTCTTGACGAATGATTGATAGAAGAATAGAAGTAGAAAACACGACAGTATAATTGCAATTATACAGAATAAAGAATAGCGCTTAGTAGGTATTAGCTTATAGTATTAGCTCTTTGGATAACCCAACAAGGTATATTTACTTTATCTTATTTATTATATTTTCTAGCTATTTGTTGTATGTCTTACTTACGTTTGTTTTTTGTATGGAAATTTTAGTTTGTTTTGTCGCTGTCGATCGGAATATGCCTTTCACATATCACGAAGCCTAACACACTACTATGAACTCATTCTGATTCAGCTTAAATAAAAAAGGGGTGCACGGTATAAGATTCAAAGGTAGACAAAGTAGGTATAGATTAAGTAGATAAGTATAGTATATAATATAACTAGTAAGGATTGCGTTATATAAAAATTAAGGGAGCCAAACTCATCACGAAATATGCTCTAAGTTACTCTGCCAATTATTTCGAATAAGGCATGGATTAAATGCTCTTATCCTATAACACTTATGAATGTAGTAATATATCTCTTTTGTAAAATGTCTAGTAATGCAAATGCAAATAAGTATTATAATATAAGTCTCTATCTATTTCTTTTCTCTTTCACAAATCAGTGTTGGCGGATCTTACAACGAACTATAGACAAATTATTTTCCCAGCAAAGTAACTCCAAGGTATTTTTCCAGGGAAGGGCTTCCACTATTTTTGAACGACTGCCGATAATCGAAGATAAGACAAATAGTACAGCTGCACAGGGGTCATATGTCATCTAGTATTATACTAGGAATTTCCCTTCTTTCTCCTTTTTTAAACTTTCAACGCTGTTCCTTGTAATTATAATAGAAAACACGGATGACTCAGAGAATTTCATGTCTTATAAGAGCAAAGACATAGCCATATAGAATGAATAGGAAAACACCAAGAATTCTACCCTTTACTCCGATCTTTTTTTGTTTTTGTTACCAACTGAGTAATAACCCAAATTTACAATTACAACCAAGCCATTAATTTGGAATATAGCATAAAAACGTTTACTGGACAATAGAAAGGTAATAAGGTTAAAAAAGGTAATATATTCCAGAAGTTTTTACATAAAATAGTAGGTTAGGCGAGGGTGTACACGTTAGGTCTATTCATCATCTGAACAACTTGGTTATGTCAAAGAACGATTTATAAAAGGATAGGAATAAAAGAGTTACCCTTTTTGTTTTGGCGTAAGACATTCACACCTAATAGGAAATAATGTTGGAAAAGAAGACCTCAACCCCGAAGAAAGTAGTTTACACTTGTTTATTTCTTCAACTACTAAGGGTATGGCATGAACTCTTATAAATTGGTATAAATAACCATAGTTGACCTTATCTCTACAATTAGCCGCTACAAGATAATAATGTAATGGAAAGGAAAAAAAAAGATAATGGGTTATCGTTCGTTTAAACGCAGAAGAAGTGAAGTGTATTTCTTAAAAAAAAAAAATAACCTTTGCGATCGGTTTTGGTCTAGTATCTAACTCAAGAAAGAACCTTCTAAAGTCATTATTTTCCATAGAGGAGTAATTATTTTTTTATTCTTCGGGATTAAATATTTAAATATATTATATTGCATTTATACCTTACAATACAACAAGTACAATCCACACACATAAGTGCGGGAGTCCCGATCCTCTTCTTTCTTTATACATAACATAAAATACAGTTTAGACTCAAAAAACAAACATGTAGTACAACAATAATTATAGTGTAGTATTCAATTCGATCTTTCGGAGTATATTTCCAATCAACATTTCTAAGTATTAGATAAAACAAAGAGTAAGTGTAGAACCTTCTGTGCGCTTTTAATATTTTATATAAGAGATAAAAGAAATCCATATAACTGCTGTCTTAACTCCGGGGTTGTTACTATACTATATTTGTTTCCCTTTCTTTACTTTACCTCAGTCCTTACTTTAACAGTGAACACCCACCCTACCCTTGCTCTCAACTTAGTAGATTAAACTAGTAGATTAAACTAATAAAATAAGTAAGCCTTTCTACCTAGCACCGCTACATCTTATTTATTACCTTTGGTGCTTTTTAAAGTTGCATGCAGGTTCTCATATCATAAGAAGGGGTAAACTAAAATTGTATAAAGAGACATATCGGTTAAGATTGCTATAAAATCATCGTGAAATCCTCGTGTACATAATTTTTGAAAAGTAGATACCTTTTTATTACTACTAGCAAGTATTTCTAAACCCAAGTTTAAACTTCTTTTTTTATTAGTCGAAACGAAAAAATCCTAATCAAAAGAAATAGATACAGAGAAGTAAAAAACAACCAATGCATCCTAGTTTTTCAGAATCGAGATTAGCAATAGCCAAATCAGCAGGCAGGGTGCTATTTAAAGAACAATGAATGAGATCTAAAGTACCAGTTAGTCCAGAATTTCCTAAGTGTATCAAACAGAAAAGTTAATACAAATCCAACCAAGTTTAGTTATATATATTCTTGCATTGCAATTGGAAGAGATAATAAGTATCCTTTTTGCCTACTGAATTTGACATCATTAACATTAACAACAAGATGTCCGTGGCCTGTGTGTGATAGCTAAAAAAGTTATACTACGCAACGCAAATTAAGTAGAAATAAGTAGTAGATTTTACTAAGACTAAGGAGGAAGTAAAAAAGGTATAAAGAAAGGTAGGTATGATTCTGAAAATACTATTCTACAGCAAAATTCTAATAGCTGCTAATTTAATTCCTTATCATACATATCTTTAAGCATACTAAACAATGCATGACGGATGATCTGTTAATATGATCCCTTTTCCTTTATTTTTTTCTTATGAATTAAATTACTGCTAGGTTTTTGCATTCGGCAAGCAAAATATCTTCTAAGTAGGCCTATATTGGGAAAACAACACGATTATTATTCTACTTTACTTTATACTATTTATACTATACTCAACTTTTATAATAGGTGATCCAGCGATGTAATAAAATTATATATATAGGAATTCCTATTCTTTGAAAAATATCTTTTTAAAACAGCTACTTTGTTTTCGAATGAAATTTACTTCTAATTTCTAAGAAGGAGGCAGCTAGGTTTATTTTAAGAATGAATAATACTTACATAAACAAACAAACCTGGTTGGTAATTGCAAGAACACCGACAGGTGATAATATGACTGACTATATAAGATATAATCACATACATAGAGGTCAAATCACATTATATATATAATTCGTATATTCGCGCGTAACCTTTCTTAGTTCTATACTAATACTATGTACTGTATGAGATGGATGAAATCTATTATAAAAAAATGTAGCAAAGTAAAGGGTGCCATACATAAAATGAATAAATGATAAATATAAAGCTAACACTAAGGAACAAGAGCATTTGTAGGACAATAACACAAAAAAAATCACGAGTAAACCGAGACGAGATAAGACTCTATCAACTAATAAGAAATAAACAGATGATTTTACATAGCCATAGCATAAGCTCTTTGATTTACTTGACTTGAGATAAAAACAAAAAAAAAGGCCATGTTCGTACCAACCAAGAAGCAATAAATAGCAGTTCATATTTAAAAAAATTCCTAAGTATTTGTTGTTTATATTGTGTCTTCAATTTTCCCTTACTGCCCCATCCATCCGTTGGATTGAGAAGCTTTTTTCTTTCCTTACTCCATTTTTTTATTTTTAATGCGCTTTCGTTTGGAGTTCTACTAAAGAGTAGTGATAGTCAGTGCTTTTTCTTTGTTTAGATTTTTGGTTTGTGGGAGTATCGTTGCGTTAAACAAGTTACATGTTCGCAGTTAAAACAAGGGAATCTAGAAAAAAAATATGTAAGAGAGGATAAAAAAGAATACTCGAAAGGCTACATTAATTAATTAATATAATATATATATATATATTATACCTATCCATAAACATATCCATATAAATAGAAGAAAAGACACTTATTATTCTAGTGCAATTTATGAAAATTCTTTCAATAGAGCCCATGCATGTTTTTCTTAGATATATATATATATATATATTCAAAGCCTTTTTCCTTTTAAGGAGCAATTACGTTTCTGTACTAACTTGCCCCTAGTAGGTACCTGAGATGTGTATACTATGACTTTCCATAACTTCGCTCTTTCCTTCCCTTTTCATGTATTTTTGGTGCGATCTACCTTTATTTTATTAAGTGTAATCCAAATAAGGAAAGAATTAAAAAAGTACGAACAAAAAAAAGAATCTATTGTTACCAAAATAAGATTAGTCGTAAATTTGTATATAATTCAATTTATTTTATAGCCAGAACAGAAACAAGGCAGAAAGGATGCATCATAATAATTACACACTCTTAACTCTTAAAACTATGCTACAAGGAAGACTTTCCTGAGAAACTGAATCACTCTTGGTTTAGTTTTGCTTCGAAGATAATCTTAGATCATGAGTATTGTTATTTCGTTCGTATGTATTATAGGCTTCCCTTTACTTGTTTGGGGGTGTCAACAACAGGAAAATCCAGACATAATATTATAGAGTTCTGCCCTTAATTTATTAAGCGCAAAAGATGGCATAGCAATAACTTCTTCAGATGAATTTCTTTGGATATGATTTACTAGTTCACGAACATTGCACCAACTACACGACTCTATATAAATATTTCAAAACTTAGAGTATCAGAGTAAAAAAATTAAAGTAGTTAATTGTAATATAACTCTTTAGAAAAACCAATTTTTATACGTTGTTTTGGTACACAGAGAATTTTGCACGTAACAGTACAGTGCTTAGCTTAAAAGGAGGGATTTAGTTAGAACCTAAAGCCTATATTATCAAGTGCCTAAGGATCGGAACTAATTCTGCCGAAATCACCCAAATAATAAATTTAAAGTGATTGATTGATTCTCTTGTACAAAAGACACTGCTTAAAACTGATTCTGATCTAAGTTGACCTTACCTTATTCTTAGTTAGTTATAAATTAATAATTAAATTAATATTAATATAAACTTAGTAATAAGGGTTAAAGTAAAAATAATAAAAATAGAGATACAAGCATTTAGAAGGACCCTAAAATAGGTGAGAGTAACATCCACTTTAAAAGCCAATATAACATAGCATAGCTAGTATATGAGAATTGCTAAAACGAGGCATTCGCAGGAGAAGAGAAAGAAAAAGAGCAACTAGAAGAAAGGCGCCCTCTTTTTATACTTGACTGACTTACTCATAATAAATAAATAGTAAAGAATCTTAGGTTAAGAATAAAATATATAAGAAATATATATATAATATAGAATCTTTGTCCATAAAAGAGAACGGTTTGGTAATTGTGAAGATACGTAAAATCTTTTCTATTTTTCTCCTAGAGCAATGGCTTTTGTGTGTTATATTTTATTTATCTATATTATCTCGCTCGCCGAAAGTAAAGAATTCGAAGCACACACAACCCCTTGCCGCTTTTTTTATTCTATGTATTTCTCTGCCTGTATACATAGAGATACATATTATATTAGAATTGGACATAATGCTCTTTTGTGATTCCCGAAAGAAAGAAAAAGTTATTCCGAAATACATACATTATTACTTAATTAGTACCCTTCTTTGCAAGTAATATCCCCAGGTAAGGAATAAAATACATAGGAGGAGGTGTACACGAATTGTACTTTCAAGACATGATTGCACATAAAAAAATGGTAGGTAATAGAAAGGCGGAAGACTAGTTGGCTGCTTGCTGCTTTTATATCCTTAGAAAAATAGTATTCGTGCCATTGTTGTGTTAATACTCCCTTGATGAGAAACGTTGAACAAAAAAGGGAAATGGTGGTGGCCTATACCTAGATTGAATGCATAGAAAGAGAAAGTCCAAAGAATCATCTGCCATTTATTGATATAACACGTTTAATATAGTTTACGCTTAGAAACATACTTTCGTAGTAGAGGGATGGGACAATGGATAATTTAAAAGGAAAGGGATTATAGGATATACTGTAGTACTGTGAATAGTAGAGGATATACTGTAATTGCAGAGACCACCAATACGCTTAACCTTAGCAGCCAACACCTCCAATCCTTCTTCAAGACGACTTCTATATTATTGCATTTTCTATACAGCATGTCCTTGAGTTCCTTCATATTATTATCACTACATCATGGGGCTACACGCACCTCGTATTATTAGTTATTTAGATAGACAATATATTAGAAGAGTTCTTATTCTTCTTTAATTAACTATTAATTACTCCGTTTGTCGGGAAGCCGTTATTGTGGAAAACATAGCATTTTATTTAGAGAGCAAAAACGTGAAAAGGATTGATCAACATCTATTAAGATTCGAAAAAATTTGGCCAAGACTAAAGGAAAAGAGCAAACAAAAAGGGAAGTAATCCTTCTTGGACTAAATTAAAAGTATACGATTTACATTTACAGAAACATACGATTAAACAAACGTTTCTTATAGTCTATGTTCGATTTATCGTTTGTCTTAAATAAGAAGGGTTTTGTGCGTGAAATTGTAAGGCATAGCCCTGAGATGTATCCGGAAGAAAGAGAAGGGATACTGTGTCTTTGCTGTTAATGACTTACATACACAATTATTTGATTTGATTTGATTGGTGTTTGTTGCTGTCTTCCTTCGAGTACCTACTTAGGATCTTCCCTATGATAAAAACTATCTTAGGTTTGACCTATCTACGTCCTTATCCATGAATGCCCTTCTTTACTATGCAGAGTATATGGAAAACAAGAATTAGAAAAAGTGAGATATGAGATAAAATAGGGATGCGTGACTTTTCATTTTAATTGTGAGATTTAATTAAGTAATTTAGAAAGAGTCCTTGAGGCTATAATTGGAGGAAATATAGTACCGCATTGTAAGAAGCCCAAGTTCGTCATTTCTTATGTGTTTGACTGGCTTGCGTTATTTAGTTATAGTTTGGTTACTGTTTGACCTTATCTTTACACTAGAGTAAAAAAAAGGAAATCCACCAGTTGATAGCTCTCTGATATTGGGCTTAATCAATTTACTGAAGAGCCCTGAGCCCTAAAAACACAAGTACAGAAGAACCATAACCACTGCCGATTATAACTATAACGTGAATAATTTGTTGGGACTAATCGAGAAGTGATAAAAAAAGGAAGTATATAGTTTGTGAATATATTATAGTACGAAAAATAGATAAAGGATACACGAACCGATGTTGTTTTATGCCATAACTGGGTATTTTTCCCTAGCAGAGAAATAGAAAAGATATTTTCAGTTAAGAACTCTTTGTCCCTACCTAAAGATTCTGTGAGCAAAGAACAAAAAAAAAAGCTGAAGAAATCGAAGACATCTTTGCTGACTTAAATGTATAACCTTTTTAAGGAATAATTCATTTCTAGTTCGTTATCGGAAATCACTGTCTTCTTTGTTTAGTTAGGAAAAGAAAAAAACAGAAAGGCGTGGACAAACAAGTTTGATCTCTTTTACTATGCATACTCTGCGCTAGAAGAAAATGCCATAGTAAGACTTAAGAAGACTTATTACAAGACTTTAGTTAGAAATAATTTATGAAGTAGACTGGTTCTTAGACTCCAAGAATACTCTATAGTTGGATCAGTAGTTTAATTGTGGCCATTTGCCTAGCATTTATTCTTATCTTCAATTCTCTACCAAGATCAAGCCCAGGAGTAGAAACAACAGGTTACACGAGAAAGACTCTTTGAAAATTTATATAGAGAAAGGAAGTCATCAAAAAGTGGCGAAAGTGAAAACCAAACAAAAATCAGTATAAAGCATAGAATGTGTACTTACTATGAAAGCGAATGTTACTAGAATATAGGTCTAACTATTCCTCCGTATTCTTGACTACTGACTGCTGTCCCACCATTGTTGCTGCTATTCGACGAAGTGAAGTATCTCTCAAATTGTGTGTCTATATTATATTATATTATGTCTACCCCTTACATATAACTGCGTCCCTATGGTTCTAGTCATCGAGACTCTTTCCTAATTAGTATAAATTCTTATTCTTAATTAATTTCTAATACTATTTATCTATTTATTAATAATATCTTAATTTACTCTTTGAGTTCTTTCTTCCTTTTAGGGGGGAGGAAGTTGTTATATTTGAGAATAGTAAAGCTCTCCTTTTTGAAAAATATGCCCTTGTTGCTCTTGCTCTTTCACGTGCGGAATTTTATAGTTCGTTTATGTTTGGAAATTAAGTTCGTCTTGGCTTGGTCGTCGGCTGGAAACATATTACATAACCTTTGATAAGAGTACACCGTGTCTTGGATCAACATTAGCACTAAAGTTAGACGCCTGCTATGTTATCTATCTTTAGTGCTTATCTTGGCATAGAAACATCCTGTTATTTGCATATGTCTAAATATTCCTTAACGTTATAATCACTAGTCAAAAATTAGAATTATCATAGTTTAATATCTTAAGTAATTAAGTAAATAAATATAAGAAAGGAGCAGACAATACTACATAAAAATAAAAAAAGACAACTCCTACATCTAGTCAAAGTTTGGGGTGAGAAGAAAGGCCTTAAGTGTCGAAAGTCATGTCATTGAATTTGAATACAAGAAAAAAAAGGCATGAGAAAACTAACGTCTAAGTTATATAAGGTTTGCGAGTAAGATTTAAAAGAAATAAGGTTGGGAAAAGTCACTGTTGGTATGAATATATTCCAGAAAAATTCTAGGAATTTACTTTTTTTGCAGGAGAATAGAGTTTTTTCGCTACTAGTTAGGGCCGTGTGATAGGAGGACATTATTATCATATAAGACACATATTAAGAAGAGCTCTTTTGTATGACGCACAGATAATAAATATACTTATTTATAAGCCTGGCCACATAACTCTAGAAATGGAATAGGATCAAGCACAACTATGGGGTCTTCTCTACTTTTCTCTATTTCACCAAATGATATAAAAGATAATAGCATACCATATTTACAGGATATTCTCTATTCCAAAAGACACTCTTTATCTTCCTTATGTACCAAACTGCGCCCTTGAAGGCTACAGGAAATTGAAAACATGTCTCTTATTTAATAAATATTAGATTTATAGTGTACTGTCTACTACTTTATTAGAATTAGAGGATCAGGTCTTGTCGTCCAAGCTTTTTTTCTTACTGGTATTTGTGAGTAATATAGTATAGACCGGAGAAATAATTCTAGTTTGGTTTCCTTTTTTGGGAGGAATTCAGATCAGTTTTTATGATACTTGGTCACAAGCAGAAAGTGTTTAGAGGTAGACTCTTTTAATACTTAGAAACCAACTAATCCAACAAAGCACGAAGTACAGAAAAAACAAGGGAGTAAACACCGAGCACAAAAACCACGTGCCCTTATAAATACTCACCATTTTTGCTTGCCCCTTAATAATCCATTTCTTTTTGCCTCTTCGATTTATTTATATGACCCTTTATTAACTAGCAGGAACTTGCCGTTTGTACATATATATATATATTTTTTTGGAATTTGGAAAATTGCTAAGAACAGTTAGTAATATTCAGATATTCTTCAAGTCTTGTCATATTCCTTATTGGCGAGATAACTGCGCTTTACCCTCTTCCTGCTTCTGAGATGATGTAGTCATGTTTCCTAATAACTTAACTATGTGTTCTTCTATTAATGGTATTGAATTGATAAATTAGTCTTGGTTTGTGAAAGAAAAAAGGACAATCTTTCTTATCCAAAAAGGGAATCTTGTAGTATACACTCTCCGTGTTAGGATAACAGGTTAACCAGAACGCAACAAGACCCTCTAGGATGTCTTATACAATGATGTTCAATGACTTTGATTTGTAGAATTTGGGAAACAACAAGATTATTGTTTAAGGGCTTCCTTACTTACTTTATATATATATATTTGGTGGTTCGGGTAGCTCTTTTCTAGCTATGATTCCTTCTTGTTTATTTCTAAGAGTTTAAGATAATAAATTTGGTGAGATTTATTTAAAGAACAAGAGTTTCTTATTTGTACTTAAAATAGAAAAAATAGAAATAAACCATCTTCATTATGATCTGCATCCTACTATAATACTCTATCAAAGTTAAGCTTATCCGCGCTCAACTCCTGTACTCTTTAGTGAGAAGTGTCAACTGTCAGTAACTGAGATTAATTTTTTCTGTATTCCTTAATTAGAATTATGCTTAATTATGAATACAGCCTTGTACAGCAAAACAAGCACTTTCACATCACCATTAGCCGTATGTAATAAATTATATATAGTGCATAGAAGAGAATTTCTAGACAAGTATGAAATTTATCAAGTCATAATTTTTGATACGGTATCTTTTATCTAGGAAGTATAGGCACTATTCTATGATATGGAGATTTGTAGGAATTACAACGCGTACTTCTCGGCATGAAAGGAGTTTTGATTCTGGGTTCTAAATGCTTCTGTTTTCTTAAGATCCTTCTTTTCTCAGTTCTAGCTGTATGTATAAATATTACTCACAATATGAAGGCATTTTCATTTTGTTATATTGTAAAAGTGGCTAGCATTTCTACATATTCCGTCTAAGCAATTCTCCACGTAAATAACGCGAGTCCTTTGCTACAGTCCTATTTGATTCTTAACTAAAGAACACGTGAGGTCTCAAAAATAAAAGAAAATGACTTGAGATTCCCGACTCCTATAACCTATATTTTATTTAGGTTGGCATACACAACACAAGAATGACTAGAAACTTTATCTCATTTCTTCCGAAGGGTCTTGTATTTTTATTATAGAATTGAAGAGACAACAGGAATTATCTATATACCAAGATATCCTTCTGCATACGTGAAATCTGTCACTAAGTACTATGAATTCTATAGACCATGCCTTATAAATTCTCTCCCCAAAACTAACTCTGCTAAGAGAGCTTAGTACTTATCAGTTGCACTATTATTTATGAATTACATTACTCACTTGTGTCTTTTTGAAGAGCGTTTTCTTTAATATCAAGAAAAGCCAATTACAATAAATCATCCGTGAATTCCTAAGCTTGTGAAAGAGGGAGGGGGAATCCGTAGGTAGAACAAGGTTCAGAAAAGATAGGATTTCTAATTTTATATAGTACGTGTCCTAATATAATAGAATAATATAATAGAAGTATAACCAGGACTTCCCGTAATATGACAAGGTTTCTTCATTGTACTTCCATGTACTGTGCTATAAAGAATTTCAAAATGCCTAAAGGGAACGCGCAGTATAAGTTAGGATAGGACTAGACGTTATAAAAATATGGTTAAGCTAAAATTATTACGATGAGGCATGTCTTATATGAAATTATTAGTAGCTTTTTGGCCAAAAGCTGAAAGATAACTTGTTGTCATAAATTTGTATGTATTGTTGGGCAAGATCTCTTGATTTACCAGGTGTGAAGTATAGTATCCAAATGGACATTGAAAGGGTTATAGAAAAAACGACTTGGAATACCTAGATGTAACTAATTACACTACATATAAGTTGGGGAATAATTAAGGATTTTTTTACTTACTGTTTTATGTACTTTTACTTTAATTATTCTTGGATTTCTATACGCTAGTTTACAACTATAACATCACCGAATATTCTTTACTATAATATTCTTTACTATGCAGTATTTTCCAGTACCTTTGCTCTTAAACCCATGCCTATTTTATTCTTATTTATTATCTCCGAGATACGATATATAACCGTTTTCTTTATTTACAATTACCCTGTGTCTCTTCTCGGCGGGTTGTGTACTAATTATTTTCTAATTAATATGTATTGAGTTTGGTAAATCTAAAGCAGGTAGACTATCTAGAATTCATTTCGGCTCGGTCCCCTAATCCCCAAAGCCTTATCCTGGTTTGGTCCCTATATAGACTCTCTCTTTCTAGACTATCCTTACTCCACTCAAAATGGCAGGATCCCTAATCTCCATTAGGTCATATTGGAATGGCTGGGTACCCTATCTCTCTAGCCCGTGTAGAACTCATTTCCTTACTCATTTCGGCAGAGTCCCTACCTATCTCTCTCATTTCCTAAGACTGGATCTCTCTGAAAGAAGAAAGACCAAACCTTACTGCACTATCTTGGACTGGCTTTTGCGCTATGTTCTGTTCTCTCTTCTTGGCCATCACCCCATTGGTTGACAAAGATCAACCAAGTTTGTTTCCCGC
Source organism: Plantago major (assembly GCA_026545765.1). Taxonomy (NCBI): domain Eukaryota; kingdom Viridiplantae; phylum Streptophyta; class Magnoliopsida; order Lamiales; family Plantaginaceae; genus Plantago; species Plantago major. Next base: position 170,738 of record JAIFAC010000054.1, read on the forward strand.
GATTGAAAATCAATCGTAACTAAGGACTTTGGTTGATTTTGCTTTTTTCAGACTTCGAGCTTTCGTTTCCCCCGCAATCTTTAGATTGTAACTAAGAGTAGTCAGAGAAACTGAAAGTCTGTGGTGATTTAGTACCCGGCCAGGATTTCACTCGCCTCTGTCTCACTCAAGTCTACTAGTTTAGAAAGCATTCCGCCACTTTTTGGCGACTTTCTCATTTTACACGAGAAACAGTCTATGTACGCTTTACTTACGCCCGAAGAACACTTGCTCCCTATGTCTTACCGCGGCTGCTGGCACGGAGTTAGCCGGGGCTTCTTCTTCGATTCTTGTCATGATGTCACATTCGCTGAAAGAGGAGCGAAATGGCCCTTCATCGATTAATGTAGGCAACTTCTTCACTCACGCAATATTGCTGGATCTTAGCCCATTGTCCAAGATTCCCCACTGCTGCCTCCCGTAAAAGTCCAGGCCCTATCTTAATCCCGGTGTGGCTAATCAAAGAGCAAAGCATCGTCGGCTTGGTCATACCTGCTCTAACAACCTACCTAAGGCTAACAGCGCTTTCTTAGATAGACTTAGGGATCTATCCCGAACTGGTAAGTGGATTCCTACGTATTAGGCACCCGTTTGCTACTTAGTTTCACTTAGTCTCTTAGCTTAGAAACTTGATTGATTGAGAATGGTTGCTGCATGTGTTAGGCATCTATCTAGCCTTTCTTTCCGGATAAAGCTCTCTTTGTTGAGTTGGCATGTTGTTAAGCATAGAAATCAGAACATTCTAACAAGAGAAAAGTTAGACTACTGGGATATGTTCGTTCAAGAATATTAATAAAGATAGAAGGGAAGACACTTTCAAAACTTCTCTTTACATGGTACATACAAGCGCACCATTTACGAACTATAGATGTGGATTAGAAAGAACTTAGAAAAAGGCGTGCAGGGGAGATATAGAAGTTTCTGGGCATATTAAGACAAGAGTTTACATTGGATTCTTTCGGGTCATTAATAAGATAGAAAAGTCCTTTATTCTCCTTGGTTTATAGAAAAGTTTGACTCGTAAGGACAAGATCTTATTTGCTGTAGTGCCAATATTAAGTAAAAGATTCCCTTGTGGCATATTCTGATAATAATTAATAAAAAATCGAGGTAAGGTACAAGGAATAATAAAGTACAGTACACAAAACAAATATTGGGTGAAGAAGTTTGGCAAGCGAAGAGAAATACCACAAGATTGCTAGTTATGAATTAGTATTGAGGACAAAAAGTTGATACTGGGCGATTCCCTTTTTATTAGAAAAGCAGTAAGTCGCACTTCTAACTTCTTAAGATTGACCAAAAAAATAGAATAAGTGTGAGCCCAGTTAATAAATAACCTCATTTCTCTCTATAGCTATTGGCTGTAGAAGAAGCTTTCTACAAAGTGTGCAAAAACATTAATATCTCTAATTCTGATCCTTCATAAATTTTCCGTAGCATATCTAACCAAGTACTTCGCTATAATTGTTCTACGTATCTGTTCTGTCCTTCTCTAGGCTTGTGGTCTTTCTCTATGGGTCTTTTATAGATGCCTTTCTAAAAATACTAGCTCGACTCTTTATTTATGGTAATACAAGCAAAAAATTTTCGTAATATAATATACATACTATACCTAGGTAGTCATCATATATATACTAGTTCTAGACATAGCAGACATAAACATATAAGGTTAGAAGAAAGGAATCAACAACGAAGTAAGGTTTAACTTTAAACATATAGGTGATCCTAGGTATGCGAGCTATAGCTATATTAATATACTTTTCTGAAAACGAATTTCTCAAAACAAGGATACTGGTCCCAAATGTGGATTTCAAATATAAACGAGCAAAATCTTAAATGTAGACTGATCGATCTTTTAATTCTTTAATTTGGCTCAAGACTCTTTTTTTTACAACGAGAAAATAGAAAAATAAAAATAAAGAGAGCTCTAAGGCATCTAATCTACTACTATACAGGGGCTTGGTGGATGGAAGCGCAGGTAGTTTATACTAGGTACTAGGACACGAGCGACTCATATCAAGTATCAAGACTTAAGTGCTATAAGCTAAGAATAAAACAAAAAAAGAACTCTTTAAGAACTCTGTGAGTCACGAATCAAATGTCAAATCCTTAACCCGTTAATAAATTTATTTATAAGGGATAGTTACTACTGTTTTCGTCTACTATTACTTTTGCGTATAGAAAATGTGTACAGAGCTTTTTGATTTTCATTCCTTGCAGCAGCATACATATCTCCACTTCATTCTTTTTTTTTTCATTTCTAGATTATGTATTTATTTTATAGTAAAGAATCTCTCATTTAATAAGTAAATTGCTAATTGTATGTAGATTGATACAATATCCTTTCATTCTTTTTACTAAACTATGTTCATTTTTTCTTCAATCTCACACCACTCAAATTAAAGGAATACGGAATAAGTTACTTCAGGAAGATTCGTATGGGGAGGCAGAATAAAAGATAGAAATCTATAAAATAGAAATATGGATGGTAGATAAAACATAACTGGTATAACTGGTACAGAAGAGTTCTATATCAAATTAATCAAATACGACGACAGCGGGAAATCCACTTCTTAAATTAGATAAATAATAGAGAGTTACGTTATGAGAACTTCTTTCTTTTGGATTCTTATGCATATAGATGACTTTGCTCTCCTTTTTCCTCACAGCTTTATTTTATCTTTTTTTAACAGACTCTATTTATACGACAACAGGGCCTTGCCTTGGCTTTCAACAAATACATAATATCTCATGTATTAAATATTAGTTGGGTAGTTTGGAGTTAAAAAGTGACCAATGCAATCTTTGTACAATACTCGTTGCCCGACCTTGCTTGTTGTTTCCGCAAAGAATCTTGCTACTCTCTATTCTCGGAACGATTCCTTCCCTCTTTTTTTTTTGCTTATGTTTTCTTTGAACTTGGTGGTTGGTTGGGCTTGGTCAGAATCTCTATTAATTTTAAGTAATAAAACCCGTGATTTATAAGTAAGACTTAAATTTAAAATAAATCCATAATACGTATCTAGGAACTTAATAAGTTTATAATAAGGGAGATCCTTATTCTATTTCTACTCCGCGTTGTTTTTATTTGGGTATTTTAGAAGGAATGGGTGATTGCTAAGTAAGAAGATTATAGGTGCTCAATCTTTCTCTTTGCTGGCTATTTCTTGATGTTGGATAGCTATTGACTCCTATCTTATTTGTTTGTGTCAAGGTGGATGTATGTATATATACGATTGCTTCTCCACATATGCCTATTTGTCTCATATTCATATTTTCATATTCATAAGGATATAATAACAGATTATACAAACAACAAATACGTCACAGTATAGTGTATATAGTAGCAACAAGTACTCATAAAACTCATTCATTATTAAATTATTAAACTCTCATAATATAATAGCGGATAGTCTAGATCTTTTTCCGTGATGAAAATGTTTATAATAAGAGCCAAACCAAAGCATTCTGTTGTCTAAAATTATCGTCTGCTGCTGGTGAACCATTTGTACAAGAATCCTTTTCGGGCAATAGTCAAAGATAACCCTTAAATTTCTATCATCATTATTTCATATATAATTTTAATCATTTTAGGTGCAATGCCGTTTTAGATAAAGATTTATTATATTTGTCCTACCACTTGTCTTCGTTGACTGGTAACTAATCTATTCGTTTTGCTTGCTTGCCGAACCAAAGCAACGGAATTAAGTCGCTTCTCTGTGCATTTCTAATTCTAATTAAAGTAAGAAAGAAGTAAATACAAAGCATAACCAACCTGGATTCTTAGGACTATGAGTAGCGTGCTGTCCACGTGCTATATATTTCTCGTGTAGTAAATAAACTTATCAGATATTTATTAGGATAGATAATTAAGATTTCCCTTCCTAACCATCCATTCTCTCTCTTTGCTTGAGATATATTTCCTATAATTGGTAATTGGAACAAGTAATAATCAAGACCAAACTAAAGATTAAGAATAACACTGAGGATAAAAGAAGAATCGTTATACGAACTAAACAGAGGGAAAATATACCAAAGAAGGACTGGGATTACACCTATACAATATAGTAACTAGAATATAGATAGCAAGGAAGGCATAACTTATACTTTTAGTCGATCATAAAGCATGCAGTATATAGAATATCACATTAGTTCATATTACTACATAACATCCAACAAACAAGGATAATTTAGTTATAGGTCAAAGAAAGAGTCTAATTAATTGGAAAAAAACCCGATCGTGAAAGTTATAGTGTATATCAAGATCAACATTCCTTTCAAATATTAAACAAATCCTTTTTATCACCAATCCTATGCGAATAGAAATGAATAATTCACTAGTCCAAATAAAAACAGTCCGTCCAACCAAACAAATAAAGACGACTAAAGATAGAAGTGTTTTAGTCACGAACGCGTCAGGAGACCATTCATTTATAGATTTTATTACTCCACCTAACCAGAAATGGAATAAAACCCATCTGGAAAGGAAATTCTATAAAAATAGAAAAATTATATAAACAAGAAAAATCTTACTTGTGCCGCTTTAGACTTTTCTTGGGGCATTGAAGAATTAAAAATGTGCCATTAAATAAATTTGAAGTCTTAGTAAAATAATAAATAATTATGATACATATAGAGAAATATTTTACTAGAATCTTCTTTCTCTAACTAAATTTCAATCTTTTAATATTTAAGGAATATTTTTTTTTTTATTCTATGCTAAACTATTTCCCTAACTCTTAACGGACCTAAGTTACTTTGCATTTGAATATTTTTGGTTTGGAGAGAAGAATCTTCTCACTATAATTGAATTGTTGTGTATAATTTACTTGGAGTATAACTGGTCGCTGGGAGATAACAAGAATAAAGAAAAATTAGGTTTAGAAAAATAACTGCTTGTACATTTTTTGTATATAAATAACTGTAGACTATGAAGTTGCACATTATGTGATAAACCAACTATAATGTGTGTGTTTAGTAGAAAGGATTTTTCCAGAGGGTTGGAAGCAAATCAATAGATAAATTTAAGTATTGTAAATTACCTTAATTGGATTGGAGAAAACCGAATCCGGGGAGAGGGAAAAGCGATGAAATTCACAAGGAAGTCAACACTACCCATAATAGTTAAAAGACAAGGATATAAATCAGCGGTACTCAAAGGAGAAATCTATATCTATGAGAAAGTTCATGTGCCATAAAAAACACGTATTTTTATTACAAAACTACACAATAATATTTTGCTTTTTATTAATATTATCCACCCTGGCAGCACATTTATCTACTTCCACCCAAACATTCTCCTGACTAGAATTTGCCTACGTAAGTAACTATTAAAGTTCACTTATCTTCTACCTAGATTTTCTCCCTTAGTATCAAGAAAATACTAGAATTGCACTAATAAAGCTATTTATGGATGTTGCTAACAGAAAATATTTGCTAATGTGATAGAAAATACTTTCGCTTACGTGTATAAAATAAAATTTAAGGAGGAAAGCTACTCTAAAAAAGTCTACTCGGGCATTAATTAATGTTCTCTTTCAAGTGGATCTAGTAAGCAAGCAAATAGCATGCGGTTTCTTCTTATTACTTATAGATTATGGAAAGTGTCATTAAGAAGTTGGTGTTGTCCTAAACCCTTCTACTACTTTCTGCTGTTGCTTTACATGTATCGTATTGTTTATATGAAATTAGAATTGTATGGAATTTAATTAAATCTACTGCACGGATTATTTACAAATTACAAAAGTATAGGAGTTAGGATATAAAAGATAACACTCACACAAGTAGGAAGGAATTTTACTGGTACACGTCATGTCGGTGCTCTCAAAGCATTCACAAAAGCGAAAGGAAAGGGAAACGTCAAATAATATATTCAAAGAAGGACTAAACTACCAAGTATTTTGAGCAGTTTATTACATAGAAGCCAATTAATATGATAAAACACAGAAGAAATAGAGAAATGGAAGTCCTACTCTTAGCTAACTTAGAAAAGTATAATTTAGGGTACTTCTTTCTGTATAAAACCTATATTTCAAAAAAAACCATTCCCGAAAAAGCATGGTACAAGAGGATATTCGGCAAAAAGCCAAGAAAGACAAAGGAGGGTATAGTCTATCACGGGGTTATAGAGATGATATAGATTTTTTTAGAGGGGTGGAAAGAGCTATGATTGGAAAAAAGATATTAGTATAAATAGGTTAGTTAATACTTGGCTGGGATAAAATAAAAAACATTAGAGGTTGGTAATACGGGGATATATATAGAAGAATCTACCAGAATACATACATAAATGTACTAGTATTCGGTGCCTTAGCCTTACTATATGTAAGATATGCAAAAGATCTAACTAAAGTCTAGTTTCCTTGTCTACTTTGTTTATATAGGATTCTAGAGGCAAGTAATGTTTCCAACCAACGTTGATAAAACGCAAGCTAGCCTAGATTTAAGTATTACGTTACGTGTAACGAGGGGTCTCAAAGCTAATCATTTAGTAGTGGGATGGGATATCTTCTTTATTAAGTGAGGCGAGCTCGGTAGATCAATTTATTGTTGTTCACCCCATACATATTCATATTACCTTACTCTACAAAAAACGAATTTCCTACGACATTTTGTCTCATAACTTTTTAGTTCTCTTATCCAAAAGGGTAGTTATGTCCACTGCATTCTAAACTCTTCCTAGTTCTTTTTAAAGAAGTTAAAGAAGACGCGTTGACGGATTCGGATTTTTACATGACCTAATATGGAAAAAGTCATAAAAGATTAGGCAAAAAAGCTCATTAAATCAGATTTCATATTATTTGTGCATTGTTTAGATCCAGAATTCTTACATTTTATGTTATCTTTCATACAATTATTCCAGCAAGGCGTGAGTAACCTCTTATTACTTACTTCTACTTTTATTCCTAAATGTTTTTCCCATGAATGAACAGACACCCCCTAAATAATACTATTTTGTTTTCCAAGATAAGTTTGTTTTACTAAAGTTCAAGGTATATATCTTATTTGAATAAATTGAATAAAATGAAGCGGGATCTTCTTATATACTCTCTTTCTTATCCATACTCCAATTCTAGCAATAACCAGCCCCTTCTAATTTATAAAATAGAAAAATTATGCCACATTGAAATACATCTCTCTTTCTTTAATACTTGGGAGGTATTTCTAGTTACAAAAGGGATGAGGAATTGGAAGAGGAATTTTGGTAGATGTTTTATTTCATCATGTAAAGAATCAAAAGATAAAGTAAAAAGGTAACTTAGCAATAAGTCCCTACTTTTTGGTAACAACACGGAATATTCCATAGCAATAATTAAGGTTGTAGACAATATTATGACCCTCTCTTTTTTTTTTTATTTTCTTCATTTAATGTTAGCCAAAGAACTTCTATTTCTAGTAACTAGTAATGTTACAAGGCGTATAAACAATTACCTGTAGAAAGAAAACCTAAAATGCTTGCTTGGGTAAGTCTAGAAAATGGCATACATAATAAAAATAAAAGAGAATTGGTATAAATTTAGAAATCTTGTAGTTTGCAGTAGAGTAAAGACGATCCACAACTGACATTTCTAAGAACATTTAAACTAACACCCTAAATGAAAAGTAGTCAAAAATCATTGTTGTCCCTATCTGCGGCAAAACCATATGTTGGAAGAAAGAAGACCGCTGTCTAAATATGTATAGAAAAGAGAAAAGGTAACCTTGTATTGGTTCAAACTAAGTTTTTTATTATTTTATTACTTAACTTCATTTTAATAATTTTCATTTATAGAAGGAAAATAGAAAATGCAACCGTTTTGTTCCTATACTCATCAAATTGAGAAATATAAGCAGCAAAATCAATCCACAGTACTTTTTTAAGACATCCGTAGTAGGCATGGCATGCATCGTCGTATTTGAGGTTCTTGATGTTAGTTAAAAAATACTAGTGTGATTACCATAAACAGATTAAAAAGGAAAGGCGGCCTTGTTGATTCTTTTGTGACTAAATGACTAAAGAAAACGTGCAACAAGGGGTATATAGTCATGACAACAAAAAGCATTCTCTCTAATAATATCCATTCCTCCATCTCGTACAAATAACACTCCTCTGACCTTTTAAACTACAAACCTATTACATGCTTAGAAAGAGAAGAAGATAGGTGGTCGCTTACGTGCTATACATATACATTCTTCTACTCTAAATACTAAACTACAAGAAAAGAAGATTTCCCTTTCGTTGTTGATATCCATATTATATTCAATTTTCTATCTACTTTGTTGGTACTTACTTTGGAATAATAATAATATTTATGTATTTGGAACAAGTAATAGAGAGGCTAACAAGGTAATTAAAAGAAACTAGAGGATTATAGGAAAAGGATATGAGTACCACGGCGTATACTCCTTTTTAAATAAGTTGAACTCGCTATAAGTTCTCTTATCTCTTATAACAAGAAACGGTATTGCACCAATCCAAATAGATATTTCTAATTTTTATATGGAGAGGAATTTCTTTATCCTTTTCTGACTGGTACCTACCAATTACCATATTAATATTATTTCTATTTTTTTATTTTCTGCAGACATGACTTTGTCTCCAATGAACTAGAAACTTGTAAGGATTTAGAACCTCTGCGCTCTTCAAAGGAAATAAATGTAAATTATTTATTATATTCCTCCCAGGAAACGACGTGTAACTATTACATACTACTAGAACTTCTATATTACTTCTGGGCTTGTTATTTTTCCTTTTCTTGCTTTACCTCCTTTACTTACGCGTTGTTATTCCTCGGATCCTTGTTGTTCGTACTTTCCAACGACTCTCTTTGAATTACTAACTTAATATTGTGATAAGTGTTGCAGTTAGCCTTGATTAACACGTAATCCGAATCTACCCAGATTCCTCCTCAAAGTCGCGCCATAAGTAAAATCTAGAAAATAACATGCAATTAATTTTTAGTATCTAACTAATAAGAGATCTACTTTGCAGAAATGTATGAAATACATACAACACATTATTAAAACATTATTAAAGAAGAAGGAAAACTCACAACAATAAAGGTTAGCATAAATAAACCTATAAGAGGACCTATTAAGATAAGATCATATATAATTTGAAAGTGCTCTACCCCCTCTTTTTTGAAAACCCCGCTGTGAAAGAGAAAAATAAGGAAAGAATCGAGTAATTCATATATAATTAATTTCAAATAAAGGGTAATAGGCGGAGGAGATACTAAATATTACTTTATTCTCTAGAAAAATATCATATAGATCCGTACACAGCTCTATTTCCATTTCTAAGTATTTATTATAGTCCATAAGTATAAAGTCCAAATATGATAGATACCTCTTTCTTTACTACTTATCTTTGGGCATACTATCCATATACCGTTATTAACGAATTGTATACTTAGCAAGAAAAAAATATTTCGATTGCTTTGTGCACCTTTTGTCATAAAAGAGCAGGTGTTGTTGGACTTTCACCCTACAATCAATAAAATGTTTTTTCTTAACACGACGGGTTTGGGGAATATTTTTAAGAGTTCTAAGAGGAAATTGATTCTATTCTAAATTAGATAGAGTTAGTGCGGGGTAGTCCTGACAACAGGAGATATGGATAACAAACTAGAAGAGGGGATTTTCGCATAGTAGATAGAGCTTGAGTAGATAATATGAATGTGTCTTTTCTCTTGCATTGCATTACGTTAATATAAGATATTTCGAATATTATCGAGTATATATCAATCATTAAAATCGAAAAATAGAGTGAGTAAAAAGCTTCGGTAAACGTATATATTGTTTTGTTATATATTAGCATTAGTAAGGAAAGTTTACTAGTCGGTAGATATCCGAATCACGACTAACTATTAGCAAGAGTTTTTATTTAGTTCAGTAGTCAATAAATAATCTATATTATTTTATCGGTAGTTAGGATCTGCAAAAAGTAATTAAAATAAAAGTAAATTTAAAGTATATATATAAACTATAAATTATAGTACACTTGTTGTCTATCTCTTCTAGTTAATCCTATTAATGTCTTCCTTATATTTTCGTAACCTAACTATCTAATATCCATAATAATAATATCTAAGGTTTCCTCTTTTTTGACCTTTTCTTTTTCTATTTTCAAAAATAACTGCCTATGAATCTTTATTTGTTTAATGCTTGTAGCTTAGGCCTTACTTAGTTTAGTGCGAGGAGTTGGTGGTTTTACTTAATCTAGCATTTAACCTAGTATCTAATAGAATAGAACAAAGAGTCATTGGTCTTTTACATAAGTTTCTACCATTATTAAAAAATATTAAAAAAAAGTACAAGCCATTTTTGTAGGATTTTATATAAATATTATAAAGCGGAAAGAAAAGAAAGGAACACGTAATAATAAATAAATAATAAATATAGATATAGAGGCAATGCATTATAAATAGACAAAAACCCCAGAGTAATAATTAGTAGTACTCATTCAACTTTCCACAAATACTTATATACAAATACTTACTTAGGACTGTGCGTGGTATGCCATGCTCTTCTTCTCTTGGATTCATCTCAAGAGATACCCAAGATTAATGCATAAAACCAGACTTTTATCTAGGACAAATGATATAAGCTTATTGATAACACCCGTTTTTTCATATACTCATGTAGTACTAAATAATAAATTTGATCCAGTCAAAGAAAGTTATTTAAAAAATGAAATGCTTTACTCCATATAATAAGCCCTTCCCTTAGAATCCATGTTTATAGTGTGCACTGTACCGATCCCTTCTTAATTATGTTACACGTGGTACTATGATGTTTGTTTTCACGTCTTTTCTAATAAGCATGCCTCAGTTTTCAAATATATTCAATAGTTTGAATAGGAGAAAGTTAGAAAAGTAAATCTATGTACTAAATACATCTAAAATTTTCAATCGGGAATAGTTCATATAGGCCAAATGGTGTTTTTCGTTTTTACTTAAGGAAGTCCTGTCTTTTTATAAAATCTAATACTCGTAGAGATATAAATTCTAACTAACGGCGAGGTACAAAAAGTAGAAGTTAAATTAATAAGGGCTGGATTGGATCTGTTTTCCGCAAAAAAGTGAAGAGTGAGAATGAAATGAAGTGAGTACTATATACCAATTTTGGATAAGTCTGCATCTAAATTAACCTAGCATTTAGTAGATTTGTAAGTTCTCCTATCTTCTAATAGACTTTACACTGTTTTGACTTTCGCATATCCTTTGATTATAAATGATTAAAGCCTTTGACCAAACTCACTTTCGACATAAAAATAGACTCTGTAACGCATATTTACACCTACCCTACCGGTTCTAACTAAGTCAACTACACCTAGTAGGTTTTTTATATATTTTTTTATTTTAGAAGAAGTCAACAAGGAAAGAAAATCGTACGCATTTGTATATACAATTAAAGAACAGACAAAAACTAACTATAGTTTTCTACCTAATTTAGAATAGACTTTGGAAAAGAGTTGTGTTAAATAAAAGAAATAAAAAAAAAGACACATCCACATCTTAATTTCCTGGATGAGAAGAGCTAAGAAGCAATGCAAATGATTTTAGCAGCAAACAGAGAAGAGTCTAAGTAAAAGAAAGAAAACTAATCATCTATTAATTAATTAATATGGCTATCTACCTAATTCCGAAGAGAAATTTACACCCTTGGGTTTGGTTTGTAGGCGTAAGAAGAAAGTAAAAAAGGGTAACTCGGTATCCACTGTTGTGATTGGATCGTAGCGTTTATAGAGAGCAAATGACTATCCTAACCTAGAGTAGAGAAAAACCAAAAGGAAAAGAAAGCCTTAATTTTCAATATTTCAATACCAGATCCCAAATTTATTAACTTAGCAAGGCAGCCTATGATATTTATATTATTTATTACAGGAAACTTCCATATATCCTTCTCTTTGCTCGTTTGTTTCGTTAGAAAATAATAATACAAATTGTGTTGTTTATGTTAGGCCAAGTTTTTTGCTTAGAAGTTTTTTATAAGATTTCCTAGCTGTTTATGAAGTAAAGTCTAAAATTATACACATATTTATAGGTCAAAATACTTTGTCTACCGCCTACGTAGCTATTTGCTTTTCTCCTTGTTATGAAATTATTTTGTTTAAGACTAATAAGTTCTTCCAAGAGAGATTAGATTGTATTTATTGTAATTGATTTACTTTTATTTATGGATAGAAAAAATCGTATTCATATTTACTGTTGCTTTGGAAAGTTCCTTGGAGTGCTTTACTATGAAATCCATAAATCTTGTCCTATATTTTCTTTGATTCGTTTATCTAAATTTCTGAATGATCGATCGCCTTTGTTTGTTATACGCTTTGTTATACGCGAGGTAGAGAATTTCTTTCCGCAAAGAATCTCCTTCTACGATGCCTATTTCTATGTTACTTAACTATTTTTCTTTATAATCAATATGTATGGCCAAAATAAAATAAAGAGACAAAATAATAATAAGGGATTTCTAAAAAATGAAGCCTGTGCTAATATCTATCGACAACTAATAAAGTAAAGTCCACTAAAAGGAAAAAGGTTTTGTTTGCCGTTGATGCATTTCTTTTTAAGCAAAAGAGAAAATAAAAAGGAAATATAAATGGTATAAATATTATATGTTCAATGAAAGGCAAACTTTCTAAAAAAAAAAAGTCGAGAAAAAGTTAGAGGGTAGGACAAAGATAACCACAACCACACAGAAACAACAAATAGCTTATAAAAAAAAAAAATAAAAAAAAGGTCATTTTTGACAAATCTTGTGTCGTGTATATCAAGTGTGTCATAAATTTATTATATTTGAGACATTTGTTCGTGAGTCTTTTCTTCTTTATTAGAGCATGATGATCTTTACCCGCCTCTCATATACCAGTATAAGCCCTAAATTAACTATAAAATAACAAAGAAATGCCTTCTTAATTTAATGCTATTTTATACTATAACTTCCCGCCGCGTAATTCCTTTCTAAAAAAGACCAATTTTCTCTATTCTATTAATGTAGTAAAATGTAGTTAATATTCGATTCCAGTAGGTGACTGTTTTGACCTAATATTTCCCTCTTGCTTCTACTTTGCATTTGAACTTTTTCTGAAACATGTTAATACAATTTTTGTTACACTTATTTCTATACAATTAATCAGGGAATCAGACATATACTTTAATTAAATTAGTTTCTTTTTTCCATCCGATCTCTTCTATGTTCTATATTTAGAAAGTTCTTTTATTTATTATTTCGTCTTTTCTATGATATTATGACTCCTATAATTCTATGTTTGTAGATACTGTCTTGTTGTTGCATATGAGTTGCTTTCTTTTCCTACATTCCTTGTTTCTTTCTTCTTGGCTGGCTTACTTTGTGAATCCTTCTATTATTTTATTTCCGAGTAAGTATTTGTACATAACCTTTGTTTTTACTAATTTTATTAATAATAGTATAGAATTGCACTCATATTTCATTTCATATTTCACAAATATGCTTCCCCTTACATTACACGGATTTCACACAGTGTTATTTCTACACAAATGCGATATTAGAGTACAACAAGCGGATGTCAAACCTTTTGACTCAGACAATTCATTAAACAATACTAACCTCTTTCTCCGCATTGCTAAAAGTATATCTCTTTCAGTCAGAAGAGAGGGACATCTCCCTTATTTTTATTTTTTCATTGTGCTAGACGCGTAAAGGGTAAATAAATCTAATGAAGTTTTATTTCCGTTCTATTCATCTACTTTGTGCGATTATTAAATGTTAAATGTATATAACATGTGCTTATATATATATATATATATAGTTCAACGTCTCTTTTTATATAGTTTTATATAGATTTATATCTATCTATATAAGGAAAGGTAATTTTGATAAGGGGTAATTCGTTAAGAACAAGAGTAAGGCATGTGTATAGTAAGTTATGTAGTCATCAATATTAGGCATACAAGATTCTAATCACCAAGAGTATAAAATAGATTCTAATACTGTTATGTATGAGCATGAGTTCAATTCTTCACCAATCAATAATCCTTCCCGAATAACCTAGAATTAATTATATGTGCTATATGTTTTTGTTCTAGACATTGATCTTACCTTTTAAAGTTTATGTGTTATGTTGTTTTTTTCTCCTTATTTACCTCTGTGGTTATACCAATTTAAGTACAATCTTTTTTGTGAACGCCTTCTTCCTTCTGAAGATCTTATACATTTGACTCTAAAAGACTTATTTCACTTTATTTATTTTATTCTTTAAAAATGCCTAGCTATAATACAACATGAAATCTTTTCACAAAAAGACTTTTTTTTGACGGAGATATCTAATTTAATTCTAATAAAGTTTTAAAGTTTTGGACATGAAGTAGTTATTTCTAAAGTATTTACAATTAAAAGATTAGGATAGCTTATTATATGTATGTACGGATCATCAGAAGAAATGTATAAAGTAGACTTGAACGAGGTAGAGAAAACTCTTAGCTCATATACATTGGATAGTAAGTAGTACCCTTTGTTGTTATGACTACTTCCCTTTAGCGTTCTTTCTATTTATAGATTAATTAATTTGGATTTCCTTGTACTGTACTTTAATATACTTCGCAACAATTGCTGGATATGGATCTCTTAGATTTTTATACCAAAAAGTCTTTATTTTATTATTTATTAGTTGCTGTTTCTTTGTAGTTATTATTAGATTAGACTATACTATATTAATTATATATATATAATTAATATAGGTATGCCTTCTTTATAGCTCTTTTTATTAATTTGGGTATTTTGTTGTATAGCATTTGGTTATGTCTAGTCTTTCTTCATCGACTAGTTATTGTAGAATTGTAGACGAAGGTTCATAATAAGCAAGGTATTAGTGTATCTTACTCTAGATTGGTACTTAGCACGCAAGTGAATAGTAGTTAAAAGAATATGAATTAGCAATAATTTCTGTATTTCTTATATGCTTCGGGGTATGCGGGATATAATGGTCTGGGAATACAACACTTAGTTATAGATCTGACTTTTGCTATTCTTAGACATCTCCTTACTATAGTCCAAAAAGGTATACGGTACCCATTTCTTATTATCCTTATAAATTTATAGCTATTTATTTCTCTTATCTTACAAGTATTTAATTTAGCCTATATCTAAAGTCTTTTTCTTTAATTCACCTATGTAGTATTAGCTTCTATTGGCATCCTGAATAGAATAAAACCAACATAACACATAGAGCATAGAATTTATAATCGTTTTCCTTTGGCCTACCTTTACCTTTCGCTTTTTCTTGTTTAATACATTTTAAGTTGTTTTGTGTATCTTTTCTACTTTTACGTGGGAAATAAAGAAGGTTGTTGGTGATTGATTGCTAAGTAAGAAGATTAAGCTTGGAACTAGGTACTTGATCTTTCTCATTTGGTGACTATTGGATATTGGATAGCAATTCTCGTTTTGTTTGTTACTGGGTGGACGTATGAGTTATTATTTTGATTACTTCTTCACCATAATATGTCTATTTTCCACATCTTTTGTACACAAGACATAATTTTTTGTACACAAGACATAATTTTTTACTTTATTTACGTATTTTTATTTATATCTTTCTTAGTCCATCCCTTACTTTTCCTAAGCCTCTAATTTTCTAGGTATGTTTTGCTGTTGTAATTGTAATTAAGTGTGTAGTTGTTGTTTCTGTTGGTTGGCTTACCCCGCCGGGCCTTGTATATGTTTATGTAGTAGTTAGTATCTTAGCTTACACGTATTTTTCCAATACTCTCACTTGATTCTTTAGCTGTATATTTAGCCTGGACTACTCCCAAATGTAATTATATTAAATTTTATATTAAGAATGGAGTTGCCTACTATCTTCCTTATTTAGTAAGAAGATATAATAACTTATTAACCTTGTTTCCTTTTGATATGGTATATGTATATTTTTGATAGCTAGAGTTACTCTAGTTTCTTTGTCTCATTAGCTTGATTAGCCCCGTAGTATGTTTATAAATGTATTTAACATAATCAATAAAATCAATAAATGAGGTAGGATTAGGTGCATTTCTTCTTGGACTTATTTATTAGTAGTTGTTTGTGTATTGCCCGAGTATATCTCTATTTATTATCTATAACACTACAATCTATTTATACTGATTATATATTTTATATGTCTAATATTTATATGAAATATGCCTAAGTTTAGTCCTTTTCCTTGGCTTTTTGGTAATAGAGATTCTAAAGAAGAATAGAATGTCTCTGTTTCTTGGTATTATTTCCTGTTTTTAGGTGTTTTCTTAGCGAATACAAATCATATAATATGAAGTACGTTTAAGGAGAGGGAGCTTTTATTGTAAAGAATTTGTGTAAACCGAGTAAATATAAATAAATATATGGATCCCTTTTTTTTTTCTTTATGCTATTTTATATTTCAGCCGAAGTGTTACTATGTACTATCTCAATTCGTTTTGATTCGTGGATTGTCTTGTATTTCTTTTCTTGTAGATAATTATAGAAGAATTTTGTGTCTTTAGCTAAGGAATAGTCATAAATTAAAATTCGTATTAATCATAAGCCACCCTTTAATTGCTCATTTCTTGGATGGTGAGATATTGGGACCCTTTTTATTTAGGATAAGCACTACTCCACTCTTAAAACTAGGTACCCTGTTCCCTGTTTTCCTCACATGATTGAAAGTTAGAAGTTATCTTTATATTAAAATATTATACAAAAAATGTTACAAAGCTATCTATGTATATGAAATTTATTTTTTATTCTAAGTAAAATAGATAAGACATAAGGCGGTATAGAAATGTGTAGTTATTGAGTGTTTTTTCAGACAGAGAATTTGTAGGTGCGTGACTTCCTAACTTATACTTCTTATACATGTATTTTCTCTTGCTTCCTAAATAAATACGTTTACGGAAATTATATGGAAATTACGTCCGAGAATGTACTGTACTTACCAAAGAAATAGTTGTTACTAACTGGATCCCCTCAAATATAATAAATAATTGGGGAAAGGAGATACTTTATTTAAATACCAAGGATTTACACTGCAAAATAAAATAATACCTAGTAGCGCGATTATCTACTATCGAGCTTACTTAGCACGAAACAAGAAATTGAAATGGAACTTGCTGCTTTTTTTTTCCTATATATTTCCTTCTTTAAGAAACATAGTTATATGTACATATTGTATGGACTTTTCCACAATTAGTCTCTTTATTTCTGCCGAGTTTTTTTGTCGATAAGGTAAGTATGTAGAGTTGTTGTATTTCTTATAGAATTGCATTGTATTTATTTTGTTATAAAGCATTCTCTATGCTTGTGTCTTTCTTTAACTTGATTGATGTACTTTTTTTTATCTTTTTTATTAGTATTTTTAGTATTCTTATAACATAGCTAGCCGACCGACATAGATTAACTTCCGCACATACATATTTGTGTATCATTGACAAGTAAGAAGAAATAGTAAGGATTTACTTACTAGACACTAGGACAATGAATTGGTTATTGCTATTGCTATTGCTTAAGTATGGAAGTTGAAGGAGGATAATATTGATTTCTACTCCTATTCGAGCTAACAATTATCTTCCTTCGTTGGAATTGGATGTCCTTGCTTACCTCATTATTTATTTAGAGTGTATAACGTTGGTGCAATGATTTTCTTATTATTCTGCGAGTTTCTGTAGTAACGAATACTTTACTTATTATTGTGTTTTTGTTTTACCAGTTCCTTTTCGTTATTGTAAGATGATTCTTCTTCCCTTTTTTATTAGTTTTTCTATCTATCTATTCGCGGAGTAAATAATATCTGCCTGCAATTGTACTAATAAAAAAAAAGGTTGGAAGGAAATAATTCAATATAAAATACATAAGGAATAAATCTAAATTTCTCGACAAATCTTGGTGCAACACCATATTTCTTTCTTGAAAATAAAAAATCTCAACTGTGTAACGAACGCTTCCTTCCCTTTAAATTTTGTGATGAAATAGTTCATGCTTTTTTATGTTTGTTTCTTACATAATATAATTTTCTTACATAATATAATAATAATCTAATAATGAATAATGTAAAGTAAAAACTTGGTACGTACGTATATAAGAGATATTGTAGTTCTGTGAGTTGTGTTGAATTGGAAGTTTCCTCTCTTCTTATTTTCTTATTTTCATTTTACCTAGTTCTTGTGTTGTTATTTTCTATTATATTATTTTGTCGTTCTTTTTGTTGGGAAAGATACACTCTTCTAAAAAAGAGTATAGACGTACCCAATGACATGTCTACCACTTCTACCGAAAATACATACACGTAGCAGGACATAGTTTGTTATTGGACTCATGACTAAGAAGAAAAGATTTGTAATATGCTTAATTCTATTTATTTCTCTGCCAAGATATGAAAAGTCAATGTCCTTATATTGTAGTCTTCTTTACTTCTTTGAGTTTTATTGATAGGCAGTTTTCGTCGCAAAGTAGTAGAACTGGAAGGAGATTGTCTAAGGCTATGACTGCCTAAGAGATTGGTACATGATATTTTATTCTTTCTATTTCTTATTCTTAAATGAAATACTCTACTCTCTTTGTTATAAGAAGTCATCCGAGAGAAGTTTGAGCCTTAGAATAATATGGAAATGGTGTTGGTTCGGGTGCTATCTAGTTTGACATACTTCGTTTTTGAAAGATCTCCTTCATTATCTCTATTAGTCTATTTTTAGAAAAGTACTTTATCACTCTTGTCATTATCATGTCTTCAATCACTAACGCCTAGATAGAGAAATTAGTCAATGTCTTGTCTGCCCCTTAGAATGAGGCATCTTCCTTAAAAAGTACACTTCTTGATCTTCCTATTTGTCAGAAACTGCTATCCTAAGAGTCAAAGGCTCTTTCTCCCCCCTTGGGGATCATATGGAAATTCAGGAACAGGTACTACACCTTACACCTAGTTTCTTCTTTTTCGTTATGTACTGACCTGTCTGTCTATTCGTTTTGTTAAAATACTTAAGCCTTGGTAAAAAAAGGCTAGAATTGGAAAATATGGAAAAGGTGGAGATGATTACCTAGTTTCTTCTTTCTTGTCATAGTTATAGTTGGCACTGTCTGTCACTTCTATTCGCGTTCTAACAGGTAGTTTCTTATAGTTAGTTAATAACCAACTAGATATTAGTGTATGTCTTAGTATTAGTTATTAGTATTCCTCTATTAGTATTAGTGTTTTTGATGTCTGAGTTGTTTGGATAATAAACAACTATAGATTACTCCTTTCTCGTCTTTCTTATTTGATTGGTCTTACCTTACTTCTTTTGCTTAATTGAGGTTCTCATATGGGAACCCTTCTTTCCTTGCCTTCTTTGTTGTGAGCCAAATACATAGACTTTTTATTAGCTTGCGTACTTATTTATTAGATTCTTTTTAGAGTTAGACATGGAACTTACACAACATTCTCTATCACCGAAAACTACTTACTACATACGTTAACTACTTTTACTATACATGATACTTACTTAACTTGTTCTCTTCTTTGTTAGTGTTAGTATACACCCGCTGCTCTGACTTATATACCTATGTTGTATACTTAAGAGTGATATACCTTGTAATATTTATAGAACTTAGACGTGAAATGGTGTACTCTTTTTAACTCCGCGCCTTCTATATTTTAAGGGGTAAGTGTATGCAATGCTCTATGTATGACAAATGATTATGTTTACATTCCAAATGATATACTTTTTTATATTTAAGAAGGAACCAACCAAAAAAGTATATGTAGTATAGGGGTTAGGGTGTAAGGTAACTAAGTGAGAGTGAGTCCTAAAAGAAACTTAATCATTTATAAGAAATGGGGATATTATATAGAAATTGCTTTACTAGAACTTGTAGAAATAATTAATACTAGAGAGTTTTATAGAGGTAAGACGAACTCTAATAAGGTGTTACATTGCTCTGTTAACTTAACACATTCTTTGTTTTATATGCGAGATCAAAACTTTTCTTAAGTATATATAATCCAATATTTTTTGTAGTAAGCACCCATTATTGTTGTGTAATAAAAAAAAATATCTATACACTTCCCTTTTTTGTTTAGTTATGAGGCGCCTTCTCTCCTTAATAAAAATACTACTTCGTTGCCTTACATGTATATTATATACCATTTCTAATTCTTAGGTACTGCAAGGTATAATGTTTTATTTTAAGGACTACACTTACTAAAAATTATCAATATAGAGCTACAATTTCATACTTAAGTCATACTCGATAGCTATAAGAATTAAGAATTGGATATGTTGTGTTCTCTCCTAAATTATATACCATATGTATGGCACTTCTAAGGTATTCTTTATTTGAATCTTACCTTGCACATAAGTTCTTGATATATGAATATGACCGAAGTTTGCCAGTGACTAAACCCTTTACCTTTATGATGATTTAATTCTACTCTTACTTAAGGAATCCGCCTTGATAACTCCAACTCCATCGATCTTTACTTTAAAGGCCTGTATAGTGTTGTCCCTTACTTTCTCACCAAATCTTTATGTTGTGCTTAGTCAATAATTTATGAGCGTGCTTTGAAAGTAAAAACTATATAATATACCCAACCTAAGTTATAGGAATACTCCAAGAATGTCTACATCAAAGTACAAGGAAGAGGTGCCTTATACCATATTCTATTATAGTCACCTTGAAAATAGAAATATGAATTCAATAAGAACTTTTACCCTGCGAGAGAACAAAGCACACATACCTTACAATAGAGACAAAAATGATAAATAAGATTACCCACTATAGGGAATATGGACAACGCCGTATTACAAAAGATGCCTTTCCTTTTTAAGATTGGTTAGATCCAATAAGGTGCTCATTAATAAGAGTTCAACATTTCAAAAATTGATACTGGAGATCATCAATATCAATAAGAACTTACTTTTCTATTCTCTTTACTCCTGTGCACTTAGCACTTATTATAGGATTACTTACCAAATAGATAAGCTATCAATTTACAGTTCACTAAAGAGAGTTGGTAGTTAACAACATATAGGATTCTTGTCTTTACTTATAGTGCAAGAATCTATTTATTACAAGTATAAATTACTAAATATGTGTTCTATCAAATAGAATATAGAGGGTGTACTTTTCATCTTTTCATCATAGAAATATTCAAGAAAGTAAGAGTACTGCCTTAGTAGAAAATAGAATAACAGGGAAGAAGGAAGTAGGGGGGCAGCTTAGTTGTATCCTTATACCATTTATTAGAGAATCATGCTAGAAATTTTGCAGTATAACTTGTAAGTAAAATAAAAATAGAATTGTGTAGGCTAGAAAGGTTTCCTCCTTTAGGGTATTATTCAGTATATAATCCTTATGTAAAGTACAACTTAAGTAGTATCTACACCTATAATAAGTGACACCTACACTATTCTAAAAAGAAGGGAGGTAAAAGATTTGAACAAATAACGCCAGATGTAATAATAATAATAGGTTTAATCATAAAGGATATTTACCATAACCAGGGGTACGTATTTCTATTATTTTAAGTATTTTGTATGTTAACGACGAAAGAAAAGTAACTCTCTATTTTATATTTTAAAAATACTCCATACTTGCTGCGGAGTATAATGTTTTTAAAGAATGTTATACAGCTCACAAGAATTTTTTTTGGCACTTACCCCTAGAAGAACTACATTAAGAAGCTATAGAATTTGAGAAAACAGCTAACACATGAACTCCTTGTTTTGTTTAGCATATATAATTTATAGTACCCCTCCAAGATAAATAACACCACATATATTAAAGCTATAGAATCTATACCTTTTGCTTTAATTCCTACTAGAACTTTTATCCCAACGCATAGTATCTCAAGTAATCAATCCAATCCCACCAAAGTATATACTAGGAAATATAGATTCGTTAGGAAATTTACTTAAAATCACTACGAGTCCATTAGATCAATACATACTTAGTTAGCAACAGTACTATATTTTTAGATAGGTTAGCGGCCCTGGTAATCCCCAACAATGATGAGGGAAAGGTAGTAGATTTATATAGGGTTCTTTAGTACTTAATCATTTCTATCGTAATTAATCAATTCTAAGTAAGTGTAGGAGCAAAGGAAATATAGTGAACTAAGAGCTAAGGGATGTTATCAAGGTGTATTTTTGTTGTACTTTATAGGTTGTCCTAAACTTGTTACGTATGCTTTGGTATATAACTTTTGGTATATAATATAGATCTAAGAGAAAAGACAGGGCATAAA
Source organism: Plantago major (assembly GCA_026545765.1). Taxonomy (NCBI): domain Eukaryota; kingdom Viridiplantae; phylum Streptophyta; class Magnoliopsida; order Lamiales; family Plantaginaceae; genus Plantago; species Plantago major. The sequence continues at coordinate 192,972 of JAIFAC010000054.1, forward strand.
ACTATTTAAGCTATAAGGAAATAGATATTCTATCATGTAAAGCAACATATGTATTCAACACTATGAATGGAACTAACATAGTACTACAAAAAAAGTATTGTAACAAGAACACAACCTTATATCCCGAGAGATACGCCAATACCTCTTATTTTTAATTAGAAGAAAAGCTAGAACATGCCTTAACTAAGTCTACTCCAAAATAAAATAATATGTGTACTAAGAATGAATAACCTAGAACCAAGGTACCTACTAAGAACTTACCTATATTCCCTTATGTTACAATGCTAATTAAATAAAGAGTTATACCTATAATATAAGAAGAGTGCTTTTATTACTAGATATTACTAGATAAAATAAAAACTATTCAGTATGGGCTAAGAACAACATATTATAAGAGTTAGTTAGTAACCTGGGATATAGAAAGACAACATAGAACACTTAGAAAATTCCTTCCAATTACAAGTAGACGCACATATAAACCAAAAAAAATGACCTTATTCTTTAACAACATGGGCTTTGGTGGGTACTATAGAGGAAAGTGACATTATTACAAGCAATCCATTCATGAAAGGGAAGAGTCATTAGTATGGGAAAAACTATAGGGATAAGTAAATTAGTGTAAGTAGCTTATATACCTGACATACTATAAGATTAATTAAACTAGAGATATAGGATGTTATAAAATATAGGTTTGTATATTGTGAAATGAAACAAAGTAGGCTATTATATATAATACTCCCTTATTACTAGAGTTTTCTAAGAATGTATATTGGTAAGTACACTTAATAGAGCATTAGCGAGAAGAACTAGAATTTAAGAATGACTCCTTTAGCCCTTGATATTATTTTTACATGAAATGAATGAGTGCTTCCTATAGTTTTATGAGCATAGCACAGTACACAACCCTATTTATTATATATATAATATAGTATAATATTTAGAGCATTCCCTACTATAATAGAATGAGTAAGTCAACTCCTATATGTATTGAACTCTTACTTGGATACCCTAAGTACCTTGCACCTTTCCTTCTTAGTTAGGATCTTACCTTATGTTATATAATACTTGTTAGGGGAAATTACTTTTCTTTTTTATTAGATTTCGCTTGTACTGATGATTCTATAATGGTCTTAGACTTGCTTTCTTAGATAGAGTATTACAGTAAATATCTTAAAAGAGATGTATTTGGTATGGTAAGCGTTCTAATCCTTGTATTTGGATTATTAGTTCTTTACATTGTTATACTTGACTTATCTTAAGCTATGTAACAACTATCCTTAAATAAAAGTAGATGTCATAGTTGTTCTCGTGTTCATGCCCATTTTTATATAGTATTCCCAAACATGTCTTTAAAGGAAAAAGATTTTATGATAGATACATTCTGTCAAGTGCTAGAAAGAAAGAAAGAGGGCGTATACTTCCCTACGACACGACAAGGATTTCATAATAAGTATAATTCAGGGTGCTTTTCAATATTGGTATTAAATCTCGCACATATTACCCTAAAGCAGTAACTAAGCATGTAGAGGTAACTTGGGCCATATAGAGGATTAGGTAGAACATCTCATAACCCCATTCTAGTCATTTTCTATAATTAAGTAATTTAAAAGAAAAGCCATTAAGTGGTGAGTACATACATATGGTTGTTGGCTTAAATTATTAAATTATAAGAAAAGATGTCTCACAAAATATACTCATGTTCACCTTAGAAGAATCCTAACTAATAAGTAAGGTGCGTGGTTTACGAAGACAAGGAAGTTTGTGAAGCCCAATAAAATATGCAAGTGATTAAGACACAAGGGTTGTTGGTGAAAGATCCCTTACTATATTCAAATAGAGGTTGACTTAGCTGTAAGAGTTTGAAATTACTACAAAGAAAGGACTACATGATTTGTTTATATAAAGATACACCTCTCATTAATATACAAGAATAGCGAATACCCAGAGAACATGTCTTAGTATTAAACATAAGTAGTTAGTCTATTACAACAGTATTACTAAGCAGTCTTCCTAAGAGTCTGTCTTCCAAACAAAATGAAAGTGTAGGTCGAGGGTTAAAGGACTTCATTTTTACGATTACTATTCCCTAGTATAGGCATTATCACATAACTATTTTCCATACACCAATTTCTATTAAGTTAAAGTATTTCCAGGCTCGTCTTATTTTTCATTATAGAGTTCTACGAGATTTCCTCGTTATGTTAAATTAAATCCTTGTTGTGCTTTAAAGTATGAGTTGTTCATAAGTGTATCCAACCAAGAAGATAAAAAAATAAAACAGAGTGTGCGAAGCGAGTGGAAGAGCCCTAAATTGTCATTAATACTCAATTAAAATACTCAATTAAATGTAGTGTAGGTCTAGCTTAAGATTAAATAAAAATATTACATTATTTGACATACAAAGCTATAGAACCTTTAGGTTGTGGAGATAAGAGGATTGGTCTTACAAAATAAAATAAAAACAAGGTAGAGTTCCTTAATAGAGTTCAGAATTAGAGGTGATTGTTTCTTCAAGTAAAATAAATAAATAAACAGTTTGCTTTATTAAATAACATTATTAAATAACAAAGGAAGACCCAGGAGAAGAAAAAGTATCTTACAGCCAACTTTTCGTCAGGACCTCACAAGAGGAAATTTTTATGTCATATTTTTAGGCGATCTTTCTGGTGTATCATGTATCTAGTTTATAAATCTCTCTGCCTAATAACTAATAACTATATTGTTTAGGAAAGAATGTATATACATATTATAGAAGAGAGCACACTATATAAATAAGAGTTGTGTTAAATAATAAAGGTTATCAAGAATAAGAATAGGACTAAGAGGAACAAGTTATAAGGTAAGTATGCATGAAAGATATCTTAGGGACAACAGCTCATTATAGGAAGAATTTATTAAGTAAGCTTTACTCTTTGTATACTTTTTGAAAATACTATATATATTAGCTATTAGCTAGAAGACACGACATGGTTCACTCATTACTTAATAGGGGTAGAAGTCACTAATCGCGTACTCTGTATGTATTTCATAAATCAAAGTCATAATACAAGATCTAACAAGGCATAATAAGATGGGTTACTTTTAACTTAAGCAAAATGTGTGTTTAGTATTTCTCACGTATAGATTGTTCATAAAAATAAGAAGAGAAAAAAAGGAAAAAATTCACTATGTATACGCTAGGCATGGATCTATAAATTCATTACTTAGAAGATATAGAAGAGACGGGAGATAATATAACAACTTATCATAGGCTTCTTGTATTTTATAATGGACTCCCCGGATTTACTTTTCAATAGTATGCATTTCATGTTAAATAGAGTATTCCCTAAATTAAATATAGAATGCCAAATTGTGTAGAATTATATATAATAGGTTCTAATAGAGAGCCTTAAGAATCCTAACCAACTTATAAACGAGCATAATAATTTAGTACTTTTTCGCCTACATCACTTTCCATATTTTTATAAGGCTGCAGAACCATCATACTTGTATATGTCTCTACCTAATTATGAGCTATAACTTAAATTAGATAATACTCCTGTTCCTTCCTTCCTTCTTGTTATACTAGCTTTATCCCTTAGACTATATATAGTTAACACATACAAACACAAGTAAGCATAAAGACATACGTCTAATTAATATTTAATTATAAGTCATATAAGTTAGAAAATACCTAAGACTTCCTAGAGATATTATTAGAGTAGAGATAATAAGGCGTGCGTAGGTATAGTTCTCTATCTATATTGGTGTTCTTCTCTTATTTTTCATATATCTCATAGTATAGAAAGAAGGGACTGTTGCCTTTTCCTAGTATATAATTATTAAGTTACCTACCTCTTTTTAAACATAGCAGCACGCTTCGGGTGTATATCATTTACAAGTCCTACCAAGCCGAGTGAGTGATAGTATCTTTTATAGAGTATCTACCTTATACGCGAGTTCTTCCCTATATACGTAATTTTCCTTTAAGAATCTTTCCTCAATACAATAATGGAGTATACTAAATGTGTTAACAACTTTCCCTTCACCAATCTTTTGTTTTGGCTCAACTAGAAATGTTACCTAATAAGGAGTGCACCAAGTATAATAGGAGATAGAATCTAATTAAGAATATAGAATGGGAAGCCTATAATTTATGCATGTACAATCTTGTTATAATAAATATAATAAAGCTAAGTTAGAATAGAAGAAGTTATGTTATAATTGTCTATGTAAGAAATAGAGATAAATAAGGTTACTCCTTAGTAAAATAGGTGTTTTGGGTTAATAACAAAAGGTATTCCTCACTGAGCGTATACTTAAATAGAAATATGGCATAACCAAGATAAAGAAAGCATACCCATCTTTCAATCTACCTCTAGTGAAGTATAAAATTCTATATAATAAGAAGTCCATCACAAATTTTATTTTTAGCTTAAAGAACTCGATCATGTACTTGGGTAACTTCTTACAACAAAAAAGATCTCTACAAGGGTATTCGTAGGAATAGGGTATCTAGCTTATAGTACATTTAGATATAGGTAAGAATGAACATAGTAAACGTATAAGTATCAAATAAATATCCCTTTAGAAGTTACGACTTAAATTAAGTTAAATCATAATATTCTATAGTGTTCTCTCCCTCAAATAACAGTTACCCTTTATTTGTTTAGACTTTACTAAGATATTTAAAGTGATCCTACCTTTTTAAGGGGTTTTCTTATGTACCTTGTAGTCTTAGAGAGGAGTTTACCTTGTGTTATAGCGCAAAATAGGTTGTTGTTATACTAAGTGCACGTCCCTATACTATGAAATAAAATGTAGAGATTAGTTAAAGGAAAACAATCTGATTTAGTAGTTTATTATATTAGTTTAGTAAGGTATCTTTGTTAGTTAAGTATATGCTTTTATTTTTGTTATGTAACTAGATATATTATAATAAGCGTGTCTGGGGTATCTTATATTCATTGTTTATAAGGTGTTATTTCCCGGAAAACTCTATTTTACCTTATCAGTTTCATGTCCTATTTCTTTTTGTTGCCCGTACATTTTAACTTTATCTTCTATCACATTTCTTAGAACTTACCATTTATAGAATATACCTTCCATATTTGTGGAATACTACCCCTCGTTACGCTTTTACTTAGACAAGAAGTTAAGTTAGGCGAGAAAAAATAGAATTTTTAAAATAAATCCTTATGACTGAAGTACACAATACTATATAAAAAAATATATCTCTAAGAATCCTCTTTCAATATTAAAGAAGTTTTTTTTACACTGATACACAAGTTTACGTTATAAGATTCATATTTGTTTATTATTATGGTTGTTTTTCAACTAGGGGAGAGCTAGAAAGAAATCCAACTTATAGGGAAGTGTTGCACTAAAGAAATACTTATAAAATAATAGATACGCGAAAATAGAAAACTAAGAGTGACAAGTATAAGCTTATATATTTCTATATTAATGAGAAGTGAACCAAAACATAAATAGGACATTAATTTATCCAAGTACTATTTTTTTTATTATAATTTGGAAGAAAAGAGAATATTCTATAAAGCGAAGATGGATGTTACAACAAATATACTCCTAAGAGAAAAAGAAGAGGTATTGCGCCAACCTAAAATGAGTATTTCCCGAAACTGGGCTGTTCTATCCAAGCTAAAGTAACTCCATGCACTTTTATTTGTGATTTGTTTCTACAATGTTATATAATTCCATATTTTACGTGTATACCTGACTTAAGTTAGAATATTTATTTCTATTTTCTTTAAGAGGGCAATGCTACAAAAATTTCGTGGTTATTACAAGCCATTTTTTATTTATTTGCTCAAATATATTAAGATTTATCTACTAAATAAATACTTTATTACAGGATGTTATTATAGTCACATTTAATAATTGTGGTCGGTCTAATTATTAGGACCTTTTTTGGTTTTAGGCATAGAACTAGAAACGTGGTATAGTATAAAATAAGGGATAAACAAAGATAGGAACACGGTACTCATTAGTATATATTTTATATATAATAAATGCACTTAGGAGTTATAGTACGCAATTCTCGCTATTTGTATTTAGTTTCTATTAGTCTTTTACTCTTATTGTATATTTTCCATGCTATGCAGTAATAATCCTTTCTTATCTTAGTCCACCAGAATGCCTTATAGAATATTTCTTGGCTTATGTAGTTGGTATCTCTTACCCTTTAAACTTTATCCTTTCTTTCTATATTTGTTTAAAGCTGTGTAGTATCATATACTTATGAAATTTCTATGACTAAAAATGAACTTTGGTATATGTGGTAATTCTCTAATAAAGAAGATATAAAAATAAATGAACAAGTTACTGTATGTACGTTCCATAAGGAAAGTAGTACTAAGCTCTCTAAAATATTTGGATATTCTAATAAATGAAAGGGAAAGGAAAAGACCTGGTATCATAGTATAGTAGGTTTCTTATTAGGTTGTATAAAAATTGATTTCTTGCTTAGAATTTATAGATGGATTAAATAGTATAGAAAAGACAGAGTATTAATAAAACCAAAATCTAGTATATAAATTAGATTCTTTATAAGAGGTTTAAAGTACGTAGCTTATATTCTAGACAATACAAATTAAGGGTATAATCCAAGTATATGCAAATTTAGAAGAAAAAGAAAGATATACCTTATACTATAAACTATTAAATGTTAACAACATAGGCTCCAATTAAACACACGATTATTCGCGTATAAATATATATGAAAAGGTGTCAAAGCATTACCCCATTATAGATTTCTCATTTATCCCCAAAATGACTGGTTTTGTAAGTTATAAAGCCTATAAAGAAGGAGTACAATATACCTACCAAGAAGAAATGAATAGGAATTAACCATAGAGAAATATGAGTATTTGCTGTAACAACACTTCTTATAGCTATTATAAGTATACATGTATACTTGGAAAACTGTATTAGAAATCATCCACTACTTACCTTGTTATTTTAAATCCTAACCTCTTAAACTTTGTAACATGTTAGCTTGGGGAAATAATATAATAAAATAGGAACAGTATCATGTATGTCTTAGTGTAGTACAAGGCTTAGGTTTATTTAAATGCTAGTTTTAAGTATCTATCTTTACAACCAAGAATTTAGTAGATCTCCATAAGTATTAATTGTTATTCTAGCTACCTAACACAATCAATATAGAAAAGATCCCTCTGCACCAAAACTAAACTATATGCATACCAACAAAAGTAGTTCTTCATTACCTTTCATATTTGATGTACTCATCTCTATGATTAACAAACAATACTCTCGTCCTTTATTTTCTTTACCCAGAAAGAGACTTAGCAATTTTGCCTCTCCTACATTACGTTTAGCGAACTCTATTTTAATCTAGATTTTATAGTATACTTTTATTTCTTATAGTACGCGGTTAACAAATATCTAGTAAATACATAGGAGTAAATTTCTAATACAAATCCAAGGAAATATTCTTACCCGATATATTATTTATATACTTGTGTAGTCTGTGTACTACGTAAAAAGTGAAATAGTACTTAAATAAGATTTTGTAATAATAAAACCACAAAGAGCCCATATATTAAGAAATTATTAAAGCCATTAAGAGGCTTAACTCGAAATTAGGGAACCTATCAGTTACTTTGTTTTATAAAATACTGTTTTAGTTGTTTGTACTCCGGAACTCAATCGAGTATAAGATCTAAATGATAAGGAAGCTACCTCCCGTCTCTGTCTCCATACTTTCAGCCTCGGGTTTTATTCGCGCAAATAAGATACACTAGAAAATCCTATTCCAGAATTAGGAAGAAGATAATAGGGCCTCTTTCTTTATTTAATTATTAGAATACAAGAATTGTATTGTTTTGCTAAGCCTTTGCTTGGATTTCTTTATTGTCGGACCTCTAAATCACGTATAAGGTCTTTCTCTTTGTGGATGTTTTGTATGGCATTTGTTCGTTATTTAAACTTTATTTATAAGGTCTTTTCTTCTTAGTTGTTTCTTGCCGAACTCGTTTTATTCCCTATCCTTTATTCAATCACCAAACAAAGAATTAGATTGACAACAAAATAAGAAGTGCTCTTATGCTTGACTTCCGTATCAGACCGAGTTGGATTTCGGTGGAAGTAAGATTTTGTTTATAGTAGCGTGTATTCTGTAAGAGATAACTGAGCTGTGTGGTAACCCAATACATACTCACTGCCCAGACCATTTAAAGTTACTTAATTTTTCATTTGATTACTAGGTTGTGAATGATTCGAAAGTAGCCTTTTGTTAGTACTACGATTATCCTTTTACACTTCTACTATAAATCTGCTAATACTGGAAATATGCTTGCTAAAGTAAAGGTCGGAACGTGAACTGTTTCATATTTTCTCTCTCGCCTTTGGATTGGTAAGAAATATAAGTGTACTTCTTTGCCCTGGACTTTCCTCTTTATAGGGCTCTTTACTATATTGATTTTTTGTAAACAAATTCATTCTTAGGACAAAGCTTTCCTTTTATTTCATTTCGTAAATAAACAAGCGACCCTGGTATACTGTGTCATCTAGAGAATCACTACACAGTCGAGTTTTCCTGTGAATTGTTCTGTCTCTCCATCTGAGAGGATTATTCTGCCTGCACGAAATTCAAAAATCACGGATAAGGGTACAACGAGGGGAGGAAATACTTTATTCTTCATTTTGTTGGTAACAATCCAATACCTAAGCAAGTCACTTATCTCTTACATACCACCTCGAGCTCTGTAGTAAAAGAAGAAAGGACTCTTACTCTTTAATTGTCAAAGTTTAGTTTGTGTACTTTGTCAAGATAATGTATCTTGTATGAGTCTCCCAAGATTAACTAATGTGTTTGTAGGTTCCGCCCTATTCCATTCTTTCCTTATTGATGGATTAATTAAGGATTTAAGAATTTATAGAACTCTATGAATCATTGAAATTAAGTATATAAATCCTCGGCAAGAGCAAAGGACCAATCAAAGGAAGAGGCAAGGTTTTAAATGACTCCATATACCAAAGTCAGTCCATTTACTTTGCTTGGCTTGAAGGCTGAACATTAAGGTGGTAGTTAGTATACTTCTGGTTGGATTGATTCAATAATTGGAATTCTACTACCTACGAATAATATGGAGCATTAAATTAAGTCAATACAATACAAAAGAGAATAGGAAGGAAACGGTTTGACAAGTAAGAATAACATTAAACTGAAGTCAAAATATTCAGCGCAAGGGATGCATGCAGTTGGCAGCGATAATCAAAAGAAATTGAAGAAGGTGAACAAGAAACAAATAAATGTAATAACTTGTTATGTCTATGTCAACAACCAGGAAGACTTTATTAGGAGGCCTTTTTATTAACTTATGTTATTAACTTAGATAAGGATCTTTTCTTTTAACTACTAATGAGTTAATTCACTCAACCCAAGAAAACTACTTACATACACCTAACCATATGTGTCCAAAAAAGGTAGACCTAATCAATCGCTCATCCAAAAACTTTGACTTCGGGATTCGTCCTGCAACCTCCCACTACCGATTTCACTTTGATCATGCTGAGTAGAATATATTAGATAAGATATAATAAGCCCGCTATTTATTATTATTATTCCTTAAACTATTCCAATGCTATCAACAACAGATACAATATAGATATTGAATACTATACTAACTTATTAAACGAAGAAGTCATCAAAAAGTGCTTTAGTATATAAGTATAAAACTCTTTACAAAAGTACACTTCCTTAGAAAATGGTACAAAGCTGTAGTTGGAGAGTAGTCAGCTTCATTCGTTTTTTCATAATATACTAGGTGCAGAAGAGTATCTACTATGCTATCATATACCGTAATACAAATAAAATACTGAGTCAAAAAGAACGAACAGGGTTCACCCTAAATTATAGAAGAATTACTACAACTTAATAATTGATTATTTGGGCTACTTAGATATAGATAGAATCATTTGCTTTAGTCTTTTTTAAGTCTCCTAACCTAAGAATGCAACTTAGTGTTGTTCGTTATCGATATCTTATTTTTGCAGGGCTTTTTCTTATCTACAATCTATATTCTTTTCAGAGTCTATACTTAATACCCGCCTCTCTATCTGTCTGTTTGTTATATCATTCTATTTCCTTTGGCAGATCTCTTTTTCTCTTTCTTTCTTTTTTAATTTAACGCGATACTTAATTAATTAATTAATTAGGGATTTTTGTTTTGGGTGTGACGTCGTTTTTGAATAATTAAGGTTTAGAACAATTTATAACAGGACTTCCTTCGTTACTGTTTGTTTTTACTAGATCATATATCCTTTGTTATCCACCGAGTACACTTACCACTTTATTGAGAACTAAGGAATATGAAGGAATCTTCCTAAGCTACCAAGAGAAAAAACATCGTCTTGTTAGTAATCTTGTATTTTTTTAGATTCATAGAAAGTCAAGAGTCACGGACAGTGGGTAGTCATAAGTTAGAAGATTTTAATATCAAATCATTTCCTAGCTTCTTATCATTATCAATTGTGCTCTTTCCTTCCAAGGAAACAAACCTACAATCTACTAATTTAATTTATGAGTATACCCCGTAAATGTATTAAAAAGTGGGAAATAGAATAAAATAACTTCAGCAATTACGTGGATAAAGCGGGAGAGATAAGAGACCATTCCTAAAATTCATTTTACATACAGAAAGTACTAATATGTTTGTGTTTATGCTCTGAAAGCATGTGGAAGGTTACAGTAAAGTGAAAGCAAAGCAACCAAGAAAGACCTAGAACTAAGTAAGGATAGACCTGTGCCGGTAGTTTCTAACTCTGAATTGCAAGACTAAATTCTTTCTACATCCTACATAATAGAATGACTTATAATACAACTATAATACTTAATACCTAATAAAACTAAGTTTTAGAGCTAATGTGTACTTAAATCTTTAATCTTTATCCCTAAGAAACCTTCTTTTTTGGCTTTATCCAACAACAAAAAAGTAGAATAAATAGAAAAGAACATCTTTATTACCTATCTTCCAGTCGACAGCTAACCTATACTAGCTCTTTCTAGGGTGTGGAATATATGCCTATACATTTTATAACTTCCTCTATATTGGTGTGTACTTCAAAATATTTTATCTTGGGCATTCTTATCTAACACTAGTATAATATAGACATGCTTCCTATCATGGGTTTTGGTATATCCTTACTAACTCCTTCTTTATTTATATTTAGACGTTTACAAATAGAACTTATAATTAAGGGGACATATACATCCAATTCTTCTTTACTAACACGAAACTAACACGAATGAGTTTTTTCCTATATTTTCATACTATGTGCTATTATACAAAACTACACATACCTTATTATCCGCTCTAGTTACTTTCTAATTTATATCTATAATTTATATCAACGTTATATCAACGAGTGAAGAAATATACTAGGCAATAAATATCCTATATTCTATACTATCTATATTTAGTTAGCTTCTTATAACAACTTCTTTATCTATACACTGCTATATATAGTACTACAAAGACATAGGTAAGACTCGTACTTAATTAAAGATGTATGGCAAAATGTAAGAGATTAAAGATAAATTAATTCACAAGGGATAACAACTTAGTCCTATTAAGAAGTCTGTACTACCTAGAAAAATCTTTACCTTATATATTACTTATATATTATATATTATATATATATAATATATATGAAATGACAGGAGAAATACTATAATACCTAATTACTCTTTTATAATTTGTTTATTGGTATATTTAGAACTAAGTACATGTTTAGGTAATCACTATAAAGGGTTTTGCTTCTGTAACTAGTTAAATTTGTATGTACAAAAAGCCGCAACCCACAATACATCTACGATAAACGAAGTAATGGGGTAAATATTCCATACGTAATGAGTACATAACTCTTATTATAGTATAGGTGCCAACTACGTATTTAACCGAAGTCCCCTTCTTTTTATAGGGTGTATTCTTATCTCTCTTTTACGCAATGTTGCCAGCTCTTCCCTTTATGAATCATTCAAGATTTAGGTTGCACTCCTTAATTAAGACTCTTGACTTAAACAAATTTATGTGGCAGGCGCTCTTCCTCTTGCCTGGGCTTAATAACTTTTCTTTCGTGTACCTCGAAGTCTTAGTTGTGTACTACACCTTATAGTATTTTCGAGAGCAGCACTACTATGCTTAGATATTATAGAACAATGCCTTAGATCTCCCCCCTCTCCCTTACATGATTTGCGAGTTTATAGCTTTTTATAGAAGACTTGGTATACGTGTTTAGAAATCCTATACTTTATAGTTATATACCACCTGCACCTTTACTTAGAGGCCATAGAGTATAAATTCTCTTTCTACAGAGTACACTTTCCCTTCTACTTTATTTTTAACAAGCTAGCCTTTGTGCTTGTATACTGTGTATTGTATTGTTCTGCAGTTATCTGACTTTCTTTCATATATTCTCATAGTGTTTTTTATTTGATACAGTATACTTGTAGGTTAATTAGGTTATAATGTAGAACTAAAAATGAATTAAATTAAGATGTTCACCAATAGAAGAAATAGAAAGGATATAAAATAAAAGATAAGGAGGGAATATAGCATACAACTTACACTATTTTCTCTTGTAGAAATATAAGATAGCCCAGACACGCTTAGGTCAGTTAGAATAGCATATAAAGAAAGGAATACTCGGAATAATTATAGTATAAAGGGGGTAACTCTGCTAAATTTAGGTAATTCTCATAACACGAAACATCTAAGACAATATATGTATAAACGTAACAAGCACCACTAACTAAATATTCTAAAAGTTCCAAACCTCCCTTTCTTATAGGACCTACCCTTACATTTCTCTTTACACCTATTAAATTACACCTATTAAACGAATTAGTACAAAGTATGATGACTCATAATCTCCCTTCTTAAGGCAGCCCTCTATTCCTATGAGGTTCTATATACTAGCTTGTAACTACAGGTTCTTCCTACACTAGATGTTATTCTTTAGGCTACCGAAATGAAAAGAGGTATGACTCTAGTCCCCTACTATAAAACACTACTAGGTACATAAGATAGCTTCTATACTTTTGTCTCTAAGTTATGTACGCACTCAATAGAAATGATAAGGTGTTGTAACTGCGAAATACGATTAATGGAATAATGGAAGTATAAAGGATAGAGCTCAATCAATAAGCAGTCAAATATTTGTATACAATGTTAGTTTATCTTATTATAATGAAACTATGGGGGAAGTTCTTAGTGTTTTGTTATATGTAGTTTAATTAGTTAAAACTGAAGTGTACTTGTTATATCTTTATATGCATTTGTTGTAGTCATATAGATAATTGCCCTGAATATTTATGTACTCATGTGAAATATGAAAATAATTGGTTAGGTAAAGAAACTTTAGTGAAATATAATATAGGTCTTTACTAGCTGGGGTATGGTCTAATCCTGGTTATAGGTATCCTTGTTTTATGAATGAAGTCTTCTTTCACCTTCTTACACTTTTGGATATTTACTTATTACTATTTAACTTATTTTGTATTATGACTACCGCGATTACTAGATAGGAAGGGTATTATAAACTGTGCACTAAGATCAAAAGAGGTTTACCCAAGATAAAGGTAAGCGTTCTTAGTAAATCGAAATTACCGCAATTCAGAGCAAGCAATTCTCTTCTTAGAGGGTTCTATTAATATTTGTATGCAAGTAAAAAATAGAACGTGTCTTGTATGGTTATCCAGAAATAGTAGTGTAAGATCGTGTTCTAACTCAATATTGTATAGAGTCCAGTTCATAAAGTAAGACAAGCTAATTAAGCCTGAAGAAGGAACATTTTTTGTATAGATCTTAACATAGACACTAAGTATACTCCTTATAAGTTCACACCAACAATACTAGATAGAGTAGCCCTAAGTACTAAAAAGAAATATTCCTATATCCCTTACATTTCTCTTTCATATACATTTTTCCTTATATAGACATGAAGATCTATGGTATGCGAAAACCTTGGTTTATAAGCATAGATCTACAAGCTTAAATACACACAAATACCAAATATTATAGAGTTATAACCCATAGTTGCAAGGAAAGGGCTCTATATGGAGAAAGCAGGAAGCATGGAGAATATGAACACAAGACTAAGATTTTCTAAGAAGAAGAAGAAGAAGTCATGTCACGTTATCGTTATTAAGTAGGGAAAGAACTGGGATAATGTTAGGATAGGTTACTTGTATCTTACTTGTGCTATATAATATGTTTTCCTAGTAAATATCTTCTTGCTTGTTATGTACAGGCTTTCTTTATACCATATATCTCTTACCTCTTTCTAGTTGTGATCTCTATACCTTTAACAATTACCTATACTGCCAACACTAAATAACTTTTATACTTTCTTAACTATAATCAAACCCTTGCATAAAGAACCTAGGAGTTAAGGAGTTAATTAAGTATAAAGTATAGCTGCCTAAGAATAGCTAAGAATAGTAGATAGCTCCCCCATGCTTGCAATATAAATAGAAACACAATAAATTAGTCTAAGGTAAAAAAGTGTCCTTTATGAGTGAGTCCGTTACTAATAAATAAAATGAATAGGGTGGGGTTATAACCCCCTACAGTATACAAATTAGAAGCATAGGATCATAACAGTCCAGGAGGAATTGGATAAAGGAAACAAAGATCTCATTAAATAGTATTTGGTAAAGATGTACAAAAATAGACTATTGATAGTTAAGGTATAAAGGAGGGAAGCATTCAATAGTATAGTTCATGTTAGAAGCATCTCATCCATTTTCTAAGTAGTGAGATCGGAGAGAGCTAGAATGAAGACAAAGTTACACGGCATATTATATATATAAAAGTAGTACACTTATAGACTTATAGAAATATTCTAAAATTAGAAGGAGAGTACCTTATACTGAGTTAAGAGACAACAAGCCACTGTTTCCTTATAAATATTCCACAATCCTATATTTAGAATCCTATAAGACCCTTCCTTTGTGCGCCTACCTATACGTTATATACACTTTCTCCACTCTACCCTATAATAAATAGTGCTTTTTGCTTTCTCAATTTAATGAATAGTATGTCTATGAAGTACTCTAAGCTTCAATTTAATTAAGGAATAAAAAGAGAGATAAGAAATCCATGCCTAGAAAAAGAAAGATGGAAGAATGTGAGGAACAATATAGTACATGATTTAATACGTACACCTATAATGTGGACAGATACAAAGACTAAAAATCTATTAGAAGTAGCAATGTACATGGAATAGAAACAAAACCCAGTAGTAGGGTATAGTTAGGTAACACAAGTATAGATTTATTACCCTCATTCCATAGTAGATCTTTCTTATTTTATATAGATGCAATAAGTTTTCTTTTATGTAACGCATGATGTTCTCTAGCTATACCAGTCAGTGTATTCAGTATATACCTAATTATATGTATTTATTTCTCTGTGTTAATTTATTTACTCTTTTGATGATGTCTTAGCCAACCTTCCCTAATATTTAGAAAGCCTATAAAGAGTTGAATACTAATAAAGATCTCCCAAAGTTCTATAAATGCAAGGTTGTCTTACTTAATTCTATGTCTTTAAAATACTAGAAAGGGTTTGTGTTCTTACTAAATATCACTATATTACCAGAGAAGACAAGAAGGGAAGATATTATGGTATCGCAGAGAATATACATTACTAGGATTACTAGGAGTTGATTCACAATTATAATTATAGAAGGACAATGTAGAAGGATATTAGAGGAGAGCACTTACTTGTTATTTCCCAACTCTATTCTCTTGGTAAAACAATGCTTTTATAACATAGACCCTACTGTACTAACTAAGTATTACAGCGTTTTAACCCTTATACCCTTATACTGTAGAACTTTACTTGTGGATGACTTACAATGATCTATGATAACTCTGCTTCCCCATGTACTAAATTATTATTAAGAAATACCCTATGATATAAGAGAGTAATATAAGAATATATAACCTAAGTAAATGAAGAGTGTACTTAGAGTAATGACTTCTATTTTGTAGGTAATTATGAAGATCTTATATTTGGTTATGTGGGTTACTTTGGGAATGGTGTAAGTGTTATACTATTCTACTATGAATGATTCTACTATGAATGGATGGCGGTACTAGTATTAGTATAATGCAGCTACTACTAGGATGGCTTATATCTGACATGGTTTGATAGAGAACTTAGACTAGATAGAATACACCATTATAAACACGTCTAGGCAAATGTACATTGAGCTCAAAGAGTAGAGGCTATATTTTATATATACAATACTAGGGAACATAATGATAGGATATATTATATACATAACTTTACTAGTGCACATAAAGAGTGAGGAAGACCAAAACATATAGATAAGGATAGAAATAATGGTATCCTGTTTCTAAGGTAAAGATAAATAGTGGGTAGATATAAATTTAAGTAATACTTGTACTATATGTACTATAATTGGGTCTTTCCTGAAAATCTCTATCTCTAAATATACGCTCATATAAGATAGGTTTCTGAGAATGTTTATAGTTAAATCGGCAATGAATAGTTATTTATTTGTGAATGATGAATTGAAGAAAGCAAGGTCAGGTGCAATCATAACTCTTGTTTTGTTCGGTTGTCTTTTGTTGTGTTTGATCATCATAATGCTTATGTATAGAGTGCCATTTGTTAGTCCAATAATAAAGTCGTAGTGATTTCTCTCCATTTGTAATTCCAATTATCTTATATCTTTATTTGATTTTGGCTAATCCCACACAATCACCCTAAATTTCCATTTCTCTATTTCACTGATTATATAATATTCTATACTCATTCATAATTTGTTTTTTTGTGACATTTTGTTAACCACGTTTCTGTCTTATAGCACACTAAATTACTACGAATGTTTGCAGATCTAATGAACACACACACACGCTTCGGTTTCAGGTTTCTGTAGAGAAAGAGTCATATGGATATTCGTACATGAATGCCGCAGACGTCATAAATTCCAAATAATAACCCAACAAGGATTTAATAAAGAACTTTAAAATGGTTATGAAAACAAGATTCTGTGCTCCTCCAATTATATAAAGTATAAAGGTACTTTTATTTTTATTTAAGAAATCTCTATTCAAATATGTTATGTATGGTAGAAAGAATTACTAAAGCAACAAAGTACGCTCACATCACGTATCAGAACGTTTTTCCAAACACAGACCTAGAAAGACGCTCTTAGATGATATAAACAATTCCAGTACGTTAATTCAACTTGCCTCACAACAACAAATAATAAAAAATCAAAACGAAACAACCACTGATACTTCTATCTTAACTATAACCCGGCACTATGTGTAAAGTGGATAGCAAAGAATAATATTTACCCTCTTCAGTATTTTTTAATTGTTTCCTTACTGATTTTTACTTAGTGGATGCTGAATTGAACTAGCGCAAAGCTCTCTTTATTACTTCGTATTATGTCAAAAGTAAAAAGTTGTTTTTCTCGATAAAACAAACAAAACTAAACTCTAAAATTGTCGCTCTTAGCTAAGAATGAATATTACTCTCCTCCCTTTCTTTTTACTATCTACTAGAGTTCTCTCAGGACAGCATAAATACAAATAAGGTATAAGATAAGTTCAACATAAATTTAATCGGCATTGCAGGTGGAAAGGATAGGGGATAAAAGGCACCAATGGAAGAGACTTCACTTGTTTGTGATATAGGCAATCCCTAGGACAATATAAACAACTCGTATCTAACTAAAAGTACTAAAGCATCTATACTATTTGCTACCGTACTTTAATACAGATCTTCCTTTCTAGCAGATTGTTGATGAAGGAATATTAATGAAAATGAAGAAAGGACAACTACTATACGACACCATTATATTCTGTTATATCCTGTAAGTCAACAGATAGCAATTCCTTAGTCTTAGTGGTTTAAGTTTAAGCAACCTCCAAAATTTCTATATTTAATTAAGACTAGACAGTAATCTCTTAATTCGAGGTTTAGCTTCCTACTCGAAAAATTCCTTCTACTTCTTTTCTATAGTGGCAGGAGCAATAAACCTTTATAAGCGTTTCCTAAACCAATTTATTTCATTTTAATCTTTATTTAATACAATCAGCGAACTAAATGGACTAGTGATTGGTCATCTTTGGACTAAGAATTGTGTATAGTGCATGCTTAAGTTTCTTACCAGCCTTTAGTGCTGGTAGCTACCAAGCATGATACAATATATTTACGTATGTGTACACGATCTTATCTTCAAAGGTGTAGAGAAATGTTTAGAATAATGATATATTTAGAAAAATATGCTACCGGATTTCTTTTAATAAATTTGATATACCAACAAGTGCTTTTCCTTTTCAGATGATTTAGATCACGAGTTAAGTTCAGGTTTCTCTTTGTGGGTTGATACTTTTGGTGACTTACCACTATTCCTAATATTCCCTACAAAACTAAAAAATGAAAGGATTGATTAATCCTGGATGTTTTGTTTGTGTACGCAAGACAGATAAAGTATTCTCATTCCTCATTGGATTTAGTCCACTAAACCACAAAAGTATAGGTAAATTAAAACAAATATTGGTGGAAACAATAATCTATTATGTTATTCGAGGAAAGTATATAGTAACTGAATTTGTAGGTTATGCACAAAAATAAAGAAGAAAGTATTGCAACTTATACTTGACTCCAAGGTTCCTGCTGAGTCTATTTAGAAGGAATATCAACTAATAACAAATAATTAAAATAATTAAAAAAGTCTTTTCTTTATAACTTTATTTGAAATCCTGCCCTTGATTGGGTATAATATTAATATATAGCCGTTCTTTTCTATTTAAACGGTATGTATTTTCTGCACAAGTCAGTACTGCACAATAAGATGAAATTGAAAGAGTGATTAAAGTACAAAAAGTAATGTCAATTAAAGGCGTAGTCGTAACAATTCTATTCTAACAAGGCTTCCTATCTAAAAAGGCTTTTCTCTTTGTATTTCTTCTATTATTTATGTTGATACATGTAGTTAATAAAACGGATTTAGACTTTAGGCGAAAGTATACAATAATTTTTTAATAAAGAAGCCATGCAGAAAGTTAAGCTAGAGCAATGCTACATCCATGCCCCAAATTTACAACTTCTCCTTACTTTCCTTTTTACATTACAGGGTGTGGATAAAATTACTTGTGTTTTGTTTTTGTTTGCACGATAACTATATTTACTTGCCCACTCGGTATACTCGAAACACATCAATTCAAGTTGGTTAAAAACCAGGAACATTAATTACTAAGCCATACTATACACGCAAATATCATTAGAAAAAAAGAAGAAAAAGGAAGAGAATCATCCTGTTTACTAGGTTAAGCTATATTCAATCAAAAGTCAAACCCAAAAGATAAAGAAGATAAGGTAGATAACTCATTATTTTCTTTTGGTTCTATATTTTCATGTTTTATAAAACAAATGCACGCTAACAAACAAACTAGTCAAAAGCTACTAATTGTTAAGAATTGAACTATCCTTAAGATAAGAATCATTTAGAACAACTACCTGAAGAGTTATAGAGTAAATACTAGACGTACATGGGCATATTGGATATAGCAAATAGAAGATATCCCAACAAAAGACCAAGGAAGACAGACATAACTACTAAAATAGACTAATCACAACTACTATAATATAAAACTAATAAATAACTAATAGGAGTAAAAGAACAATGAAGAAGTAAGCATGCAAGCCAACCAAGAACAACCAAAGGGGAAGAAGAAAACAAACAAGGATCTAAAGTTATAAAGCTATATATATATATATATATATATATATATATTCCATTAAATTTACTACTGTCAAATAAACATAGGATTAAGGGCACTCCTCTTCTAATTTTATTACATCAAAGCGCTTTGCAAGAAAGACACTTTTCTGGTAAGTGCAAATTCTAATCTTTAATTCACAAATAAATCACACTGAAAAGGATATTTCACTTATTAGTTTATTTCATAATACCAAGAGTAGTAGACAAAAACTGAATAAAGCTAATAGGAACTCAAAGAGGCTAGTCTATTTTAGAATTGATTAGAACCAGTGTTCTCTACTCACTCTATTATATAAGTTAATAACTCAACAAAATGTATGCTGGAATATATTTAGAATTCTTGCCTATCTCAAGATGTATTTCATTTGGAAATACTCAGTAGTAGTGAAAGCTCTATTATCTAATATTTATCTAATTTACTTACCTATACCAAAAAAAGCATATAAGATAAATTAGCTAAAGTATAGAACACCAGGAATATACAAATTATTTATAATATAGTGTTAGATTTAAAGTGACTTCATAGTAGAACCATTTACCTTTATACTTAGATTTATAGTGAGTTTCTTTTCTCCTTATTTTTTTATTATTTCAATTCTAGAACAAAGAAAGTATACATGTTGGGTATCATAATCATAAAATTAGAACTCTCTAAATATAGCTATGTTAAGTTATAGCCCTTCCTAATACAATTTTTTCTATGAGTTCACTCTATCTTGGTACTGTAACCACAAACCCCACAAGTTATATATCCTTTCTAACAAATTGGTAGCGTACATGGACTTAAGTTATTTATAGTATACCTTATTGATCATGCCTAAGCATTAAGTACTACATAAAGACTATCTCTCCTATTTTCATTATTTATAAAAAAAGTATTTACTAGAAAACATTATAACGAATTCTTTGTAGGTGCCTTAGTAAAGATCTATAAGTGTAAAGTACTGCTAGTGTATATAAATTGATATATTCATTCCTTATTCCTTAGTGTTTATTGGTAACTACTTTAAGTCTTTAATTTAAGACAATTTCATTTGTTATATCATTCTCCCTCTGCTTTCTATCCCAAACATATTTATACAAATAACAAGATACCCAAAATACAAGCAAATAACCTTAGTAAGAAAATAACGTAGATACAAAAAATTATTATATTTAAAAAGATGTTAAAAACCAAAATATGTAATCATACGTGAGTGGTGTATATGACAAGATTTAATAAAGAATTTAAGAGGTAAGATATTACATTTGAAAGCGTGCAAAGTATAGGTGTATAAAAAGAAAGGAGGTTAAACCAACCATTAGTCATTAGTACAAAATGAAAGGAAAGTAGAATAGAAATAAAAAAAAGCATAGGAGCACTTCATGAATAAGTAGTAAAAGAGCCAAAAGAAAATACATGGATAGATATTTCTCATTTATTATAGTAGATAGGCTTTCAGATATAGACTGCATTAAATATAGGATAGACTTCCTTACGCTTTTATAATATATTCTATACAAGTCAAGGAACACAAGTATATACCATTAATATATACTAAACTATATACACACAATCTCGCTTAGTAAATTCTAGAAACAAGGGTAGTGTATAATGGCTGGTTAACTCCTATATGATTTGGTTAAAGAACAAACAATGCATGATAACTAAATAATAGTAGTATCTTCCTTCATAACTTATACATAACTTTATAGTACTTCTCTTATAAAATAGAGTCCTATTCACCCTCTCACTCTAATCATAAATATGGAGTTACTCTTATCATGTTTTATTTCCAATTCTGTCCTAGTTCACAGATGTGTACTAAGTTTAAGAAAATGAAATTGTTGCTTAGTAGAAATAGAAGAAAAGGAGAGAACTTAGGGGTAATATTTATATAGCCTATATCTTATCAAATCAAACACATAATAAGTGTAATGGGTCACTTACCAAACTGGAAGAAAAAAGATATAGGAGAAAGAATAACAAACTATGTGCTGCCATGTATAGTGTACTTAAACATAATCAGAGCAAAGAGTATATAAATTGGTGTAATAGGTAACTTACTCCCTTAACTCTTATAAAATTAGGGTTATTATAATAGACATAGAGGTAATATAATGTTCTTCCCTTTATAAGTTTTATCTTGTTTTAGTATTGACTCTTATTTCTTCTCATGTCATGGAGGTGTTCTTCCTTATAGTATTCAAGCATACATATAAATGGTTCTTTCCCCTCTTTCTCCTATACAATATATTTTGGGTTACACGCTTCTCTCTTGACCTTGGGGTATATACAAATTAGATCACTTGCTTTTTGAGTTATCTTGCCTCTAAGTATACTTTCTACTAATCTTATCAAGCTATGGAATATAACCTAGAGGTACTAAGCGCCTCTAAGTATTTTATGAGGAGTAACCCCTTTCCTATTATTCATGAAATGTTCTTCCCTGAGTAGCCTAATAGCTTTAACTTCTACATACAATGAATTCTTTTTAATTACTGAATAACTCTTTCCAACTACTAATAAGTATATAAATTCAATAAGAGCATATAGCAAAAGTGGCACAGTAATACATGTATATAGGGAATATATAGCTCATAAGAGAAACTTGATGCTTTATTAGTAATGAAACATAGCTACACAACAAATACAAATATAGATATGTTCCTTCTAAGATTACTCTACATAGTTATATAATATTCCACAAACTTGATGACTTGACTTCTTTTCAAAAGTACAATAGTGTCCTATAGTATACCAAGTAAGAGATATTTTATTTCCCACCAAAAGTCTTCTTAGTTCGTTCTAATCAAATTTTATAAGATTCATAAGTATAAACTCTAATTTTTCCATATAAAGAGTCATCTCTCTTCTAATTCTATACTGTGTTACCTTAGATCTTGGCATTAAACCTGCATACCTGATACTCATCTTTGTATATATTACATAATATAACTTATAACTTATTATATACTTTATTATATATATACTTGGAGAATATATACTTGGAGAATTACATGAGCCTACATACTTATTACAACAAATTATCAAAACAAGACCCCATGTTACACAACCTAGATCAATGAAGGAAATAAAGGGTAGAGTTACCAAGGACAAGTATTTAGAAGAAAGGAAGATACCATGCCTAGTAGGAGTAGTAGGACAAAGCCAGTAATAATACTTGTCTATAGGAGTAAAAGAGGTATTTGCCTTATTTTACGGCTCATATTTAAAATATTTACGGGGTTTGGTAAGTAAGGTGGCAGAAACCAAAAATCTAGGTGAAATGCTATTGGCTGAGAATGAACAACTATAATAACTAAGCATGGGTATGAAGGCGTACTCCAACAAATATTTATATAGCAAAAGCAAGTTAGAAGGGTAGATAAGGATTTCAAAACAATTGATTAGTAAGGAAACACAGGTGTAAATTATTAGTAAGGCCATATGCCTCTTAAGCTGGTAAATTATCTGTAAAACACTTCGTATAATAAAAATAGCACTATAATAGTAAGAACGTATTTCAAGTAGAAGACATTACTTAAGCTGCATGTAGGTAGATACTTATAAAATTTTATAAACAATAGTGGTAAGGTAAGGGAATAACTTCGGTCCACTCTTTAGGTACCTCTTTAACATTTATCCAATAATATGAATCTACTACATGCAGTCACTAACAAATACTCAAATATTTAGGCAAAATAGTTACACCCTACAAATATAACATCTCTTTAAGGAATGAATAGAAATATAGTAATATTAAACTAAACTAGAAAAGCTAGACTTAAGAAGGAGAAAAGTGAACGCTATGTATATAAGTCCTGGAAGGAAAACATATTTATATAATTTCTTTTCCTTTTATCTCGAACCAAACCTCGAGCCTCTCTGATTATGAATACTTCAAAAATTTTTATTTGTATCGACGAATTCTAGATGTTGCTCTTTTAATCACTTGGCATCGAGTGGAAGAGGTAGCTTTTATTTACTTAGTGTAGGTTGTCAAAGTGTATTTATTCTTTAGATTGTGAGTATTACACAGGAGTTTCTAGTCTAATCTTAAACTCATGCTTTTTTCTCTTTCACTTGAGACAGCTACAGATCCTTTAATTACATACAGATCCTGGGAGTCTCGTTGTAGATCAATAAGCAAAATAATCCAACTGGAAACTAATATAGAGTATAGAGAGTGCCTGATTCTTTACTTCTATTTATATATAGTATATCCAAACGGGAAATATGTCTGTCTTTTTTAGAGTCCTTCATTTGTGATAATTTATTAGAGACACTATATAAATAATATATATATATATATATATAATCCAGTAAGGAAAATTACTTCCATTCATTAACAAGTGTACAAAATTTCGGGATTGAGGTTTATTGTTGATTATGAAACAGAACTTGGACTAATAAACGTAGCAGCAATATAAAAAATTGAAAAGAGATATTTTGCATAAGTTACAAATTTTGCACTTTAATCAGTAATGTCCAACGGACTGAAAAATAATATGTTGTCTGGAGTGAAACTACCGTCACTTAATTAATTTAGTATCATTGGGGCTGAAGTAGTTTAGAAGTAAGCAATTCATCCTTTAGTAGAGATCCTTCTCTCTTTAATATTTAATATTTCACGAGAAAATATTTACTGAAGCACCTGTATTTTGTCATATATACTGTTTTTAGACGCCTATTATATTTCTATTTTTTTGTGAACTAAAACCATTGAGCAAGAATATGAAATAAGTTGTTTTATATCAAAAGGATAAATGGAAAAGGCAGTCTTAAGATAATATTCCTATAGATGAGAAAGTGCCCTATTGACATCATATAATTAAATAAAATTTTTAGGTAGGTCAGCCAAAGAAGTTCCTTTGTATCTGGACTAATTTAAGAGAGGTAGTAGTGATCACACATGAAAGCACAGAACGTTGTACTAGAAGTTCTCTTCCTCAGAATATAGATCTGCCAAAAAGCCACCTGAATTTATTGTTCTATTACAACCATATAGTCTTCATTGTATAAGAAATTGGAGAACACTGCATTGCATCACGAAACAAACTTAAAATCATTAGTATAGAATCTCTAGAAATAGTAAAAGAGAAATATTTGCTATATGTCTGCCAAAACACCCAAGAGAACAACTCCAGCTTGTAAAATATTGAAAATTGAGACACTAAAATAAATAGTCCTATTTGTTTTATATCCCGTTATAGGAATGAGTTCATTTTGTGTGGGGTACCATGTTATATTTGTCCGGACCTTAAGTTATCTTAATTAAATGTTCATTAAATTTTTCAAATAAAGAATTACATTGGCATAGACTACAGATAGGATTGAAGTATATGTTTATGTTTTACCTCTGTGGGATTATCACTATTTTTTTAAAGGAGACTAATAGATGAATGACACAGAAAATAGAAAGAATCTAAGGAAGAATTTTATAGTAACAGAAATTATGTAGCATTTAAGGATTTGTCCGGAAACTTTTCTTTGTTTGTATACGTTTTTGATTTAGGTGATCTGTGAGAAGACGGGAAGATGTGTTTGACACGGGTGAATTAGATTAGACCTAGAATTGTGTTGGCTTATATTGTATTTTTATCCGAATTTTCTGAATAGGATATGGGTAATATTTATTTATTATAACACTGATTTTCTTAATGGGCCAAGTTATAGTAGAGATCTATGCTTTGTTTGTAACAAACGTAGGTATAATAGATTCTAGATTTCCTTAACTTACCAAAAAGAGTAATTCAGCTAACTTACATACTACTATATGGGGATGTATAAAAGAGTATTTTTTTGAAAATATTTAAGATGAATATGTCCGTTTCTAATAGTGTGTTTTATTACAACATAACTATATAAAGAATTATGCATTATTTCGCTTAAATGTGGTGGGAAATCAATGGTACGGAATATCAGTTCTATTTCTAGATTAACAATTTATCTCATATGTTATACAGTTAATCATGTATAAGAACTTTCAGATGGTGAATTTTTATAATCTCTTCTTTTTTTAATTAATAATATAAATTTATAAATATAGTTGTCATTTTTCGCCTTCAGAATTGGTGCCTTTCCACTCGTAAATAGTCATTATTATAATTTTTTCGGCATAATTTATAATGTTCTCAGTGTTGTCTTCTCAAATGGCATTTCTTTGAATTACATTTCCAAAAAATACGGAGATTAAATAATGCTGAAAGTAAGCAATTACATCTTAATTTCTTGTTATTTTCATAGTTTTCCCTTCTATAATTTATTAATATTATTTAAATTATTTAAATCCTTTTAGTAGTCTAACTTTTCTCTTGTTAGAATGTGTTTGAGTTTCTGTATTAAGCTTTTTCTTTCTACTCGTTTACATTATCATTATTACAATAATCTGGTTTTTATTGGTGCAAGGCCGCTTTGATCCTCTTCATTCCTATACCTTGGCACAGAATTCTTGGCTTTGGAGAGAGAACTTGATAGGGTCTCTTTATTAAATAAAGGTCACAAAAGGGTATAAATTAGATAATAAATCGCGCAAATCTGTTACGTATATAGAGATTGATATAGATTCATTCAGAAATTAGTCCTCGAGAAGGAGATGTGTTTTTCTGTGTTAACCAATTCTACTTGAATTTATACCTTGATTGAGATATTTTCCTTCTTACTTAGGATATCTTCTTACTTAGAATATCTTCCTTCTTACTTAGTCCGAATGCCCCCGAACAACTCTCAAAAAATACAAAACTTCACTTTAAATTTCGGGCCTCAACATCCTGCTGCCCACGGTGTTCTTAGGCTGATCTTAGAAATGAACGGTGAAGTCGTTGAACGCGCAGAACCGCATATTGGGTTATTGCACCGGGGTACTGAAAAATTAATCGAATACAAAACTTATCTCCAAGCCTTACCCTACTTCGATCGACTAGACTATGTTTCCATGATGGCTCAAGAACACGCCTACTCCTTAGCCGTAGAAAG